>JAJVSH010000084.1:0-31866 GCA_021460005.1 Tetramorium alpestre | reverse complement strand
TTTTTCTTCTTCATTATTTCGTTCAATTTTTTAAAAACTTTAAACATCTTAACATTATATATATATATATATATATATATATATATATATATATAAAAAATATATATATATATATAATATAAAAATGTTGTCCAATCGTACTATACTAGCGCGGTACGCACCTTGAATTACAAGTTGATTCTTCTTGGCCGACAACTTTTGACATGCCATTTGTAATTGCGTCACGCCAATCAACAATGCTAACAATGCACTAGGTGCTACTTTAAACAGAGACATGTAGCCGTTTAGAGCATACTTGTAAGTTCCCGAGACGAGACAGTTGTTTGCATGCATGATGTGTAAATGTGAAAAGACGTCTCTTCCAAGTAATCGCATTATAAACCTATTGTGTCTCAAATCTTCCGCTCTTTGAATGATTATATTTAACAAGTTCCACGAGTTGGACCTTTGACAGACACGCACAAACTCTCGGACGATGTTGTAGCCGTAGAACGAATCCTGATTATGAATGCAAGAGACCAAGCACAGAAAGATGATGTGAGAATTCCTCTTTTTAAATCTCTTGGACGTCAGAGCGGTGAAACATAATCTTTGAAGGAAGCCATACTTGTGCAAGTGACACGCTAGCGTACACATTTGTAAGAAGAGTAGAAATTCATTTTTCTCGCTCGGGCACGCGTTAGCGGTAAACGTTGGAGCGTTGTCGTCTTCCAACCTTTCCCCGCAAGCCAAACGACGAAGTTGCAGGCTGAGGAGCCGTTGGCGAACTCCTGTTGCGCGTGCCAGCGCCTTCAATTCAACCTTCCTTCTTATGTTGACGCAATGCCTCGAGAGAAGCAACATTCCCGAGGAGAAGTATTCGTCGTACCTGCCGACTTTGTAAAGTAGCAGCGTTCTCTGATAGAGAACGTCCGAATCCAATGTGTCAAATTCGGGATCTTGGTAGAGAACTTCTATCGCCTTCGAGTCCTGCTCCGACTTTTTATAAAGCTGGGCTAAGGCTAATCTCGCGCCTAAATGCTGCGGCGATAGCCTTCGCACGGCCTCGTAAGATTCTATGGCCTTGTCCGAATTCGCGCAACCGAGCCAGCACTCGGCGTGCCTCAGCCAAACTGCAGCCAGGCTGAAATTCGTACTCTTAACCAACGGATCCAGCAAAAGCATGGCGCGCTGAAATTCCTTCTTGTCCATCAACGCTTCCGCTACGTCTAGAAAGAGATCTCCCGAAATCTCGGGATTTTCGCGCGTGTAAAATGTAGGCAACAGTTGATCGGCTATCGCAATGTAATCCAATTCGATGAGAGTTATGAGAAACTTGGCCTTCAAGTCGACGACCACCGTCGCCGGGACATCGCAGGACTCTATTTCGTCGCAGCTCTGGCTTCTCGACGACGGCGATGTAGCTCTCGCTCTCGCGTAACCACGCTCTTCTTCCTTGTTTGCGTCGCCTCCATTGGCCGTTCTCTCCTCATTCTTCTCACTCTTCTTGTATCGTACTTGAATATTTGTATATTTCACTAATATATCCAAGCACCTCTTAAATTGCTTGAGCGCTATTAGCAATTCAGTCATGACATTGACTTCCTCCAGCGTAATGAGATCGGGACACTTGGTAAAAATAGTCTCGATCGCTTCCAGTGCTTGCTCCGTGTTATCCTCTTGCATATGACGTTTGGCTAGTATCTTGGCGTATTTCATTATGTATTCGCCATCCTCGGGTTCCAGTTGATGAATCAGTTTAGTATACCCTCGCAGGTACGCCTTCTTATCTCCATTCTGCTCTTGGAGATGCGCACGGGTCTCGTATAAACTGATGTCCTTTGGACTGGCTTGAATCGCTTTCGAGTAACACGTTATCGCTTGCTTCATATCGCCGCTTTCCAATGACAAGTTGGCTAATCTTACCCACTGATCGGCATCTTTGGGACTAAGATGCGCAGCGATTAGAGCAAACTGCAAAGACTTGTCTGGTTGATCGTTTTCATATATCATAGCCAACGTCTGAAACGGTTCTGGAGCGCTCGGTACTTGTCTACGAGAGAATAATTACGAGAGGGTCACGTCTCGTGATTCTTGAGCAGCTATTTTATTTGTATATATATGTAAAGCAAGTTACACAGTAAAGAAACTTGCCTGATGATCTCCATGCATATTTGCGCGGCTAACGCTACCTCTCCCTTTGCAAATCTCAAGTTGGCTTCTCCCATAAGTCCTTGCAAAACTGGTGGCAATACGCGCCTTTTCTTCTTCTGACGCACGTTCGTCGCTCGGTACGGCTTCGGTTCCACCATCTTTTGCACAGCGACGCGATCGAATCCGATGGGCCTCCTAAAAGTAGGATCCTGTCATTTTTCCCACCCATTATCACCGACTGTGAAGGCGATCCTCCTCTCGTATACCTCGACGTATCGCTCTCTATCGTCTCCAGCAGATCTACATCCTGATCCATCCTCGAGGAATACTCGCTAAATGTTAACTCGCCATTTAGAAATTGTTTTGTCAGTCGATCCTCCTCGTCGGCAGTCAGGGAGGTGTCCTGCTCCTCCGCGTCCACGACATCCTTGGGCGGTGTGTAACTACTAGTACTACTACACGTTGGAGCAACGTCCACCACTTCTCTGATCTGTAACGCCTTTGCCTCGACAAACTCCGTCAAGTCCACGTCCATCGAGCTGATGGCCGTTTCATCCAGTTCTTCAATTATCACCGGTATTACGTGACTACTCTCCCGAACAGCGAGGCTGTCGTCGGCGGTCGGCTGTTTAGCCTCCGCTTTCTCGCCGACCCCCTCACTTGGCTCCATAATTGCGTAATAATTCACGAATGCGGCCACGGTCTTGTGCGTAAGACACGCAATATTTCTAATCTATATATGTCTTACGCACGAGTAAATTTACTGAAATCCACTTGACTGTAACGTTAACGTTCGTAGCGTCTATCGCGTTGACTTTGCTGTCGCTACATGCAAGAATATAAAAGCATATATAACCTAACTTTTCGTACGTACGCATGTATGTACGATATTTACCTGCTTTGTGTAGAGTTTTTCTTCTCACACGCAGTAGGAAAAAAATGTCCTCCGAGAGAAACGGAAAGGATTACACATGTATCGACGAGTCGATCAAATCAGGAAATGAGAAATTGAGAAGAGCTTAGAGTGACTTAGAGCGGCAGGCGGCTGCCTTGTCTTCTTTCTTCTTCTTTGATTTGTGACTCCTGGTCTACCTGAGAAACTAATATTTATGCTCGTAGAGCAAGGATTACACTCTTCTCATTGTCAACTATGAGTTATGACTGGTTATGACTTGTGTGACCCAACTCAGCTTTCCACACCGGTACTCCGGTATACTGAGCCGGCTCATGTGACCGCACTGACCGCTTCCGTCCTTCCACTTGTATTTATTTACAAACGTGTGTGCATACTCGTTGAGTAAAGCCCGTATCAGCGTGGGATTGGGATTAAATTGGAATTTGACCAATCGGAACAATGTTCACAGAATCACATTAGCTATTTTATATTAGCTTTATTCTGATTAGTCAAATTCCAATCTAATCGTAATTCCACGCCCACGCCGTAGTCTGATATGAGCTTAATTAATCATTATTGGAAATGTTATTGCCTGTGTCGCGCAAAAGCTTTAAATTAAAGCCATTCTACACTCTACAGTAGTCTACAGTCGGAGCAGCAGTACCGACATCTAGAAACAGCTGTTCGTCAACACCCCTAACGCCCCCCGGCCATTCTCTCGCGAGAGCGCACGAGCGCCGTCCCTCGACCGTCATGGCCGCTTCCAGGTTGTGACCAAGCCGTCGAAGATGACCGTCGTCAGATGAAAGGGTTTCATGAGTACGCAACGTACCAGCTGTTGGAGCCGAGAGCAGCAGCAACGGCCACCCACCCGCAACTTCAACTTTCTACCTTCCTTCCTATGTCCTTTACGTACTTTACGTAATGACGGCCCTGTGATTTTCTAAACTGTCCAACTCGTGTGTGTGCGCGCGCGACGGTTCTCCTACGCCTTTCTCACCTTGTGCAACTAGTGTTCCGCGCTTCGAGTCAAACTTTCAGTCTGTCCGAACCGCGACGATTGCGTCCACGAGCTATGAAACAATGATGCCGATCAAGGACAATCAGGATGTCGCATGCTTCTTAGTTACCAAGCATTCTACATGGAAAGGAAAGTAAGTGCCTCTTTCGCTCACCTTCTCACGTACGGATCACTTCCGTTTTCATTTTATTCGCAATTAAAGACCTTGGCAAGATGTGGAAGAGAATTACGATTAGATAGGTACTTTAAAGTTCCATTCCACCGTGTCGACAGCGACAGCACAGTAGGAGCTATCTGACGAAGTTGTGACAAGTTGCCGCTCCGCAGCTTCGCGCTTTTGTGATTCTGTGATTTTTCAATAAGAATAATACATGTGTAATATTATTACCTTAACGTTGTTCTCTTCCCTCTTTCGATTAGATGGTTAGGGGTCTAGAAACGATACAATAGTTTAAGAGAGAAACTATATTTTAGGTACAAGCGCATCTTCTCCATTGGCTCGATGGGGATAACAACGTACAACCCTGGCACCTTAGAAGTAACAAACAAATGGGAATATTCCGATTTTATAAGTGTACAGCCAATAAATAGAAATCATGTAGGTTCCCATGAATTTACTATAACCGTACGTAAGGAGCGGAAAAATGAGACTATGAAGTTTAGCTCCGAACATAGACCACACTTATTGACAGAAGCACTCAAGTACAGGACGTCGATTGAAAAATCTAAGGAAATTTTGGTGAGTTTACACACGCACGTATACTTTCTCTCATACTTAATTCGTGTACACAGCGCAAGTAGAAAACACACCGTTGAAGAGAGAGAGAGAGAGAGAGAGAGAGAGAGAGAATTGTTATAAACTATACACGCGATGCCAAGTTATAACATGGTCGTTCTGTTTGCAGCGATATCCAGCATATAAACATCACTGGTCTGATACAAGATTACCCATTGTATTAGAGATAACACCGTACAGTCTCGATCAATTGGATCCTGCGACAAACATGGTATTAGCTAGTTATTATTATAAAGATTTTGAAGGGCTCCTGACAATGAAAGATTATCCGAATGGATTTGTGATTGTGTGTGGTGGATTTGGACGCTTGCATCTATTTGCTTCGAAACATATGGAAGAGATAAAGAAAAAGTTGCAAGAAGCTGCATTAATGAACTTGGGCATTAACATCAAGATGCTGAAGGAGCCAATAAGACTCGATGACTTTATTGCTCAAAGATTAGGGAAATTTAGCAGCGACGAGCATATAACGAGCGTATCGGAATTTACTGTCCACAAAATCTCCTCCAGGCATCTGGATCCTCAAAGAAGGACGCTTTGTCTGTCGGACACCTGCCTGTTGGAAAGAGATCCTCAAACGTACAACATTTGTACTCTTAGGCCGCTGTCGGACATTTTTACTTTGGTTCGTGATAACGATAATCCTCAATTGTTCACTATACAATATCTTAATGGGCAAACGCGCAGTTATACCACGACAAATAGAGACTCCTTATTGGCGTCTCTATTGGACGGGGTGAGAGCATCCGGTAATAGAGATGTCCACGTCAAGATGTATCCCATAGCAAGAGGTAAAAGACTCGGACCTTTCAATCTACCTGTTGACGAGGAAGTCGAGACGACACACGTCAAGTTCCTTCAGCAACCGCCTGGAGGACGTACGTTTGCTGAAATTTTGGAGAGATTTAACGCAAATATACCGTACAGCGGGCTTAATTACTCCATCACGCAAGACGTAAGATGAAGCCGTACTCTATCTTTGATTATCTGTGTATGCGAAATTGTATTTATCAAGTATCATTACGCCGTTGCGTAAGAGTAAAAGTAAGAGTTAGAGTTTGTGTATGGTACATTGAAGCGGTTAAGGTATTGTTTGCCTGACTTTGGAATCCCTTTGAAACAATGAAACATAATGGAAAATATTTAGACTTTTTTTTATCCAGACTTTTTTCTTCTCTATGAGAAAAAAAATCTCTTGTAAAGTAGGTATACTTGTAAAGTGATTATTAAGAAATTCAATTGAAAATACATTATATCGATATATATATATATCGATAAAATAGTACATAAAGGGACATGAGACATTTTCTGTTTATCCAGGAAGTTGAACCGCTTGAATGGACTGTAACGACATTACAACTCCAAGTACATCGTATCACGAATGATTACTTACAGGGGATTTTTACGGAAAATAAAGACAAGATTATCCTCGGCGCTCTGAATACTTTAATCAGTAAAGATCTCGAGACGAACAGCGAGATTGAAGCACAGTTTCATGCCCTGCGAAGACTGGTGGCTAGCAAAATCGGTTTCGCTGCATTTACAACGCTTCCTGGCTTTAGAGAAACTGTCGGTACAAAAGTCGTGAAGGCTTTAAAAAGACAAACGTGTGGTGTAACGCAAGCTGCCATAGATTGTATTTGCGCTCTAATGCAACCAATGCACGACGATTGCGATTTGAGACAAGAACAATTGAACAAAAGTAGTCTCCTCAGCAGTAACAAGTTTTTAGAAAGTCTACTTGAAATGTGGGTTAATCACATTGTAAGTATTTCATGTGAGTGTTGCCGTACTCTTACTGCCTCTAACGTCAGATTACAAATTTCTGAGATTTATTTTATAATTTTTGCTTTGACTACTTGATACTTGAAATTTGTATTCTTTGCTAAGAAGCTGTGAAAAGCTTTTTAAACTCACGGTGCAGAGATATCGTATAAATTGTATGAAACGGCATGAAATGATAGAGATTTCATCCGTAATGCGATACATTTACGATCTCTTTTTTAACATTACAGAATCATGGCACAGGTGCATTGGTAGTCTCTGCTATGCTCGATCTTTTAACATTTGCCCTGTGCGTACCATACAGTGAGACTACCGATGGCAAACATTTTGACAATCTTTTAGAAATGGTTGCTACAAGAGGTAGATCTTTGTTTAAACTGTTTCAACATCCCTCGCTAGCTGTGGTCAAAGGTGCTGGATTGATTATGCGAGCGATCATTGAGGAGGGTGCACCAGAGGTAGCGGCAAAAATGCAAGAACTGGCACTTGCAGAAGGAGCTCTACCAAGGCATTTATTAAATAGTTTATTTACAATCGGTAGTGACAGTAGACTGTTAACGCATCGACAATTGTGCCGACATTTAGTAGGCTTGTGGGTCACAGGGCATCCTACAGCTATGGGATTATTGAAACGAATTATGGTGAGTTGTATATGTATACATTATACACAATACATAATTACGCAGTGTCGTCCTACCGTGTAACAGGATTCGCACTAACACGAAGAGTAAGAGTTACACGTACGCTTTTTAAATTGTATACACCTACACCTGCGTTTATTGTAAATGCGAATAATGTAGAGCTGCTGCAATTTGTTTCCAGCCGGTGGGCTTGTTAAGCTATTTGGACTCTGACGAAAAAGTGCCAGAGTCATTCTTGGAAGAAGAGAGATTGAACAATCGTGACAATTTAAAGATAGCTATAGATCATGCGTCGAGAAATAAAAAAAGTCCACAGTGGATCGCTATCGAACGTCAGATGCGAGTAGTTGAAAAGCACGTGGAGAATGCTTTGCAACATTGGGGTGCCCGTATTGGTATAGAGCGTAGAGAAAAGATTAAAGAGCGTCCGATAGTTTTAAGAAAACGTAGAGAACGAATTAAATCTGAAGCAAATTGGAAATTATTCTACTATAAATTTAATCAAGATCATGCACTGCCAAATTTAATTTGGAATCACAAAACGAGAGAGGAATTGAGAATAGCTTTGGAAAATGAGATACGCGCATTTAGCTCAGATAAAGACTTGGCTGGTGGGACTTTGATCGCGTGGAATCATAGAGAGTTTGAAGTGCAATATCAATGTCTTTCGGATGAAGTTAAAATTGGAGATTACTACTTGAGGCTTTTACTGGAAAAGGATAGTCCGGACAGTCCAATAAGAAAATCGTAAGTACATGTATATATGTATGTTTCGATCGATAACCATTTTATCAATTTTTACACGCATTCGATGACGAATGTCGCGTGCGATGAGACATTGCCACGTTTGCGTAGTAAATAAAATGGAATGCCGGAACCAACGGCAGGGAAAAGAGCCACCGCCTGCCGTTGGTGAAAGAAAAAACGAATACACAACGTTTACAATGTTTACAACGTGTTGTTGCAAATAGCGCAGGGAAAGGAGAGGAGAGGAAGGGAGAGACGCATGACAAACGCTTGTTATAAACTGTAATCGCGCTAATTTGTAGTACAAAGTTTCAGACAGTTTACGTAACGATGTCTTATCTTTGATTGCAGATACGAATTTTTTAATGATTTATACCATAGATTTTTATTGACTGCGAAAATCGAAATGAAGTGCCTTTGCTTGCAAGCAATGACGATAGTATATGGTCGATATTACGAGGATATCGGTCCATTCTCAGATACCAAGTACATACTGGGGATGTTGGAGCGTTGCGCGGACAGAACGGAGCGCGACAGACTAGTCATGTTCATAAATAAGCTCATATTGCACCGGCGAAATGTAAAGGATATAATGGATCAGAATGGCGTACGAACTTTAGTTGACTTGTTGACATTGGCACATTTACATACTTCCCGAGCAGTCGTGCCGACGCAAACCAATGTGATAGAAGCGGGCCCACAGCAGGAACGAATGGAAAAAGAATGGTATTACAATAACGGGGATCAACGTGAAGGCCCGATGAGTCTAAAAGACCTAAAGGAATTGTACAGTTCAAATCACGTGACTCACAAGACGAAAGTTTGGGCACAGGGATTAGATGGGTGGAAAACGATTACACAAGTGCCACAATTGAAGTGGAGTCTTGTTGCGAGGGGAACTCCCGTGATAAATGAAAGTGAGCTGGCTAATTTAATCCTAAACATTTTAATCAAGATGTGCGAGTATTTCCCAAGTAGAGATGCCGATGACGCGGTAATCAGACCATTGCCACGGGTGAAGCGCTTGCTATCCGATCTTCAGTATCTGCCACATATCGTACAGCTTTTGCTAACGTTCGATCCAATCCTAGTCGAGAGAGTCGCCACGTTGCTGTGTGAAGTGATGCGGGACAATGCAGACGTGTCGAAAATTTATCTTACCGGCGTATTCTACTTTATCCTAATGTACACCGGTTCTAACGTCTTGCCAATCGCAAGATTCTTGCAGCTTACGCACACTAAACAAGCCTTTAGGAACGACGACGTGAGTTTACATGTTTACTATACACTGTTTTTTTTTTGTCTTCCTCAACAATTTTAACAAATGTATGTAATTGCATGATCGCGATTACAATAGACAAGCGTACGAGTATATCTGTGTGTGTATGTGTGTGTGTGCGTGTGTGTGCGTGTGTATGTGACATGTCGATAACATTTCGATTTTGTGTCGTTGTGTGCCTTTAGAACACTACTTCAGATATCATGCAACGAAGTATTCTCGGTCAACTCGTGCCCGATGCGATGGTGAGTTATTTAGAGAATCACGGAGCAGAGAAATTTGCGCAGATATTTCTTGGAGATTACGATACGCCGGAAGCAATTTGGAATGCAGAAATGCGGCGAATGCTTATTGAGAAAATTGCCGCACATATTGCAGATTTTACTCCCAAGTTACGAAGTCATACCATGGCCAGGTATCAATACATCGCTATACCTGCTGTGAGATATCCGCAATTGGAAAATGAATTGTTTTGCCAGATATTCTACCTCAGGCATCTTTGCGACACTGTTAAATTCCCGCAGTGGCCTATTCCAGAGCCTGTAAGTTAAAGCGAATCACGCGACTTGATCTTTTCTGTGTGCGTGATGCATCGCATACAATCCTCTGTGCGTAATGTAACATTGATGTGTATAATATTAGGTGCAACTGTTGAAAGATGTATTAGACGCGTGGAAGAAAGAAGTGGAAAAGAAGCCACCTCTAATGACTGTGGATGAAGCTTACAAGCAGCTCGGCTTACCTAGTGGAAAGCAGCATGACGAGGCGATCGTGAGAAAGTCCTTTTACAAATTAGCTCAGATGTATCATCCTGATAAAAATCCCGAGGGCAGGGTAAGCGAGTTATCTTGTTACTTTTATTATATACATAATTTAATCGAGCGTAAGCGTGTGTATGTACATACGTACCATACACGTGCATACGTGTACGCACAGAAACCTACCTGTACCCAGATGCACGATAAAACGATAATGATGATTCTACAGGACAAGTTTGAAGCTGTCAGTCAGGCATACGAGTTTCTATGCAGTCGCAGCTGTTGGTCGACGACGGGCCCCAATCCTGACAACATCGTCTTGATTTTAAGGACACAGAGCATCCTCTTTCACAGATACACAGACGAGCTTAGACCTTACAAGTACGCCGGCTATCCGCAGCTGATCAAGACGATTAAGCTGGAAACGGATGACGAACGATTATTTTCAAAATCTGCCCCATTGCTAGCAGCTGCAAGCGAACTTGCGTATCACACGGTGCACTGTTCGGCTTTAAATGCCGAAGAATTGCGAAGGGAGGGTGGCTTAGACGTGTTGTTGGAAGCGTACACGCGATGCGTATCCGTTTTAAGCAGATCGAGTAAATCCACCGACATAGCGGTGCAAGTCTGTATGCATATAACCAGATGCTTCGCCGTTGCCGGATCGTTTCGCGGATGCAGAGATAAGATTATCGAATTGCCGCAACTTGTGAAAGACCTTTGCAGAATACTGCATTTTAAGGTATTTTACCTATAAACTTGTAGCCTTATTAGCTAACTATTCTTTTCATCTCAATTTTTGTCTTCCTGTCTCTGCCCTTTGTTGCAGCATTTAACAAAATTGTGTGCAGTTGCCACCGAGTGTATCTCGTCTCTCGCTACAGACAGTATATTACAAATGCAACTATTGCAATCCGGTGCTTTGTGGGATCTGTTGCTCTTCATGTTCAACTACGATTACACGTTGGAGGAAGGTGGTGTAGAGAGAAATCAGGATGAGAATCGTCAGGAAGTAGCCAACAACTTGGCCAAATTGGCAGTTCGCGCTTGTGCCAGATTAGGTGGTTACATGAAGGGCGACAACGAGACCCCCGTTAATCCCGTCACAGTTGCCGCTTTGGAAAGTTTACTAACGCCCTATCTAGCACGTCAGCTTGTTAAAGATAAACCCGAAGAGATTCTAAAGATACTGAATTCCAATTGTTCGAATCCATATTTAATCTGGGACAATGGAACCAGAGCCGAATTAAATGAATATTTAGAACTGAAACGGCAAGAGAGATTGAACAATAGCGATAATTTTGAACATGACTTTAGCGACTTTAAGTACACCGCTCATGCTGACGAATTAGTAATCGGCGAAATATTTGTGAAAGTATACAACGAGCAACCAGCATATCCAATCGAGGTAAAATTCACTTCCAGTTGTTAGAAACAAAATTGCGCGTGCGCGTGCAAAGATAATTTAGAATAGTCGTTACGTACGTCCATGAGAAAAGTAATCTTGGAGATTACTATTTAATTTTCAGAATCCCAAAGGTTTTACGATAAACTTGCTTGAATTTCTGTCACTATCTTCAGAATACTTAACATCCTTAGGAAGTATTACTTCGGTTAAGAAGGACCAAGAGAAATTGGAGCACATTGTGATGGCGCTTAAAGCTCTGAATAATGTTATTAAAAATAACCCTGGCATTGAATTACAATGTATGGGACACTTTAAATTGCTATTTGGACTCTTGAATTGTAGTAATTTCAAATTAATTCAAAAGAGCGCGCTAGAAGTCATCAGTAATGTTACCAAGAATCAGGAATGCGTTGATGATATTGCCGCAAATGAAGTTGTCGTGCA
The DNA here is from genome assembly GCA_021460005.1 of Tetramorium alpestre. Classification (NCBI taxonomy): domain Eukaryota; kingdom Metazoa; phylum Arthropoda; class Insecta; order Hymenoptera; family Formicidae; genus Tetramorium; species Tetramorium alpestre. The sequence continues at coordinate 19,959 of JAJVSH010000084.1, read as the reverse complement.
TTTGTTGTTATGTTTGCACAGTTTAAAAGAGCATCAGCTTCTCGCATTGGAAACACTATATGCGCTAATGAGCTCGACCAAAATTGTAAAGGATGCATTATCAAAAGGTTCGTACTGAAAAATGCGGCAGATGGAAAGATTGATTGACATTTATTTGTTAGTCGACAAGACATCAACTTGCTTCAATGTCATATATCGAACGTATCTGTTATGTTAATGTATTTTTTCTTTTCTTTTGTAGGAGCAGTCGTGTACATTCTTGATCTCTTTTGTAACTCGAGTAATATCCAGACGAGAGAAGCAGCAGCGGAATTACTTGCAAAAATGTCATCCGACAAATTAGCTGGACCAAAAGTTAAACTTGACTTGTCGAAATTTCTACCTAGATTATTCAGCGAAGCTATTCGCGATGCACCCAAGCAGTGTGTACACATGTTTGAGACACAGCACGAAAATCCTGAATTGATATGGGACGATGATGCAAAAGCTAGAGTAGCGAGAATTATTGCGGAATTGAAAGACGAGTAAGCTCTATATATAAATACAAATTGACTTGTTTTTTTCTCTCTTTCTCTCTCTCTCTCTGTCTTTCCTCTTTTCTTACTTCCCTTCCCTCGGCGATGTATCGAGTTAATTATATCTCATCTTTTAGATACCACGCGTTACAGAGGCGAAATCCAAATGCTATATTAAAGTTACCCGACACACAAAATAATATCGATATTGCGACGAGCGAGCCCGTCGTAGGTGGAGTGTATCTTCGGTTATTCATAACCAGTCCCGCTTGGGCGCTCAGAAAACCAAAAGAATTTTTAAGTGAGCTGATGGACACTACGTTAACGTTAATGTCGAAGGAAAAGACTGATGTAAGTGTAAAGATGTAAGAAAAAACAAAAGTATAATAACAAGTATCAATGCGAGTATGAAAATATTTAAAAAAAAAGAAAACATTTATTTCACGTGTATATTTTTAATTTTCTTTGTAGACGGACATGTTGGAATTGACGACGCAGGCTCTTGTGTGTTTACTCCAAGCGCAACCTACTTTGGCCGACCAAGTACCATCCTTGGGCCATATACCGCGACTTTGTCGACAAATGGCGGCTCACAACAGTCAGCCATCGGTATATAAGACTGCTATATTAATTCTACATCAATTAGCGACAAGCGAGGTGAGAGGCTAAATTATTTGTACCAGTTGTATATGAATGATCTATACAATTATAATTATATTACTATATAATTTACTTGCATTCAGATTTGTATCTCATCTATATGCCAAACGGAATGCATAAGTCCATTAAAGCATGCAATGCAATCGAGAAGGGACATGATCGCGATAGCATGCGAGACGCTGAATAGACTATTTTCGACGAACGAAGATAGACTTATCAAGCAGGTAAAGAGGATTTATACGATTCACGTTATTCAATTCAATATATACAAAATCCACGTCCAAAGCTATTTATTGATGCTTTTCACATTGTAATTGTAGGCATTGGACGCCGAAATGGTACCATATCTTTTAAACATATTGGAAGGTCGATTAGATATTGTTGAAAACCCTGCCACGACTAAAGCACAAATAGTAAAAGCTTTAAAAGCCATGACAAAAAGTTTACTTCTTGGTGAAAAAGTTAATGCCATTTTGGAAAAGTCGAGTGTATGGGCAGAGTATAAGGATCAACGGCACGATCTGTTCATTTCGAATAATACCAGTTCTGGTTATCTTACAGGTATTCACATATGCGAATAACTTAAAAATTTACATAGTTAAGTGTTATTTGTTTTTGCCAATTATTAAATTGGCTTGATTGTCACTCAGCTGGGACACCTGTATCTGCTGGCTATTTGACAGCAGGGCCAAGTACAACTTTAACCACGGGCCCACCACCAGTAGACAAAGAAGATAGTTTAATTAATAGAAACGATAGCATCTGATATAGATAACACTGTAAGTGGTACAAAAGGCAGTAAGAACATTAATACTGAGAGAGAGATTCCTGTCGGTGATTAATACCGGTATAGAGACTACTTTGTCTGTGATTTTTGGCTTCTTAAAGAGAGAAATTTATTAATTAAATATATTGTTTTTGCCGTATATAATCTTTATGTTAGAATTACAAAGTATAATATTACGTTCTTTGATTACATTTATATGTGAGCGATAGTAAGTAATAATTGTAAACTTAATCACATTCGTCAGTTTTTAAAACAACATAAGTAAATATATATATATATATATATAAATATAAGTAAAATTATAATATATAATATTCCTCTCAAGAGAGACACAATCTCCATGTACATATATATGCGCATACATGTATGTATGTATGTATGTGTGTGTACGTATATGTATATTAACAAACAAGTCTTTGGACAAATTTTTATCTTGAAATCAACAGTATCGTATAATGTGAGATTTTGTCACATCTCTCGCAAATAAATTTACATTCGTTTGTAAAGCGTTTAAGAAACAAGAATGAAATCCGATAGTGTTGCCTGAATGTTCAAAGTTGACTTTTTTCTTTCTCAAAAATCTAAGTGAAGGAATAATTATCGGTTAATTAAGCTTAATTCTGAATGACATGGTGAATGTCCTTTTCTAATATTTTTTTCGCACTTAATAATGCGGCATTGCTTTCTTGTTCGAGAAATAAGTCGCAGGTTCGAAGCTTAATTATACGTTAATTACATTTCCACTTGAATTTTTATTAAGGAAAGATTGATGATACTACAAAAAGAAGAATACATCTAAACTAATTGTCATATTTTTAAGAATGTATCATACGGGATATAATGAGATATTTTTTAATGAGATTAACCATGAGTTCATGCATGTAAAAAATTTCCGAGAATGTGTAAGATTTATGTAATAATTTGCAGTAAAATCAAAAAAGAAAAAAAAGAAAACGAAATCATCCAACAGAAATCCATATGTAGTAACAACTTTCTCTGTGATAGCATGTGTTGATTGCGATGGAAACACAGGAAGAGAGAGAGAGAGAGTTATGCCAGTATGTTCTAAGCCTTGTTATTGCAAAAAAACAGCAATAATTTGCATTCCAATTAGTCGGAGATATAAAATGTACTAATATGAAATTTAAAACATTTCTGTTCTGTGAAATGTAAAGATTAAAATTTAAAAATTTTGAAGTTGAAGAACCGAAAAGTTTTTATCTATACATGATCAAAACCTACGTTATTTTTATTAAATTTATATTGTAGAAAAGTTTGATTGAATAATATTTATATATTTTTTATATACTTGCTCATTTATAATCTATTTTTTTTAAAGAAATTTTCGAATATAAAAGGACATTTTTAGTTGTGTATGTTTGGTAACTATTGCAATTCAATTGTATTTCGGATTCTGAATGAAAAGTATCATAAAACATAATTTTTCGCTGTATACTTTAATCTTAAAAAGGATATTGTTATATAATCATATTAAATAATTATATCAATTTTTCTACGACTTTTCTAACATTTTCCAGCTTGTATACAATTTAATTACTATGTATAATTTTGTTCAAGTCACAGGAAATTGCAGGATATTACTAACCAGATTATTGGATAATTGATTTACCATAAGATTCTTTGTAGAAGATTTCTGTGTTTATATCTTATTATCTTGAAGAAAGATTTAATGTTCTTGTCAGCTATGTACATTTTATATAATTAGAAAATTTCCAATTGCATACAACATCTGATGATACTACAAAAGAGAAATTATTCAGTGACACAGCATTCATTTATAGATATTCAAATGATTCAAGAGTCCAAAAGATGCTTAAAGTACATTTAAATATTTAAAAAAAAATGTGAAAAAGGACAAAAATGTTAGACATCTTTAAACGTTTTAAAGGAATATTAAGACGTTTCTCTTGAGCAATAACTCTTTTCTTTTCATATTAATTATTAATATTTAAGTAATAATACGCTTATTACTAACAACAAAATAACATGAAATGACATTGAAAATTTTTAAATGTTACAATGCAAATATAAATTATATTATTCTTTCCTTATCATGTATCAATTATACATTTTTGCATTTCAAAATTGGCGAGTCTTTGCTTTTCAAGTAGCAAATATGAATGTTTTTTCGCAATAGTAATGATAATTTATACATATCTGCATAGAACATACTTGCAAATAATTAATAAATCTGGCTAAATTTGTCATTTTTTTTATTTAAAAATAAAAGTTGTTTATATTGGCAATGTTGACTTTTAAATTTCTCAAGTCAACATAGTAGTACACACGACTCGTCGATGGGGAAGGAAGGTCTCATCTTTTCTAGAAAAAGTAAAGGAAATGATTGAAACAAATTCGTATATAGCGAATAAGTTCTGTATAAACTCTGAATATGCGTTACTATGTATAAAAATATTAATGATTTAATAACTACAAATAAATAGGAAAAAGATTCAGTTAAGTTGATGTAATTATCACTGAGTTTTTTTTTGCAAGTAACATACTTGCGCGCGCTTACACATGCATAACATATACGTGCAAAATACATACACACACACACACACACAAAAGAAGAAATTATATACTACAAAATATTGTATGTATAATTAGAAAATAAACAATTTTGCACACAATAAAAATTCGGTGATTCTTGACGAGTTAATAATTAATGATTGTGCTTTGCATTAATTTCATTTAACATACATATATTAGTTGACCTTGGCTCGTTAGTTTCGTCGACTGATTCATATAAAACATCGCACAAACTCAAATATTTATTTTCCGAACATTTACTGAGCAATTTATCCAAACTTTGTCTTAATTCGGTAAAAGTAGGTCTACTTTGCGGTCTTATATTCCAACATGAATACATTATACTGTATCTGAAAAAGAAGAAACACAAGATATAAAACTGGAAATTTATATATATGAATGTTATAAATACATGCAATTACTTTGATATATAAACACATACAATTCTCGACTACAATTTGATGGTCTCTCCATTCGATATCCGGATTTGAGAAATTGCAAAATTCTATTTGTGGGAGTACCAGGATAAGGCATGGCACCTAAAGTCACTATTTCCCACAATAAGATACCAAAAGCCCATCTAAAATTAAAAATTTAGAGACATTGTAGAGACACAATCAAGTAGGTGGCATAATGTGTAATGCAAATGTAATGAAATAGAATACGTACACGTCGCTGTAAGTAGTATATATTTGATGTGTCAAGGCCTCGATTGCCATCCACTTTAAAGGTAATTTACCATTTCCCTTCTTTCGGTAAACATTCTCTCGATAGATATCTCGGCTGAGACCAAAATCTGAAATTTTCACCACTCCATCTGGTCGCACTAATACATTACGAGCAGCCAAGTCACGATGTACTATCCGATTGGAAGATAAAAATTCCTAAACATAACATCCATCGTATTCTTTATACAAAGAAAATAAAAGAATTCAGAAAGTGGATTTCATTATTATAACCTTGATAGTAATTATTGAGGAAAATTATCTTAATATTGGCAAAACTTACCATTCCGGTAGCTATTTGTCTAGCAAAATTCAATAAATCGGCAGAAGTAACATTCTCTGTATATTTTATCACATCTGGAAAAACATTAACAGAAGAATTATACATGCTCGATGAGTTACGTAATCCGATATTGTTGTTTGTGTGATTTACCTTGTTGAATATCGTACAAGCGATTGGTGATCGTACACGTATTTTTATAATTGGAGACACATTTTTCTGCATAATGGAAAAATCTTTTGTTTGAAAATGAACATTTGAAATTGTTATTGTATAGCGTACGTGTTGAGTATACAATAAATACCAACTAACAGTATAACGTTGCATCAATATAATATCTATTACAATTTCCCACTCAACAATATAAATATATACAATATGTACAGGATGATGCAGATACATATTGGGCAGTACGACGGGTTGCACGGCAGACTTTGCAGGGGCAAGCGTGGCTCACAATCAGTATAAAATATTGAATATTTATATAATATTCTTAAAAATAAATAGTAATATTTATGAATATTTATAATAAGTATTGTGTGCTGTTTAGTGCCCTGTATATATATTTTTGTGTTACATTGTTGAGTAGAAAATTATAATATTGATGCAACGTAACTTGAAAAAAATATATATATAATTAAATAAGCATATATGTATGTATATTACCATGTTCCGTGGCATTCTCATTAGCAATAGATACCATATTGGATTTCAAATGAGTTCTACATTCGAATACGGCATTCACTAAATTCTGCCAAATCTAAAAATAAAATTTATAGTTGCTTTATACATATATATTGGTATATAAACAAAATAATTATTTATTATTAAAAAAACCAGTGCATTTTTCAATGTACATACACTGTACTGTACTCTTACTAATATAGCTCACCGTTCTTAAATATGTTTGCAAATCACCCTTGCTACAATATTCCACTACTAATAAAGGTTTATCGTACAAAGTGCAATATCCAATTAAAGATACTATGTTTGGATGCTGACCAGCAGATTTCATCATTGAAATCTCTTGATGAAAATTTTTTATATCCTCCACCGTTGGATTATCTGCACAAAATCCGAGCACATAAAATCCCATTTATCTATATGTATCTATATGTATATTTTAATGCTTTTCCACATGTGTGATTATTATATACGCGGAAGTATTTATGAATTGATGGATGTATTTATACTTTCTTGAATGATGTCTTATATACGCGTATTTTAATGTTAAGATACCTTTCATCATTTTAACAGCTACATCTGTGTTGACGCCGACGTCATCTTGTAACGAGGCAAGTCTGACAATACCGTACGCTCCGCTCCCTAATATACCTTTAAGGGTCAGCTGTTGTGGAGCAAGTTGAAACTTATCACGAGGCAAAAGAGTAGCGCTATTATCTACTGCATAATCCCGTTTTAAAGGTTTCTTAAGAGAATCCGTAGAACCCTGTTTAGCGAGAAATTATTAAAGTCTGTTCTTTCCGGATACGTACTTTGGATTTCGGATACATTTCAATAGAAAAATTATTCTTCCAACAAAATAAATTTTGGCTATCTGATAAAATATCTGACAAAAGATTAATTATATACTAGCAACAAAGCTGCACAACTTGTTAACATAAAATAAATTAATTATTAACTTGGCTTCGTGGCAGAAAAGCACGATGCTCAAACGGTCGATAAAAAAAAAAAGTCTAGAAAATGCATTCAACGTGTCACCGAAAGAAAACTGAAGATGAAAAGTCTCAGATCATATTAGAGTTGCGTGATGCGCGAAAAATCAATCGTCTTAGGAATAGCCAGCAGGCAGCTGTAAATCGTGCACTCGTAGCGTAATAAATGAGCTTACCTCAAAATGCATATATTCCATATTAGTTTGCTTCGTCTTCTTGTTACAACGTTGTATACAGATTATTCCAAGTACCACCGCAGTAATCACTACGGCCGACAACGCTACGATGATCTCGCGGTAAGATAGCCCTGCAACTATTCGGTGATCGCACATGTCTCATCGAAATAAATTTTATTCACGGTGTCTGATAAAAATGATTATCTTCTGTCTATGCCTATATGTATAAATACCTGACGCTTCATTGATACTTCCGGATATAGTCGATTGTAAACTTGTACCACCCTGTGACTCTGCCACGATATTGATTTCGTACTGCAACTTTACATTGACGTTCGAAAAGAGAGCTTTGACCGCGTCCTATAAATAAAAGAAGCCAAAATATCCAACTCCTCTTGTTTCTCGGTAATTAAAAGGATCGTTTTTACTTGGCGCGAATACCGACCCCAGATACAATCAGGAAATGTGGCTCGACGTGAAACGAGTGAAATTGTAATGTATAATTGTCTGGTTGCAGAATGGGTTTACTCCAATTAACAGCAACGTCATACGATCCATCGTTTCGTTTTCGAATGTACTCGGTCCGCAAACCTTTTACTTTTTCAGGTGCTATGCATAATCGGGGGGAAAAGCATATATTTCGTATACACAAACATAATGAATCAATCAAATTTAACTTTGACGAAAAAAAACTGAAACGGTTTTGATAGTACGAAAGTAAGTAATGGAGCTCTTTTTACTAAATTACTCTCTTTTCTTATTATTTTACAGGTGTATATAATATTGTATATAAACTTACCGCAAATGCTTAAATTGTGATGAATTTGTAGGCACGACGGTGTGACGAAAGTGAACATGGTTGCATTACTGACTTTAGAAAAGTCATCGTTACCCGATCGGATCGATATAGTATGATTCTGATTGTACGGCAAGTGTCGAAGAGAAAAATGGAAATCTAAAGACTGAAAAGACAATACGTGTGAGAGTAGCATTGATACGTTGACGAAATTAAGACTTGTATTTTATGCTAATGTAAAACACACTCCTATTACCTTTTTCAAATCAAAATTGATCAACGTGTGCTCTCCTGACCAAGATAATACATTATAATTACAGCTCTGGTCTAAAAAATATAATAATCACAATAATATACACGTAATGTATACACGTAACAGTATTAGAAATGTTGTAAGCGCGACGTGCGTTACACATATCCCACACGGCATGTAATATTTCTGAAACATTGTTTTAATTGAACGTAATGTTTCAGAAATATTACATGCCGTGTGGGATATCTATTTAATTGGCGCGTTACCTTCAACAGGTTGAAAAACAATTTCCGCTCGTAGTTGGCACGCCGTTTTATTTTCCTCTTGGTCTATTTTTACAAGTGAAATGTGTTGAATTTGGCGTGGTTGGTAATCAACTACAATGAATAATAAATATGAATCTCGACTGACATGCTTGACAAGAGGGAATTGTCACGCGACAATTCTCTCTGCGTATCTGTAATATAGCGCGTCTATGTATATGTATAATATAATAGTGTTTCTCTTTACGCGAAATTGAATTACGGCTTACGTGCGCAGTACAGTAAGTTAAGCCGAAGATAAAAAAAAAATAAAAGATTTCAATTCTGGGTAAGTTGAAAGATACCTGCATAAGTTGAAAACCATGCCGATGTTTCGGCTAATGAAAAGCCGCGCTGTGTTATTCTGTGTAAACGATAACGATAAAGTGTGTCTGGTGTCAAGTTTGAAAATGTCGACAATCCGCCACTGCTCTACGAAAGAAATCTACCTTGTAAACAGAGGCAAAAGCAAAAGCGCCGAAACGACGCCTCGCAAAATATGTATATGTCTATGTAACATCGAGGGGACTCGTGCGAACGAGCGCGCGGTATCACGGACGTAATCTCGGAGGACGACGCGACGGTCCCTTTGACTCTTATACGTGCGTGACGTGCATTGCGCGCGAAAGGTGACGGAAAGGAAGACGTTAAGGAGGGACGTACATGAAGGAAACGTCATCGCGTTTGTACGCGCGTCGCGATCTTTCCACCTTTATACATATTATACATATATATATTGTCAAGAGCCGGGTAGCGGCACGTCGATATATCCTAAATCTAACGTGTGACGCTTGGAAGATCCTTTCGCTTTTCATCGAGACCGGAGGCTGGAGGCGTCGAAGCTGTAATAAAAAGCCGTTACCACTGTGGCTGCACCCCAAGCGACGCCGGAAACGCTTCGTTGAATGACGTAGCTTCCAGGATTGTGTCTAATTATTAGGGCGTTCATCCCTCTGCAGTGTAAAGTGACGTTTGCGCCAGTTTCCTCCCTCGTTCTCGGCGAAGCTAGATTGTGCAAAACAATTTTCACGTACAGACCTATACATATATGTACGCGGTATCCACGAGCGGGATATACTATTTATCTTGTTTACAGTTTAATAACTTACGCTCAAAGCTGCCTGTAGGTTGCGAACAAGCATCTCGGCACGATTCCTGAAAGACAGGGCAAAGAAAAAGAACGTGTGGCATTTCACCAATATACAGGGTGTCCCAGAATTGTCGCGCCAATTTTTGTGAGCAGGTAGAGTGGACCAAACTGAGTCGAAAACTCCTCCACCATTTTACAATTCGAGATATTAATTATTAAAAATCGCCGTATTAGGCCGGCCCTCCGCCGAATACAAGCACGCGGTGAAATACGATACCAGCGTCATTGTTACCAAACCACGAGTTGTTTTCAAAAATGGCAAAAAATAGGGGGACGATCACAGTTGAAAACCGCCGCTTTTAGGCATTGTCGCGTGTAGTAAACAACTCCTCGCGATCTTGAGAACAATGACACTGGGCGGTCGTATCTCGCCGCGCGCTTGTATTCGGCGGAAGGCCGGCCTAATACGGAGGTTTTTAANAATTAATATCTCGTTAACTATTGCGAAAATTGCAAAATGGTAGAGGAGTTTTCGACTCAGTTTGGTCCGCTCTACCTGCTCACGAAAATTGGCGCGACAATTCTGGGACACCCTGTATATACAATACATAAATTAACCTGCACATCTCGCACAAACGCACAGAGTGTGTGAATGAGAATATTATTAATTTTCGGTTATCGGTTGCCGCGCGATTCCGTTGGTTAGGTTGGGTCGCATGTCTCGTGAGTTGATAACGCGCTCGATAACGTACCGTGAGATCGTTACCGCGAAGCGGCGACCGGTGACCGGTGACCGGCGACCGATATCACGCCACGCGGTGATTACAACGCGACGCGATGCGACAACAACGGCATATCATACATTGGTGCGTTCCGTTTCATGCATGATACGCATAATGCATCATTTATCCTTGTTTATTTTTTGGTGAACAAGAAGGATAAATGATGCATCATGCGGTACGCACCTATGCAATATAACGGCACCGTGCACCGTAGGAACGTGGTGCGATTACTACAAGGTCATCGTACGTCACATGTTTCACGTGGCCTGCTTCGACGCGCCTGGTGCTTATCTCGCCTAGGTACAAGTATTACATGTGGCCTAAAAGCGCGATAACCTGACGTGACGCGATGCGACCGTTCCATGCCCAGGCTGCTAACTGCTTTTTACTTTTCGCCACTCGCGTCCACGTTGTATATCGCATATCGCATTTGCAACGTATTTACATTATATGTACTGGAAGCTTGACTCGAGAGACAGATGATCGGGCGAAATCGGACTAAATACATGTATATTTATGCGAATTATATACAAAAGCTTCTATGCACGATACATACGTCGTGTATATCCGCTGCAATCGTAAATACTTTGCGGGAGCGAGATAGAATTAGGCGCGTTGGCCGCCGCGTGTAAAAATAATTAAAGTCCGTTAACGTGCTTCTCTGTAATAAATCTACGATACGTTACTTGATATCGTAACGGTCTTGTAATATTACCAACTTTTGAACTCGGTTGAACTGCAACGCGAAGAAAAAGAAAGGGAAAGCGAGCCGCTGAAAGGTTTTATGCTCTCTAGTTTGCGAGCATGACTCTCCACTAAGTTTAAAAAAAATGCGAAAATGGAGATAAACATGTTTAAAACAACTCGATGCATTATGCAGTCTACCGTCTGCCGCTTTTGTATTTTTCTCTTTCGGTATAGCTTTTATATATATATATACATATATTGGCATTGTCTATATTATATATGTATACGTGTAAAACGACGATCCAACCGCAACCGTCGCAATTCGGCAAGGCCACTTGATGAGGATTTTCGACAAAAACATGCGCGGCGCGTACATTATAATTATACGCGATATGCGTTGCTATTTACGTGTGCGAAATCGTTTGCGAACGACATGGCCAAAGGGAGAGGAAAGGAAAAGAAAACTAAACGTTGTAAAAATGCCGCCGCTGGCAAATATGCGAATCGCGCTTCTGCAGCCAAGCCGAGTCCGCGTCCTCCGATTCGACGCGACGACGTGTATGTGTATGTATGTACATACTTGTCGATCTACTTTTCAACGATATTGACACAGGTGTTGAAACAACGGTATAAAATGCGTTAAAATGTGTACCACGGAACGTATATTTATTCCAGTATGTTTATTCTGTAGACTCGCGACTTTTTCTTCGCGTATCAGATAAATTGTAGAAAAGACTAGAGAGAGACACCATCTTTTCTTTTTAATTCTTGAAAAGACGTCGTCGGCTTGCTCGCCGATAAGTCGATTATCAATTACCCTGTATGTCGTTGCTTCTCCCAAGCGCTCTAATTTATAACTCGTGGATACCCTTTAAAGGGTTAAAGGCGATATTCCTGGTAATTAGCGACGAACCGAAATCTACGCTCATTTCGTTCCACCCAACATTGTTTTGTACGGGACTAGAGAATAAGATTTCAGTCAACTTACGTTTCTACACAGAGCTAGACATTCAGCGGTCGCCAGAGCTTCTTGGAGACGAAACCCATGGATAGTAGTGATCGCGTAACAAAATAACAAAAATGTCAACAGCATCCCGTCGACTTTGCCCAAAGCGGTGCGCCGCATCCATTCAAGTTTCGCGTCACTATCAAAATCAACTGTACGAGTACTTGGGTTTTCGGAACAAGGACGGAAAGGCACTTGGCATTTCCTCCTTTTCAACTTTATACATGTGCGTATGTACATATACATATATATATATATATATATATATATACTCGTTACACTTTGTTCACATTTTCAGGTGAACCCTACGTGCGAAATTGCGAATCGCGGATCTCTCCACTTTTTTCACTTGGAGCGTACGTCGCGAAGTGATCTATTTCAATTCCATAAGGTCGTCGTTAGAGATAACACAAGTGTAAATGAGGTGAACGAAAGCACTTTAGCATGATATTGTTATTCTACCTGAGATTGCACTTAAAACGGTGGCACAGGCTAAAATGCTCTATCTTGGAAACAGCACGCACGCTTCAACAGTAAAATTACATTTTATTTCAATAATATATTACATACAAGCGGCACGTCGTCGAGAGCTAAATGGTCTTCTCATGATTCATGATTAATAACATAAAACTGATTGTGCTATAAAACTCAAGAACGCGACACTACGGAATCCGTTGTTGACGACGCTCGAGTATTCGTTCACCGCGTATATTAGTTCACGGCGGCCCCTACCCCTAGGGTATACGTACGGCTATCTTGTATGCTACGAAAAGGTGGGATCTGCACTCCCACTTTTTTTCCCCCCTTTACTTGCTGCATTTACTTGCTCGTTATTTTCATAAAAGCTGCAACTTTACAACTTGGAAACGAAACTCTCAATTTTTAATCAATTTGAAAGGTGCAATAGGTGCATCATATACATATACACGCGCCGACATAGACCGGTGCCGGCGTGCCGGCATACATACATACATACATACAGCTTTTGTATATTTGTAATTAAGTATGACATATATCTCATCATCTGTCTCTATTTAGTATGACATATATCTCATCATCTGTCTCTATTTAGTATGACATATATCTCATCATCTGTACTAAATCTGTACTTATTAATAGTATGATATATATCTCGTCATCTGTACTACTAAAATTAACTTGAAATACGATAATCTATAACATGTTATGTGAAAAATGTTTTGTTCAAAGTCGATATCGCGTGAGGCATGAATTAAAACTGATTATGGAGTTTGCAACGCTGTTTCGCCGCACCGTGCTGTAAACGTAGTCACGATTCCTCACTTGTGTCACTCTACTTTTGATGAAAGCCTCTTAATTCTATATTATTGATATTATTCAAATATCAATATAGTGAGATTTTATTATAAAAATAAGAGGAAAAACGGTATTGTAAATAAAAGAGTATAAAGTTTATTTTCTAAAAGTATTTATATGAGAACAACGTGCACACGTTTTCGCTATCGTGCGAAATATGTAGTGATACGGTTGTGGCATTTTCATGTTGGATCGTATGTATTATGATCAATGTGAAAGAAACGTACAGCGAGTGTCTCGATGATCCGACAACATAGGCTAGGTTAGGTTACATCGAGCAGACTTTTTTGAATGCGCCACCGCTTCATGCCTCATTTCGTGTAATTCGCATTTATGTAGTGGAAGAGAAAGACTAGGAAAAACAGTGCAACCCCTAGGATGTTGCAGAATATAGCCAATTGTACGTCTGTAATCATCTGAAAGGCAAAATAGTCCCGTCGTGTTTAACTATAGATATCGTGTATCTATACTTGATTATATCATTATGATACATGTATATATCAATGTTTAAGTAATATAATTTCACAAATAACAATCGTGAAACCATACCAAACACGCACGTACCTTAAAGCTGTGAGGCTGCTGTTCTTTACTGTTTTTCCAAGATTTCCAGTCAAAAGATGACGTATACAAAGGCAGAGGCGACTCCAACTTTCGCGCATGTACTAAGTGCACGTACTCGCGGTCAAACAGACAAAACAGATTGGCTAGCGCGATTGAGTAGGTATTGTGCGATCCACGTACGTTCTACTGTTGGTTCGCATTATATCAAGACACACGCATATATATTTCACTATTTCAGTAACGCTCGCATTATCAAATGATTAATCTTCAAGAAAGCGAGAGAAAAATTCTTTACACGTACGGTTCAAGTCTCCGCTAAATGGGGTTTGAATCTTGGCTAACGGCGGTTCGAGTCTTCGCTACGTAGAGTTTCAATTTTTCTCGCAAAATAAATACGAGTCTTTTCTTTTAAGATATTTTATAAAAATATCACGTGTACGTAAATATAATAAAAATTGTTTACAGTCACTGTTCCTTATGATATATTACGATATAACTTGATTTAGAACTTATAATAACTTTGGCTGTCGTTTTAACGTTGAAAGATCTAATATTCTACTAGGACAAGTTCCAGATGTTTGTACAACAGGATAACGACGTAATGCAGGATTGTTGTTCGCAGCCGCCGGTTTAAAATCGTGTTTAGATGAGGCTTTGTCATATATTTGTTCAGTATCTAGAAAATAAATAGATATAAATGTAAGCGCAATGCTGATGACAGACAAGGGTGGGGCAAATTTATATTATAAAATTTCATATTTGATATATATATATATATATATATTAATTTTTAGATACGCACGCACATTTTGCTACTTAGTTATATATATCAAGTGCCGCAGCACCTTTTCCGCGTGACTGATACTCACTCTCTGCTTGAACCGTGTTTTTTCCTGGGAGAAGTTGATATCTTTCCAAATAACGCATTGTAGCTAACGACATGTTGGTCCCTTGCATATTGCTGAGCATAAGATGCTTCAATGAAGACGATTCTTGTTTATGCCATGCTATATCGGCCAGTTGCTCGTCGCTTAAATATTTTAATGCCAACGCCTTCATATGCATACTCGTATTTGTTTCGTTTACAACGCTAGTGGTATGTGTCACATTTGCCTGATGGTCCAACCGGGGATAAAATGATGAATCAAAGTCTAACCTTTAAGGAAAATCAAATACAAAATGCTCGTCGGGTCATCATTATACATATATAGGTATGTATACAGTACAGTGGCGAGTAAGCAAAGAAAAAAAACAACAACCTACTCATGAACCTTTTTCATGCAAAGTAACAAAATAACATATTTTATATTTATGCATCAAATGAATTTAATGAGTTACAGCGCAACAGTAACCCATTGTATTTGCTGTGGATATCTTTAATAGTGACGTGTTGCAAGTTGTTGTTTCAAAAATAATTCACAGATTTAACGTGTTTGGCATTTAATGTAAAATAAAAATGAATCAAGAGAGAGATACGTACGTTCTGTTATCATTGGACTCCCTGTACTCCGTGTTTTCAGTCAGACTAATCCCAAGTCTCCGAAGTTGTTCCAAGGTGGCTGCTTTAACAGTGTTCACGGCCGTTCTATTTTCCGTCGCCGTTTCTTGCTCAACGTTCCGTGCCGGTTTAGCATGATTCAGATCTTTGTCGCTTGTAACGCCAGAATTTTGCAAGATTTCATTAACTTGTCCCAAAACATTGTTGTAGAAGGTCCAACCTATTTTCGAGGTATGCCTCAACTTGTCACTCTCGTCGTCACTCGTATACTCCTGCATCTCAACGTGGACACTTGGTTCCGGTGTTGGTGGAGGTCTCTCGAGTATCTCGAGATCACCTCCGCTCAGAATCATGCTATCACCCACCGCGTGATCTTTACGTTGTCGGACCGTAGCACCGTATTCTTTATTTCTATAATTATGATAGTAGTCTCTCGCTGCTAAATGCACGTCACGTAAGGACGGTTGATCCGTGACTCGTCCGTGATCCGTCTCGTCTGTTTCTCTCGCAACGTACGCGTTCGTCTGCCCGACAAGCGCCTTCGTGGACGTCGTGCTCTCACGACGAGGACTATACGCTACCGCTACGTTCATAGACGTGTTTGGCATTTTCTCTGCGTCCCGCCGCCACCCTCGTTCATCCTTCCCTACGTATATACCTTTTTGCACTTTCTCGCGATTTACATCAGCGGACGGCGACAGCTTTGAAGAGTCTTTCACGGAAGAACTCGCGTTGAACGTACTGCTTTGCTGTTGGCTAGAGGACAAGTAACTTTCCGAATCTTCGACTATATTCTCTAATTGCGCTGCTCCAGGTATGCGCGTAAATGTATTCTTATATCTA
Organism: Tetramorium alpestre; assembly: GCA_021460005.1. NCBI lineage: Eukaryota > Metazoa > Arthropoda > Insecta > Hymenoptera > Formicidae > Tetramorium > Tetramorium alpestre. Next base: position 3,431 of record JAJVSH010000084.1, on the reverse strand, counting down.
TTAACAGGCTCCGTGGTATCGTGTACGTTTACGGCCCTCGTGATATCGCTGCCCTCTCTGTGCGCTTCCTTCTTCTCACACATATTCTCAGAATCTATGAGAAATGGGCTGTTTTGCACGGTAAACTCGAAACTCGTCATAACGCCGATCGAGACCTTTTGCTCCATAAAGGCCTTTGTCGCGTGCTGTTCCAGCAACGCTGTTTCCAATTTTCCATTGTTGTTTTCACCAAAGCTCTCTAGATCTTGCCTCTCTACAACAGACGTGTTCTGCGAGGCTACATTCTTCTTTATACCACGATTCTGAGAGGACTGTGCGAGGGAAGAGGCAAAGGCAGCGTCCGAACCATTCCGCGGATATCTGAATACTTGATTCGCAAGAGGTTGCGGACACAAGCACACTGATTTGTTTCTGAAATTCTCCTCCTGCAGTCTTACCAGTCTATCTACCTGGAATTGTAAACTTTTTATTTGTTCATTTTGGCTGTTTACAAGCTGCAATAAGGTTTTCACTGTTTCGTTTGTGCTGTCCGCCGCGCATGTTGAGTAGTTGGGTGCATGAGCGTGCTGCGACGCAGAGTGTGGGGTTGTCTGAAACGGTTGAGATTTTTTCAAAGTATCTGAAATAGTATCGCTAGATCGTTCCCCGCCGAGCGTCGCTCTTTGTAGAGACGCACAAGACGAAGGCCTTTTGTCCAAAGACAAACAAGTCTGACTTTCCAGATTGTAAGAATCCTCCGTGCTAGAACATTTGAACTTTACACTTTTCTCATACGTTCTCTCACTCTTGTCAGCATTTTGCGATCTTTCCCACTTGTCATTTTCAGCTTTTGCTCGCTCCTGCCGCTTTTGCACAGAGGCCGTTTGTAAACTTGACGGCAGGGCACATGTGTAACTGTAAGCGCTATTACCGGGCGAAGCGCGCGTCGTACTCGCGGAGTTGGTCTCTCTCGAGTACGTCTCTTCCTTCCACGCCGCATAAGAGTTGGGTATGCATGAAACAGAATCAGTTACTTGCACCAGTCTCGAGGAGCTTGCGGCGGTACCTTGCGTATTTGGATCTGTCGCTGTAGCGTTTTCAAAGATCAAAGATACCTCTGGCACAGTTGGCGCTACAAAGCACTGTAAATAAATTGTCTATAATTATCTCTGCAAGATTGTTTAACGTTACATATTACACAAGCGAAGGAGGCGAAATATTTGATAATGAAAGAATTTCAGAGAATAGTTTAAAAAGGCAACTTACATCACGTTTGGTTATTGGTTTTGGGATGACTCTCGGCTCAAATTCCTCTTCGTAGAGTTGATGGTGCATGTTAAGAGTTATTTTTTTTTATTTTTTACTTGAATATTCTGGATAGCGTGATTTAGACGAACGAGGCTCTTTGGCGCGTCAACGAACGCTTACAAAGGCCTGCAAAACATAACTGCTATCATAAATATGCGAGTCACAACGTCACATTGACAAAGCGAGCTTCTTCTGACGTTCAAAATATTTGGAAGAGAAGTGGTTTCGTATGCCTAGCCTAGCCTAACCTAACCTAACCGTCGTAGCCGTGTCTCGGTGCGCCGTCCTTTTTAAGTGTAAAAAAGGTGTAGGGGTTTAGAGTTTCTCGAGCACGTTTCGACATCGTTTTGATTGGTCGTTTAATCCGCTATCTGAAAATAATCACTGCATGGGAAAATTTGAAACTCATTGTCGCTAAATAAACTCTTACGTTAAAATAGATTAGTGCTAAAGAGGGTAAACAGGCACAAATTATTATACGATAAAAGAAATTAACAATAAGAAATAGCGAAGCTAGAATACGAATCTCTCGAGAGCTGCGGGAAGTCACCGCAATTATGCGAGGAGTATGTTAGGGCAGAAAGCATTCTTTTCTTCTTTTAGAATCGAGAGAGTTAGCAACAAAGTCGAATTATACAATACTGAGCAATCAATGTAAATAACATACGTACAAACCAGATCCTAATTAAAGGATTCTAAAAAATTGGAATGTTGATCCGACACATGTAATCGTTTGTAGGTATCCACAATAATAAATTCGCGTTCATAAGTTCGTTAAGCCCTAGCAAGTGTTTAAGAGACGGCGTTGAAACGCCGCATCTCCCGAGAGCTTCGAAAAATATCAAGAGTTAACAGGAGCATATATGAGGCGAAGAGGTCGACGAAGGCTGCGTTCCGTAAAGCGCATATGCGCGCATGTATCTACAGTATACGTAACACTTACTATAGAAAAATGCGCGCATAAGCGCTTTACGGAACGCAGTCGAAGTAATTCCCGCGCTCTGCGCGCCTGGCGCCATCTGTTGGCGCGTTGCGGCAACCTCTAGCGCTGGGCGCCTGCCGCCATCTGTCGGCGCGTTGCGGAAACCTTCAGCACTGGCCGGCCGCCATCTTTTGGCGCGAGGCGCGCTTTTCTTAATAGAGCTCCTCGCTCAACATGCTAACCGGATAACTTCAACGATTTTTCGACGATCTCGGAAGACGCGTATTCTAACCTTGTTACCTCTTGGTGGCTCCTGTCGCGTCATGCTCCCCGAATAACTTTGACGATATTCCGAAGCTGTCCGAGACACCTATTCCAATTCTCTCTATCTCTTATCTCGCAATTATCACACAAGTAAGAAAATTCAATAAATCCGTTATTTTTAAAATTACAAAAGTTAATTAATTTTCATAAATAATTAATTAGTTAGATTTAGGAAAATATTGCTTTAAAAGCTTGCAGTTTTTAAATATGGCGTTGTTATTTTCGATTGGAATAAAATAAAAGATAATTTTTAATTCTTTGCTAAAATAATAGAATATTATTTGTTTATGTATCAAATTTATTTCCAAGTAAATCTTTAATAGATAATTCTATTTGCGAGAGATATCTTGATTAATAACTGATATAAAATCAGTATTTTTTTTTTTTTTTTCAACAAAGTTTCCAGTAGTGTTACTATGAATTGAACATAAATTTGACAAACGAACAAATAATATTCTATTCTACTATTTCAACAGAAAACAGAACACTTTTTACTTTTTCAATTACAAATTAAAAATTGAGTGTATTTAATACCAAGCACATTGTTGCAAATATACGTCTCAAATTCGTACGTGCTTAATTTTGTTACATTCTGTTACAATTCGCGTGATTTATAGTAAGTAAACCAGGGTATGATGTCAATGTTGCTGCCGAATAATCATACTGTATCGTTCCATGCGCAGAAATGTTTAATTGGGCCACAGTAATTCGCCTATAAATAGCAATAATTGATCACATGATGAACAATAAACTCTCGTTGCGTTCAAGGTTTCATGACGTAATGATATAAAAAGCAATCATATCAGCAATCGAACGAACGAATTGGTATGACAGATAATTGTAAATGAGCAATCAGGATGCGTTCTATGACATTTAATGTCGACATTTAATTTTAACG
>JAJVSH010000083.1:883439-945064 GCA_021460005.1 Tetramorium alpestre | reverse complement strand
ACCTCCGTATTAGAAAGAGACATAACTACTTACGCTATTGCTCTCTCTTTCTAGTGTTGGCCTCAAGCTCTCTCACGGAACGCGCAGTCTATTATATAAGTCTATGCGGGTGCCTCACCTGTCCGCGCCGCGCGTCGCGTTCGGCGGCGGTAGGCAGCTCGGCGCGCTCGCCGCGCCGCTGACTTCGCAGTTCCCGCGTAGCAGTGTCGAGCGCTGACCGACCGTCGAGTCCCAACCGAAAGATGTTCCCCTTGTCCTATGCGGCGCGGCGTCCCATCGCATAATGCTGAGGCGCGCCGCGAACGCTCCTTATAAACCAACCGTGTTTTTTTTTACTCCCGAGTTAGCTATTGCGGCCGTGGCCGCCTAGCGGCGGCGCCTCGCACTATATAGCGGGCGCGCGCTGCATCGATATCGAAAACCGGACATTCTCAAATACCTCTTTTCCTATGCCTTTTACAGAAAAATGTTTCCTACAAAAGTTGTTTCACTTCGAAGGGGACATAAGATGGTGCCATTGGTTTGAGCTTGGATAATTATTTTAAGGTCATGCGAAGGTCAATTTCGATTCTTTAAACGGAACTCTACACTTTTTATTACATATTCTTGTAGCTTATCTCGAGAGCTTTCCAAAACGCTAATGAAGTATGTTTTTATCAAGTACTTATCGAGTTAATTTAAATTAAAGACGTAATTAAATAAAAGACGTAGAATAATAAAAGGAATCGATTAATAGATAGTATTAATTTTTATGCCTCCTTTACTTCTGATAAAATATCCGTACAAATTAATAATATTAATAAATTCAGTTTTTAATAACAATAAAAATTGTACTTTACTCTTTTATACTTTTCTCTATTATATGTATAAGATTGTAATTTTATTTTGCATATATTAAATGTTCATCGATGTATATTATCTGGCCAAAATATACAGTTGAAAAAATATATACATATATATATTGGCTAATGGATAAATTATTAATAAAATTCGCGAAACATTCACAACGTGTAGATATATATAGCATATAGGCCTGACTATAAGGCTAATGATCGGTCCTATCGGCCAAAAAGGCCGGGATAGCCGCTCTCTAGGTTTCTCTCTGCCGGTACAAATGCCTGAAATGCTTGGACGGCTTGGACATGTCTCGAGATATCGAACATGGGTAATAGGTAAAAATCTAGAGAATTTATTTTTCAATCATTTTCAGAATAATTTGACAACCATGATTGTCATTTCTTGTCAATCGTGCAAGTAGTGGCGAATTGTGGCAAACTATGGAAGATAAACGATAGCTCAAAGTATTTTTTATTGTTAGCAAATAATGTGAAACATTTATTAAAGCGAAATAAAAAAATTGTTATATCTTAAAACAGGTAATTATTTCTATTTTAATGTATTTATTATGGAAATGTTTCCTTTTATTTATTTGTTATATATTTACTATTGAAACAGTTTGGACATTTGTAACAAGGATAAAATCTATAGAAATAACATTTGGTACGTCTTCGTTCTTTATCACACGCTGATTAAATAATATAAAGAAGATGAATTTTGGCGTGGATTGGGAGGGTGAACATCGACGTATCTTGCTAGATGGAAATGTAGCACTGGAACGTTCGGCGCAGTCAGTTGCTAGATCACAAGCTGTCGCAGCGGAGAGTGAGCAGATTGGCACGGAAGTGATTTCTGAATTGGGTGAACAAAGAGATCGTCTCTTACGAGCAAAACGGAGATTGTCACAAACAGATGAGGAGTTGAATAAAACGCGAAAAATTTTGAATGTTATGCGACTGAAGGTTCTGACAAACAAAATTGTGTTAATATTGATCATATTGTTAGAGTTAATCATTCTTGGTATAATTGTATACTTGAGATTCTTTCATAAATAAACCGCCTGCTACTACTGTTAAACTTATATAAAGCTAAGAAAGAATAATATAATAAAAGGTGATTCAGAATCTCTAACAAAATTCACAATGGGAAATGATAGATCTTGCAAGGAAGATAATTTTTTTTATTGGATAATTCATGTTCTCTGAAGCATTGTTTAGGAGCTACACAAACATGTAGATCTTGGATGACATTTATTACCAATAAAAATAGTACAATTATTCATTTATTGTTTTAAGTTCACTTGCAGACAGTGTACAGGAAGTATTCAAAGTGTTTGCCCTGCACCTGATTACATTCATGACACTGTCATAACATTAATTGATTGCAAGTGTTACATTGGACCTGTCTGCGCGGATCGTGTAATTCGTAAACAATGCGTCAGAAAACATGGATTATCTGACAAAAAATAATCCTTTCTATGAGTTCTATTGTTCCTCAAAAGATTCCTCAAAATTGGTCAAAGATTTTGAATCTGTATATTGTACATAATACATAATATACATTAACAATTAATAGAATTATGATTATGCAATTTCTGTAAAATTTAATCAATTAAATATATAAATTTTAAAATAAATTTTTCCAAAAAGAGTTTTGTACAACTATGTAGAATTTTGACTTATCATGTTTTACTTTTTTTTCTGTATTATTGAATCATTTCAAAATATATTACATTGTTATTGAACACACATAAGATTTTATTAATCAATTCATAGTGAATTATAGAACAAATATTGAATGATCATTTATTGCTCACTTCAATATGTGTATTATTTTTTCATTAACCTATTGTTACACGAACAAAAAGAAATCCTTAAGAATGGTTATTTTGCACGATGATGAATATTATCGAAGTAGGATACCTCAGCCTGATTTGGGAGCAGCTCGAAATTTTTTGCGTTTTGTTTGGAATCCAGAAAAAAAACAGTTGCTTGGTAGAAATGGGAAGGAATGGGGTAATTGTTACAATACATACTTTTCTCAATTATTAATCATTGGTCATGGAATTATTTCATTGTTTAACTCATGTGAATAGTTTTGCTGGGGTTCTTCTATTTGTGTTTCTTCTTCGTATTGGGTTCTCTGTTTGCATTGCAAATGTGGATCAGTATCGAGTACGCCTTGAAACTAGAAAGACCGTTTTTCATTTATAGCGGCTTGTCGCCTAGATCTTATTTCGGCGTCAATTTTCCGGTTTTTCGTCAACTAGATAATGGTAGTCCAGGTAAATTTTGTTTAACAACGAAATTTTCTAAATAACGAAACATGAAATACTGTTTCAATTTCGATACATTTCGTGATGTTACATGAACATATTTTTTCTAAACAGGAATTGCCTTTAAACCAAATATTTTGCTACCCACGAAATCTCCTATTATTTGGATAGGTAATTCTAGTGCAAATGCTCGTCCGAAAAGATATGTGCAAGCCTTAAGCGACTTTTTACAAGGTATGGACATCATATAAAAACAAATAATACAAACAATAAAGCTATAAATTTCTAATCCACAATGCAAATATTAATAAATTATGACAATAGATTTTAAAGCAGTATTTAAAAAATATATGACAATAGATTTTAAAACAGTATTTTAAAAAAAGATTATATTATGATGTACATATGTGTGTACACACATGTATACGTGTATGTAAATATTTAGATAAAGTTGCAACTATCGTATCACACACACTTCTCGTGGCAAAGAAAACGAATTAACCTAAATAGAAAAAGTTCTTTATCATTTTGCGAGTTTCTCAATAATTAGTGGTACAAATTTATTAATGAAGATATAAGAGCATCATTTAATTGGCATCATACAACACAAAACTTACAATAACATATTGTAGCAATATTGCTGTAAGATTACAATCTTGTTGCAACATTGCTATAATTAATTGCAAGTTTTGTGCTGTATGGGATACAGCACGGACCATTGTAGCTATTTTGCGATTTGTTATCATTGCAACATTGAAAATTGCAATGTAACATTATAAAACAAAATGTCAGCAATATAATATTATTAATATTTCGAAAACATTGCAAAATGGTAATTCTATAATTTTATATAATATTACAAAAAAGGTTTTTTATACAAATTGTTCATATTGATAATCATCGAAAAATGACATGATAAAATGATAATACACACACATACAGAATTTTTTATCTATAAAAAAATGATAAAATTACCTAGCAGATTATAATTATATTTTAGATAATAAAAAAGGAATTAAATGAAAAATTTCTTTATAACAAAATATTATCCATTTTAATAAAAATAAAACAGAAAATGTAATAACATTTTTATTTCAGAATACAATAAAAGTAAAGAAAATTATAAAACGGTTGCTGAATGCAATGATGGATTATCAAACGTATCCAGTATAAAACCTTGTTTTTTTAATATTGAAAGCCTTGGCGTTTGCGGACAGCCTCCGTATGGATATACATTTCCATTGCAGCCGTGTATCCTCATTAAGTTTAATAAAGTAAGTAATAAGCTTGTTTCTGCATTATTTGCTAAGAAAGATAATTTCTCGATTAATATTAAAAAATTTGCATTTTTATCAATAATTCAAATTTAAAAAAGATTTTTTTAATTACATTGTAGAGATTTAATTGGGTACCAATTCCTTACAATAAATCATCCCTATTACCAGAGAACATGCCACACGCTTTGCAAAAAGCTGTGCAAGTTTCAAACAAGGTTTGATATTAATAGTTAGATATTAATAATTAGATATTAATAGTTAGATATTAATAATTAGCATTTGATACAAATCTATTGTTTACAAATCTATCATAATCAGTATTAGTATAATTTTTATTGATTGTGAAAATTTACATAAATATAATGTCTCGATAAATAATATATCCGAAGTTTCACTTGCCATAAACAAAGTGTTTGATAATATTCTGTATGTACAAATAGTTCCTAATATTCTGGGATTCCCTGTCTACACGTGTGTACATATGTATACAATATACATACATGTATGCACATGTATACACAATAATGTATATTTTATAACAATTTAACAGTTTCAAATCTGGTTATGGTGCGATGGAGTAAATAACGTCGATAAAGAGCACATTGGAGAAATTGACTATTTACCGAGTCCTGGCTTTCCCGTGCAATATTTCCCGTTTATAGGACAACCAAATTATCTGGCACCGGTGGTCGCGTTACATTTTAAAAATATCTCATGTAAACCACTTTGATATGATAATGATTCAGAACATTATATTCAAACATTTTAAAAATGGAAAAGATCAAGAAGCTTATTATTTTATAAATGTATTATTGACATATTGTTTTATGGAATTTAAATTTAAAAGCTTTGATCAATTTCACGAATAGTTATTTATTTATGATAAATTGAAGTTATTGACTAGTCTTTTTAATGATTAGTAATCAATGAGTAGATAACAAATATTGTATTTTATTAATACAATATTTTATCAATATTTTATTAATGTATTTTATTAATACAATATTTTTAGTGTTTAGGTTAGTAACGGTGGAATGCAGCTTATGGGCACACAATATTAACAAAGATACACAAAATACGTTGGATTTCCAAATAATTCTGGGCGAACCATAAAAGGCAACGTTTGGTCGACAACTATTTGTATCTTCGAACATTTATTAACAAATATGCAGATATAATAAATTGTGGATTACTTATTTTGGGTACAAGGAAAAATTCTTCTTTTAGAAGAATTCTTATAATAAGTACTATATATTCATTTTTTAAATCGTATAATATTCTCGCTATTAATGATTCCTTTATTACATATTATGTTACATTAATAACACACGAAGATGTATTTTCTGGATGTTACCATTTTGTTTGAACATGTAACTTGAGGTATATTTATAAAAAATAAAGATAATAATGTGTATGATAATATATTCTTGTTAAATTTTTAAATTCGCGTATCCAGATTTTTCTGATAGCAAAAAATGTTCGTTTCTCATAAATTAATAAAGACTAAACTGATAGAATAGTGGCTCAAGACCACAAAGCTCCATTTACAGAATATAATATCTTTATTAAAGTAAATAATAAATATTTTTATTATGTAAACGAGAAGAGAGGGCAGGATGAAGCTTTATTTATCGACAGACGTATAGTTCAAATATCTGGATGAATTGTATTGGAATTTATTGCCTTTTCCAAATTTGTTGTTCCTTCTGGAATTAGCAATTTTTCAGAACAAGAAGATGAAGACGGGTAGAGAGAGAAAGAAAGAGACAGAGACAGAAAGAGAATAAAAAATAAAACAATAAATGGAGAAATAAAAAGAAAAAGGTGACAAAGAGAGATGAATAATAAAAGACAGAGAAAAATATAGACAAGGAGAGAGAGGGGAGATGCAGAAGGAAGAAAGGGAGAAATATCAGAAAAGAATGAAAAAAGATAAAGAAAAAGATTTAAAGAGATATAAAGAGATTTTTCTTTTTGTATCTCTTTAATTCTTTTTCTTTTTAGAGAAAGAAAGAAAATGATACGGAAAAAAATGAGAGTCTGTTTGGACTAAACAATATGACAATTGCTTCATCCTTGTTATATTTTTGTCACTGAATAAAAGAGTGTGAAACGAGAGAGAAAGAGTGAGAGAGAGAGAGAAAAGGGAAAAAGAGAAAGTAAGAGAAAGAAGATAGAAGAAAGAAAAGATTGAGTATAAAATATTTGTTCTCTTTTGAGGCAAATTTTGTATGAATCTGACGTTAATACGAGGCTTCAACTGAGGAACATTCTCTTCTTGATGATATAATTTCAATTGGTCTTATTCTTCCTCTTCTTCGCCTGTACCGGTCAACATGGCAATTAAGCTTGGGGTATCAATGAAACCTTTATCATCGATGAACATCTGATCGAATGCGTCATTCACCTCTTTTGGTGTGAATTTATCGCCCCATGTCATTAAAGCATGCCTTAATCTGTGTAACAAAAACAAATTTTTAAAAAGATATACTTATATGTGTATTTTTTTCTACTTGCGAGTGCGAGTATTATTATATTATTATATCATATATATTTTATTTTATGTAATATATTCTAACAAGAAAGTGAAAATGTTGTTTTAAAACTAATAGCTTAGACCGAGACATTTTGGGCATAAAAGCGATAGTGTATATATCTTTTATATATTCTAAATTTTTTGTGATCTTTAATTCAAATTGGAAAATATAATAATATTCTTCATTGTAAATATGTATATTACATATATATGTATACCTTTCGCCGTCGATTTTGCCGTTGTCGTCGAATGTCTTAAAGGCATTGATTACAACATCGTCGTCGTCAGCACCTGACGAGAAAAAAATTATTTAGTTTTTAAAAGTTTTTAAAAATTATTTAGTTTCAACATTTCTGATTTATTTTTGCAATTAACAAATTATACATACCTGATCCTGACATACGCACGGCGAATAAATTCAACAATTGAGTGAAGTTGATAGGCGCTGGAGCTTCGTTAAGCATTTCTTCGATCTCCTTATCAGTCGCCAATCGGCCGACGGAATCGAAGGCTGCACGAAGATCATTCTTACCAATGATACCGTCCTTATCCGCGTCCATTAGTTGGAATGCCTGTGTACGCAACAGTGATAATGTAGTAATTTAATAATTTTATAAATATTAAATTGTTAATTTAATTAACAAATTTAATTAAATAATTTCTTTTGAAGTGTAAGATTAATGTATCAAAGACTTCTTTTACTCTAGAATTGTGACATTTTTTTATTTTTAACTTCTTAAGGTCTTCAGGTCTAAAAAAAATTCGCTTATGTTTCGTTCCTCGCTCATTTTTTATTCAATGAGCATAATTATATAATAATTGTAGTAAATAGTAGTAAATCAGAATTTCAATTTAGAATTTCAATTTCAAAGGAATATAGTTTTCCTAGAGTAATGGGAGCGTTAGAATAGAGAGATCTAAAATCGAGTTTAAAATAAAATTACGATGGTATGTAAAATTAACTTTTTTAAATTACCTCCTTAAATTCGGCCACTTGTTTCTGAGAGAACATGGAGAAGACACTGGAGCCGCTGCGTTTAGCTTTGCGACTGCCACGGCTGCTTGCTCTGGCGGAGCCAGAATCCTTTGGTGTACCTGTAGGAGTTGGTGCTTTCTCTTCAGCTGGCGCTGGTTCGGGCTCGGGGGCTGGCGCCTCCTCCTTCTTCTTGGTCTTCTTCTTCTTTTCCTTATCCGCCTAGAATATAAAATATCGATATTTTTATTTAGGTAATATTTTTTTAAAACTCTTCATCATTGCTGAAAAGAACTATCATTGATCACAAAAGATAATTTAATGATTTTATTTTATGAAATATATTTAAAATAATTTGATGATAAGCATTCTTTCTTTGAAAATTTTCGAATAACTTACATAAACAATTGAATTATTTTAATGATTTAAATATGATTCGATAAAACTAAAAATTTTAAGTTTAGAAAAATTTTGAAATTTTTGGGTTTTTTAGAACATTTAAAACTCTCGAATATTAAGTAAATTTTTCTTTAAAAGTGCTTAAATATCTGAAACATTAAATGTTTTTAAAAATAAATTTTTTCTATCTACGTTTATGTATAAAACAAAGTAAAAAAACTGAGTAATATATGTATATGTATAAAATAATAACGTAAAGAATCATAAAATAAAAGGATATATTTTTAAAACATTTAGATCGCTCATAAAATTCTTTTAAAAATTTTGTATGATATTTAAAATAATTCGAATTTTTTATTATTCGAAATGATTCAATGAATTCCTCGTTAACTTCAATAATTCATGACTTTTTTCTAAATGTAAGTTGTCCAAAACAGTGAAAGACAGAAAAATTATTTTAATTAAAATGCTAAACTTAAGTGTAGTCGAAATCTATCGAATAAATATTACATATTTATAAGTATAAATTAATAAACGCGATATTATACGAATGACCAAATAAAAATAAGAAATTTAATTAAAAATGATTGTACATAACTAATAAAAATATATTTCATATTCTATGATGAAACGTGTTTGAATAAAACTATGATATTATGTTATAAAATGTTTTCCATTTTATTTTTTGCAAAAATTTTTACGATAGATTTGTAGTTAGAATAAAAAATGCAATACGCTTTTTAATATAGAAGACGAGAATCGATATAAAAAAATCGATAAAGATAAATTAAAATGTAAAAAATTATTTTTTTGTTAATGTATAATTATGTTGATTGATCTCTAAATGAAATCAAGAAGCCTAGTGTAATTATCGCTTGAGAAAATTTACGGGGCGCTGCCGGTTGGTGCTAAGAATAGAATTGCACGGAAAGCTGCCAGGACGTATATAGAGCGATCATCCAGTTATCGCATTGCCTCTCGTATTACCATTCTTACATAATTATTCATATTATCATAAAATTACTAAATTTAAATCGTATTAATGTCGCGAATACCCATACATTTTATTTTATTTTATTAGCCAAACAAATATCTTCTGTATGAAATAAAAGTTACATCTTTTATTTTTCTTTAGAAAAATTACGCGTTGTCTTACATAACGTGTTTATAAAGATATTTTATTTTCATTTTCATCTAAATTTTAATATATTTTTAATATTAATAAATATATATTAAAGAGGAAAAATATTTCATACTTGATAATACTTGACCGAGGATATTAGATTATTTTTCTACTTTACAGTGATTCAGTATTACAAATAGAAAAGGTTCAACATATCAATATGTTTTATTTTAAAATAAGGAAGTGATAATTTTGCATATTCATTTGGAGCTCGCAGTGGAATCTACAATATCAAAACTTGAAACAATTCGCTACCAAAAGGTCTGACGAAGATCACTATCGCACTCCGTCATCACGTAATTCGCCAACGGCAATATTCTCGTCGTCACTCGACATATATCGCTCCAATGCACTGCGCGTAATCCATTTTCGATGAAATGCACTCATATCCGCGATTTGGCTATGTTCCTGTATTTCATAGATCACATAGATATAATCTCGCGTTGCTCACGGATCCGGTAGATCCTCACACGGTTCCCGTATGGCCCGGCGATATCGACTCAAGGATCTTTCTCAACGTCTTGCTGACGTACTTACCATGTCTACAGGTCGATTTTTTAAGTGATGGACAATACGAGATGGTCACGACGAACCAACTGTCCGAATCATAGAGCCGAACTTGTCTAAGTAACTTCTGCGGATCTCCCCCACCAGCGGGCCGGAGGTTGTCCGAGGCGGGTGCCTTGCCCCGGGTATAACGTCTATCTGACCATATTTAGTGCGAGTCGCCTCAAAATAGCGACCCTTTCGACGTTTCGACTAAAACAGTTCGCCAGGGAGTGTAGAACTCTGATTCTGACGGTCGTCGCCTCGACGAAGACGACATCCGTTCCCAGCGCTGGGGCACCCCAATTTCCCCAATTGATCCAGAGCCGATCAGTCCAGTCGTTCCAAAGGCGAATCGCACATAAAATAAGGATAATCGTTGGGACGATCCCTGTGTTGTAAGGATCATGAATCTACGTAACAAATGGAATCGTATCACTTTTAATAATATTTACATATAATTTATATCGAGAGAAAATCGCGGCGTATGTGAAAAAGAAAACAGAATCTCGAGTGTAATTACTCAAAATATTTCTTACAAACATAATTCGATATAATTAGGGCATCCTGCTTCTCGTTTCATATACTTTATTTATAATTTCTCATAAAGCGATCAGTGAAATATCAAATAGGTATATATTAATATTCGTAACCGAACTTTCGGTTTCTAGCACAATATCTCAAGCACGTGGATACTAAAAATAACTGTCCGATATATTCAAGAATGCACATGCGTTTCCACATATATTGCTTGCAATATTTGCTACACAATAGCATAATTCAAAAAACAAAATTTTCCAGAATAAGTTCGAATGTTTTGAATTAAGATTTTATATCATTTTTAAATACGTGATTTTGGTACAACATTGATTGTAAAAATTATAATGAAATTATCTGGCTATACATTAACTTATCTTTGTTCAATATATTGAATTCTCATCATTCTTTTACAGACAATTAAAGAATAACAATTTTTTAATTATGTCGTAGCAAATGAGTGATGCTGTAAAATGTTAATAATAAACTCTATGTTTTAAACAAAGTTAACTTTTTTGCTAAGTATTTAATTATTTCTCACGTAACGCTTAAAACTATTTTAAAAGAATAAAAAAACATTTTATTGCTACATGATATAAATATTTCATAAGTCACTATTTTACAAGTTTGATCTTGCTTGCGAAGCATCAAATATAGCAAATATAAATAAGATATAATATAAATATAAATAGAGTATTAAAAAAAAATCGTAATATGTATAATTATATCTCAAAATATTGTATAACTCAGGTATATAATTTAAAAGAATTTATTAAAGAAAGCATTTAACATATTTATAAAGTACACTTTTTTTATATTCATATTTTTGTTTTTCTAGAAATTTTACATATAAAATTATTATTATTAGGCTTAATATTGTTATACTATTCTATTTATTATTACTAAAAATATTACAAATTTATCTACTAATAATGAGATAGATGCGCTACGACGAGCGTTGAAGTCTGTAACAAATATCGATTGTTAATTTAGTGTTGGAAAATTTAATTTACCGTTTTATTTGTAATATTATTTATTTACTATATAAATTAAATAAAATTACTTTTATCATCCGGATCGCGCACGCCGCACTGTCGATGTCCTAATGTACTTTTTCTTTTTGTTTGTATGTATCCGGGAATGTATAAACTAGGAGTTTCGAGTTTGCCAATGGATATAAGCTTACTAAAGTCTTTCTCCAATTTATTGGCAATTGGACCTAAAGTTACAAAATCATAAAATAAAAATTTAATTAATCATATAATTTCAATAGCATATGTCTTAATAAAGGATATTATCTTTTGCTCTTCTTTGAAATGTAATTTTACTAAGCAAATACTTACCTTTGAAATGCAAAAGAAATTGAATGCATGCGCCATTATGTAATAACTTAGTCTTTCTGCTGTCAATAGATAACATCCACTCAGGAATACCCATCACTTTTCTTACGTCCTCTAAGAACTGAGCCCTGCAAAAAAACGAGAAAAGATATATACCATAAAATATATAAGCCAAGTACACAAAAAAATGCACATATAATTAAATAAAAAATTTACTACATAAAATTAAATTAAGTCAATCTAATTAACCAAAAGTATTATTAAAACAAATCTTTAAAAGACATTTTTTAATTACGTATATTTAATGAATACAATTTTATTTTATTTTTCTATGATCATGTTAAGATCTTATGCAAGTACCACGTCACTAAAATAGATAGCTTACACCACAAATCGCGGTGGTTTCCTAATATTCGCATATTTTACGATATCATTGTCAGGTTCAATATTTGCGCAGGCGAATCTATTGCTGCCAAAATCCTTATCAAAAATAATGATAGATCTGCCTATTGCAGATACTGATCCACCCAGAGGAAAATTGAAATCTGTAAATATTTGTCGCTCTTCTCCAATGTTAATGGATCCTAGACGAGAAGATATATCACCGACATAACATCTAAGCGGCAAATCTGGACCACATTCCTCTCTATAAAGATCCTCCTAAGAAACGATATAATAATTATTATGACATATTTTGATGCAATTTTTTATCTTTACTAATTTACATATTAAAAAGTTATCTCGATTGAAGCATAAGTGTGCTATTTCAAAGAATCAATAATATTTACGTTTAACGGATCGGCTAATTGTGTGAAATATGGATTCCATATGTATCCTGCTGCTACACATCGAGTGTTCTTCACTTTCACTGCCGCATCCACACCAACAGGATTTACATATATCGCCCAATTATGATTTCGGGTCTAAAAAATTAAATGCTTAATCAGTATAATATACGTTAGATACACATATCGAATAAGTCTTAGATTCATTTTCTTACGATATTGCGATCGTGCTTTCCGGGATGTCGTAAATTTACTTCGATTATCGTCTCACTTTGGCTACCATCTTTATAAACAAGCTGTGTCTGCAATTGTACATTGTCTCAAAAAATCATGAACCCCACTTGAAAATTCTTAAGTGAAATATTACCATTTTTATATAACCATACACAAAACCTTGTGGATGGTGAAATGACGCTATGGCACGTAACTCACTGGCATCAGCTGGAGAATATCCTCTCTCTATAGTAGAGCATGCCCATCTAAACCCCGAGTGAACTATCAGTACTATACAAAATTTGCTATGTGCATCATATTTTTTTCTTCAAACTATAATACTATAACTTTTATATTCTTAAACTATGTATAATAAATTTTATTAGAATAATAATTTATTAAAAAATTTTTCAGTTTCTAAATTTAGAAATTTCAATAATCTTCCTATGTTCTGTAGATTTCACCATCAAAATAGTTACCTTAAATTTTTTTCTTTCTTATGAACCACTACACTACGTCCTAGTATGCTTCTTGGGCCAAACAAAGGTAGCGTTGTGTCATTGTATTCTATTGTATATCTTCTTTTGTTATCCAGGGTACCGAATTTTCCACTCAAATCACCCATTTCATATTGATCCAATGTACCTTCTTCTACTCCTGGTACGTCAGTCATATTAATACCTAATGGATTCCAGTGTCCGTAGAGCGATGTTCCCTCGCATGGAAATTCTAAACCGTATTCTACAGACATCTGTAAAATATTGTGCATAGTAAGAATTGCAATAATATTTCAGCTCTTTTAGAAATAATATCAACATGTGAATTTTTTTAGATTTTTTCACCAATTAGTTTTTGAAAATATTTATAACAATTTACAACAAATTTCTAATAAGTTTTAATGGAAGACTCAATGCTGCATGTCAATTATTAACAAGAAATGGTTATTAAAAATATTGAAATTGAATAAGTGTATGTTCAATATTTAAAAAATATCATATTAAAAGCGTATTTTTAAAATTTTGAAAAATATAACTATATAATTTTCTTACAATATTAAAATTAGCCAATTTGAAATAGAATCGCAATAACAAATCAATGTTAATATTCTGCGTTTAATCGAAATTTATTTAAATAGGATAATGAAAACTGAGCACAAAATAAAAATGTATATTTTAATGTATATTTTTTTTTATATCACATCTTAAATACACTGACTTCAAATGCAGCGTAAAATATAGAAAAAATATAAAGAATGACACAATAAAATTTTTACATGAAGTGACATAAAAGTAACATTAAAAAAATCTTAAATCTTGTTATAAATGTTCTCAAAAATTAACTGCAATGAAAAAATTTTTTTAAATTAATATGTTAACATTACTTATAAAAAAGTTTATATTTTACATTTTATGCAATTCTTGAGATTTTTTATTCTCCTTGCAATTTCTTTAAATATTAACATATTACTAGTGATGTTGTATGCGTGCTTCGCGATATAGTGCACGATATAGAAGCTTTATATTGTGATAATTTATGCAATTAATATTACCATATGTACATGATATCCGCTCATTTTCCCATTAAGACCTTCGAGAGATACTTCCACGTTGGTGATATCGTATTCAGTCTGTTGCAGCAACTCCAATTTCCCCCTCAGGGATATTTGTTCACCATTACCAAACCAATCTCTGACGACCGCTTTACGCCGATAGATGCCACTAATACTAAAAATGTAATCATACTGCTATTAGAAAAAAATTTAGAGTTACTAGAAAAATTAATCTAAGTTACTGCATATTTATTATACTATTACATGGAACAAGCTAATCGATCTCCTCTTGCGACTGGGCCGTGATCATCATAAATGACTAAGCTTTTGCCAAACAATGCATGAGGTCCTGATAAAGATAATACCGTATCTGTAAAAAGTTTTCGAGTCAATTCTGAGACATTAGCCTTTCTACCAGCAATATCAAGTGTTCCATGTCTCGTTAAGTCACCCAAACGACACAACGAGGCTTCTGCAGTGACACAGGAGCTATTCGAGTCCACCTGAAATATTATAGTTTTATATAAACAGAGTTATATAAATTTATATAAATAATATCAATATTAAACATGCTCTAAAAAATAATGTAAAATAATTAAGTTTGTTATTTCAAGAAGAAAGATTTTATACAATTAAATTTTTAAAAAATATGCTCTACACTTTGCTACTTAAAAACTTATTTGTTATGATGTTTTGAATAAAACATTTTTTATTAATACAATAATCGATTAATATTAATACAATATCGATTTTCAATAAAATGATTATATTTGCAAACAATTATCGTGATTTAAAACAATTTAAAAAAGTAATCAAATTATAGCGCTGCACATATTTTAATAGACGATAATGTAATTAATTTGTCTGCTTATTCATTAGCTTTCGATGGGAAGCATAATTTCATAGTTATTAATTTTTCAAATATGCAATATTTGAATCGGAAACTTTTTAATTTTGATACCTTATATGGATTGTAAGGTGATCCAGCGCTCACACATCGACTTGTCCAGTTATAAAAATCTTTTCCCGGTGGATTATCATGTATCATCCATCTAAATAAAAATGTTAAATAACTTGTTAACAATAGTTATAAAAACAAAAATTATTTACACATTTTAAAAAGCAAGATTTACCTATGATTCGCAGTATTATTTATTGCATTGCCGTCTGCATGAACGAGATGTTCTATTATTATAGTAGTGTCCATTTCGGAATCTTCTCTTGATTGTCGGAAAAGTATTCGACCAACGATGGGATACCTAAATACCACTTCCGCTGTGTACATCGGCATTTGCCAATCAGTATGCAGTGTATAAAGCATAAACGTGCCGCACACCCATGGAATCATGCCTGTGTTATTCTCAGTTTCATTGTATCTAATAAGGAAATAATTTTTATATTATTTAAATGCGTTACGAAAAAACTCTCATAATATGTACATATAATAAGTACTGCGAAGTTTGCTATATATGTTCTTTTTTAGAAGAACAGACCTTCGTACAAAGATGAAATCACAACAGAAATTTGTTTTGTCGAAAAAATGTTCCAAGCATATGTATCTAATTTTACTGGATGCATATATTTACATACTTTGTACACTTTTAAAGAAATAAACTAAATGAGCACAAACTCATAATCTATTGTGCATACGCAATGTAAAATAAATCTCCCTAAAATTCTGTGAAATTTTTATATGAAATAAGTTTAAGTAAAAAACAAAATAATTAAAATAATACATTAAAATGATTCGTTCTATCATAATTTCACGATTATTATAGTATTATAATCAATTACTTATAAAGAACTAAAGATCTGTGAACAATACTGTGGATTCCAGAGAGCGGTAAATATGTATCCCAATAAATTCCACTGAGTTTAGCACTTCCAGGTAGAATATCGTTATGGTACGATCCTTCTTTTCGATCTTGAAGCTTTCCAGATAGATCTCCAATAGCATACTGATCCTGAGTACCTAGACCTACAATTACAAAACAATTTAATTACGGAGTAATTAGAATGTTTTATTTATATGTTTAGTCATCTTTCATATATTGTTTTAAATTTTATATTAAAATCTTCTTTGTTAATTATTTAACATTTTAATTGTATAACATATTAAATGCTATATTTATATTTAACAATTTTTTTTCTTACAGCCCAATTTACAGCCCAATTACCTGGCGGTGGAATATTTTCGACAATATTCAAAGGATTGAACAACTTTTTTGTAGTTAAACAGGGATCAACAATATTTCCGACATGTTTCGCCGGTTCTGGTGGTAACTCATGAATCCTATAAAACGCCACTTTAGTGGCGTATCGTAATCTAGTTTCCAAATCATTTGTTGTCGTTAATGAAATATTGACCCAGGTTGGATTGAACGGTGTTTCTTGAATCGCCGTAACTTGGCCTCGGATACCACGTGAATTAATTATGGCCCTAAACATTTATTCAAAATTATTATTTTAATATCGTGAAAGCCTCACAAATATAATCTCATACGATATTGATAAAGTAATTAATATTTATATTATCTTTTCAAGATAAATTTTAATGCGGCTAATTATGCGGCTCTTACTTGGTATATACTGGTTTACGATGATTGATTTTTGCACAGGCTAAGAATGAATCCTCGTGCACAGGATGAAAGATGACTAAGTATAAATGACGATGTGGACCAAGCAAATCCGCTGGCAGTAAAGACAGTTCCGAATCTCTGTAGAAAGTTTTATACTGGTCCTTCGTATCAATAGCAACTTTTATTTTACCTAAACGTACGTCGACATCTCCAATAGATTTTCCAATGCCAGAATTATTAGGATCGAATATATTTTGAAGTATATTACAGTTGTTTTTATCTAAATGTGCAAACATTTCAAGTATAAGTATAATCATCAAATTATGGCTGATTTTAATAATATACACGGTACGCATCATCAAAAAATTATTCGACTAAGTATTATTAAAAAATTATCTATTAAAATTAAATATAAAATTTTACAATTATGGATATACCTTTCCCAATTTCTAAGATATCGGTAACGTATATTTTCCAGTGATGCTCGGTGTATTTTAGCGATTGTAATTTTTGTTTGTGAACGTGATGTAAATTTGTGTGGATAATTGTATCGGTATCATCGCCTACTTGACTGCCTAGCCATCGGAACAAAACTGTTCCAGCAATAGGACCATAAAAACGCGCTTGAGCGAATTTTTCAACATTTCTTTCAAGAACCTGAAAAAAAAGAAAAAAATGCTATTAATAATATATAATTGTTTTGTTACCAATTATTAAAATTCGAAATATCGAAAAACCATAATATCTAATTAGTTGACTTCAAACTATTTTTTAAATAATTTTAAATCGTAATTTTTACGTTGACATTTTCCACTCCTAATTACAATTATTTATACGTATCATATGTATGTTATTAAATTACCGTAATGGAAGCGCATATCGTTCTTGGCGAATAATTATCTTTCAATACTAAACTTTTCCCCCACAAACCCATTTCTCCAGTTAAGGCTAAATCTGCAATTTCTATCGAACCTGTTTGATTTGTTGGCAATTCAAGTGGTCCAATTTTTTCCGTCAAATCGATAATACTGTAAAATGAAAAATAAATGTATTATTACACAATTACATTATATATATTATGTTACATTATATAATAAATTAATAATTATTATATATTATAATAAATTATAATTTTATATTAAATAATATATATAATATTATATTATACATTTTTTCTAATATTATATAATAATAATTATTATATATAATGAATTATTTCAGTTTTAAATAAACATTCAAATTTATGGTTCTTAATGAAAAACTGATAATAGGATATTATTAAGGATTATATTTGTATTGCAAATACATATATATAACCTTTGTCCAACATATCGTTCGTCGCATCTGCCATCGATAATTGTGTAGTCGACTGGAAATTGATTGACTGACCACAGCCATTGTTGATCCGGATATTGCAAAGTTGGCTTTAGAGAATATCGTATCCGCACCAAAGATTCTGTGGTTCTTTCGAATCGAATTTCTCCATGAAGACCACCAGAAGATATATATGCAGCGAATCTAAGCGAACTCGCAACAGTTGCTAAAGAAAACATATATCTTTCTAAATTAAAATGTTTCTATTATCAACGTTTTGCGAAAAGGATTTACTGTTTTTTTTCAAATGTTTAGACATGTTTTTATATAGTTAAGAGAAGATTTTTTTCAGAATTTTAATTATTTTGTAATGTTTCAGCTATAAGAAATTTTAAGATTTCAAAATATGTTGAAAGTTAGCATAACTTTTAGAAATGTCTTTTAAAATAGTAAAGAGTCAGTGTTCTTTTGCGTTTAACTTTCATGTTAGAAAAATTGCAATTTAATATTTAAAAAATTATTTTTATAATTTTTTTTATATTACTTTCAATATGAAAAGTTAATAACAAGGGGTTCTTTTGTTTGTAGCATTTTGTGTCTAGACAGTATTTCTATGGCTGTAAATTTGATTCAAATTTTTATATTTGCCATTATCTAGATATATTATAATTCATCAAATTAACTGATTTATTAAATTAGAATCCAGAAGATCAGATTCTGAATATTCAAAAAATTTAATTTATTCGGGTCTGTACATCTGTTAATTGTTCAGAACTATCCGCTACTTATAAGAAATGGAATACAAAATCTAATTAATAACTAAGTTAATTCGAATTTACTTGGATATTTCTGCTTCTTCCAGCTATGAAAGAATTCGGATATTATTCAGATATTTATAATCCTAGTTCGTATTGTAGTATTTAATGGAATATTACAGAACTAAAGACGCGATTTCACTCACTCCAACAGAGTAATACAAGCCACCGCATTGCTTTCAGCGAACATAGGAAAACATTCAACTTTCTTTTCTTTCAAATTGTATTAATTTCGATGCGGATAAACTCGAAAAAAATATTTGCGTGCGTTGTAATCCATACGGTCGCATAAAATTGTAGTCCAACGATGAGACAACCGACCAGACTGGCTAAAGTAACGGCTTGTACTTTCTTATTTCTTGTGACAGAGCTGGTGGGAGTACGGAGCGGAAGAGAACGATGACCTCAATAAAATTGAAAGTATACGTGTTGGCTGAATTTAACAATTTTAAACAAAACATATTTCTTAACGGGAAATCGAAATTGAAAATTATATTAATAATTATGTGCAATTTAATAGTAGAATTTATAAAATATTCCTGAGATATTAAAAGATTAATTAACATTAATCTTTTTTTGTAAAGTATTAAACAGTTGTATTTGTATGTATGAAAGGAATAAATATGTAGATACGATTATTAATTGTAATAAGCGTTAGATTTGAATTTCAATTTTTCTTAATTATAATGCTATTTATGTTAATTTCTACTTTCAAATAACATTATGTAAAAATACAATATTATAATTTTCATTTTTTTCCCAAAAACAAAACCTTTATGTAAAAAGCATACTTTTTATCTCAAGAGTATATTTTTCAAGAATTTCAAAACACTTATATATTTAAAATTAACAATTAATATTAACATTATAAGTACTTATAAGTATTTGTGGACCACAAAATTTTTTATGACAAATCGTTTTAATATCAAATAAAAAAAATAAAAAAATTTTTATACTTACATTTATAATCCTAATAATTTTAACCATGGTTGTATAGGGATCACACAAATATAACTACAAAATAAATATATATATCTTGAGCTTAATATATTGTTTAAGGATATAGAAGTCTGTAACAAATATATCTGTATTTCTCTAAAAATATTGTTTTAGAAACTTATTGAATATGACGTTTCTTATGAATTACGTTAATGTAATGCTTTCAAGTTATAGTATAATGAATAGTTGCATTTTATTAACGTTATCTTATAATAGTTATGGAATTAGATAAAATCTCTTCTATGCCTGCTTTATAAAATCAGAAAATATTTTGTTGCTATACTAAATAAAGAATTATTAATTTTTTAAGTGGGATGCATAAATATTTAACAAAAATAATACATTATATTCTTTACACTTAAATATAAAAATTTTATTCTTAATTATCTTATACACTGTAACATTAATCATTTAAATTATAAGACATTGTTTATAGATTATAGGATAGTAAGGTACAAGTTTTTCTATACACTTTTCTATTTGTATTTTTTTTTTACTCTATGTTGCTCTCGCGCTCTCTTTCTCTCTCACTGATATCTTAGATTTGCCATGTGTACTGTGTATCTATCTATATCAATAGTATATAATATATCAATTATATATCCTGATATTGCCAACTTTACAAACTTTTTTTGTTTGTTAACATCATTAAGACAATTCTGATTGAAACGCACTGATTAGAATCTCCTTTATCTAAATTTTCTATGTCAAATATTTTAAAAGTTTATTTTAATTCTCGCTCATCTAATAGTCACAAAAAATTAGTCACAAAGAATAAGGAATAAATAGATACGCAGTACAGAGAATAATAGATATTATAGAACAATAGGTTTAATAATTTTAGTCAGAATCAGAACCGGAACTGGCATCCGATTCGTATTCTCCGACGTTGATGGTAAACTTATATTCTTGATCGCAACCAAGATAAGCGTCGCTCATGAAATACAAGGTGTAAAAATGCTGACCGGGTGCTGGAGCAACGAAATCCAGCTTGATCTTTGCTTTCTGTTGCAACGTCAGTCGCTTGATAGAGAGCAAAGAGTTACTCTTTGGATCACCGATCACTACCCACCAGCCTTCCTCACGTTTCTGCGGGAAGAATGGCGCGACTACTGGCCCGATTACTTCGTCCTCTCGTTCCAATTGTACAATCACATTTACTGTGCCGCCGCTGTGCAATTTATCCTTTTCCTGTACCTCATACGACATTTCAATATTAGGGTATCTGTTACAAAATTTAGCCACGTCTGCCATTTGCACATCCGTTAACTGTAACAATCGATTTCGATCATCGTCCTCGAGCTCCATCACGTCGAACACAGTTTCTACGCCTTTATCAGTGCAGCGTTTGATGGTCTCCGCTGTGAAGTGCGGCAATTGTTTCAAATAAGAATCCTTAGACCACATTGCTTGCGTCACCATCTGCGCAAGTTCCATAGCGGCAACGGCAGGTGCCAACCATCCGGAAGAGCTTAGGACATCCACGCAAGCTTGTATTAGCCTCACAGCCTTGCCCAGCACTAGTTCGGTATCTTTCTGCAATTCTGGCCCTAATTGTATTCTTGACAAGTGAGCTTGTAGAAGAAGTTGGGCTTTCACGTGAGGATCAGCCATTCTAGGTTCTTGTGGCGCATGAGGTAGACGTGCAGCCAAACTTCTCAGTAAATTCTCTTCTCTTTGACGCACTGGAACACTCTCGTACTCAGCAGCCGCTGAAATAATCTCTAGCAACCCTCTGATCTTCGTTTTGTTGTTGAGAGACGAACTGAACAATTCGATGGTAGCGTAATTGATATAATAGTAAGCGGCGATCATTCCCAGATTGAGCGGCAACGTGTCCATCTCATCTTCGACGGCGACACATTTGGCTTGTTCCAAGTCGGTCAATGTGCTCTCGACTAGCTCGGACAAATGATCCGAGAGATGTCGATGCGTAACACCTTGCAAGCCGTAGTAATTAGGATTCTGAGTGAGTCGCCGGTACAGAAAAGTCCACGTGAGGTAATCGACTGCATCTTGTTTGTTCTCGATTGTTTTTGTTACGATCTCTGCATTGAAGTGGTCGTGTAGCCGGCGATCTAAATGGCTCTCCACCGGTAATGGCTCGTTCAAAAACTTCTTGAAGAAATCTTTTTTTGAGCTTTGACATAGAAGGACACACTTAGCGTCCTCGTCTTCTAACGGGCGATTAGCTCGCGCCACCATCTGCAAAACATCCGTAATTGGATAATCTTCATAAGCATGCGTCTTACCGTTATAGCACTGCGTGTCCATGACCACGACAAGGTGAGAGTTGATAGATAAACCCCAACAGAGATCCCTCGTGGCGACCGCCACTTGGATAGCTCCGCTGTCGAATAGTTGTTCGACTAAACGACGGTCGTCGCCCGATAAACCTTCGTGAAGATAAGCCACACCTTGCGACAAGGTCTCCTTCAGCGTTTTGTCGGTCATTCGATCGAGGAACGGTTTAATATCAGCCTCTTCTGCATGGAAAAATCTTGAGGGTTGACCCTCGGCTGCCGTAAATGTTAACAAGTCAATGGCCGTTAATCTCGCCTGTCGGCGAGTGGGTACAAATACGATCACCGGTTTATGTGCGGCGTGCCGAAGAATCGCGTTATACACCGGTTTTGCCATGGCGGCTAATCTCGACGCGTTGTGAGTGACGTTTATACCTTGCACGTGCAATTCTAAAGGTACCGGTCGCACAGAAGGATGAAAATTGAAGGTTGCTGCTGCCGGTGCACCCAACCACTGTGCGGCATCCTTGGCATCGGCCAACGAAGCCGATAACGCTATAATTCTGGTGGGTTTATCGACCTGTGAAGAGATATAACGGGCTCGCGAACATGCGACTTCTAGCACAGGACCCTCTTCGCCGCCGATCAGCTGCAGTTCGTCCACAATGAACAGTTGGATGTTCTGTACATTCTTCCGTTGTTTCCACCTTCGCGATAGTACATCCCATTTATCCGCTGTGGTAATGATAATCTGTCCTTTGGCCAGTAACTTTAAATCTGTCCCTGTTTCACCGCTCAACAGGACAACTTTTCTTCCTAGTTGTTGGCCGAATTTTACTGCCCAGTCGGCGTAGACCAATTCAGCTAAAGCTTCTTTGCTCACCATATATACACATCTTCCTTCTGAATTCTGTGTTAGTAATCTTAACACCGCAAATTCCGCTATAGTCGTCTTTCCTGAACCTGTGGGCGCTCCAACGAACACATTATCATCGGAATTGTAGATCGCGTTGAATACCTGCGTTTGAATCGGATTAAACTGCGGAAAATCGGAATAGATATTCTCGAATTTAGCATTTCGTAACGCCGTTATCGGCAATGCCTGCAGGTCCAGCAATTCCGTAGGCGGTAGATTCTTTTCAGGCAATATTAAATGTCGGAAGCTTACGGGCAATTGTGTCTCGGCGCCAATCCATCGATCAGACACGACGCGCAAAAAGTAGTGTGGTGGCAGAGGCTCGAAGACTGGCACGAAGAACTTAATCACATGTTCATCGGCCGCATATTTAGCCTTCAGCAAAAAGTACTCGTGATGCAATATTACTTCTGAATCTACATCCTCGACCAAGATCCAAAATGCTTCCGACATACCGTGAACCTTCTCATCCCACTGGAAATCTGGTGTAATAGTCAAGACGACTCTTAAAGTGGAACGCGTGATCGGCTGGATATGCGTAGACAGGCCTAACTTCGGAAACTGATGGACGTATTTGTGAATAGTCTTGCCTAGTTTCGGCACGCGGATCAACTCGCCGATCTCATTGGCCCCCAAATCGTACAGCCTTTCCCATGGAAAGTTCTTCTTCTCGATCTTCTTCACGATTTCTTCTGGCATCTTACGAAATTGTCTGAGTGGCGACATCGATTGCCACATCCTGCGATCTATCATCTTGCAGATAGACAGACATTTGTCTGCCAATTGTGCCCAACCACGGAATAGAACTATCTCGAAAATAGCTCTCATGAGACGCGAGGCGGATTGCGTCACAAATACCATATCAGACATGAGAGCAAATCCCTCAAGTTTCAGCTGCGAGATATACGCTTGCAATAATACATTTACCTTTGCGCTTGGTTCCTCAATGCTCTCTTTCACCGGTATCGGGACTCTTTCCATTAATTTCTGCAGCTCGAGCTTTTCTTCCTCCCTAACATTTATATTTTTAAATTCGCCCGATAGTGAAAACACCCGGAACAATTCTATCTCGCTCAATGTACGTTTTAACAATTGATTATACGTAGACATTGTTTCGTGAGTGCAGTAATAATGAGACGCTATTCTGCCTAACTCGGTTGCCTGAAAATTGCCGGATTTACGATCATACTTGATCAAACCACTGCGATCCAGTGCAATGGCCGCCGAGTGGATTAGATCAGCTCTGTGCAGTTCCAATAAAGGATCTTGTTTCAACTTATCATGACTTATCCCGTATAGATTCGAGCAGCGAAGCATTCTAATGTAAAGATAAGTATAACCAAGCCAAGTGACAGCATCTCTAATATTCTGAATCGTACCCAGCACTACCTCTGCGTTCAACATATCGGACATCTTGCTGATTAATTGAGATTCAATGGGTAGTTGCTGATTTAAGAGTGAGAGATAATACTGCAGCTCGCTATGATTTGTGATGAGAATACCTTCACCTTTGGTGTCGTACTGCGGTCGACCGGCTCGTCCTAACATTTGCAGCACGTCTAAAGCGCCCAACTCGACCCATCTACCCTTCTCTGGATTGTACACCTGAGTACCCTTGATAATAACCGTATGAGCCGGCAAATTGACGCCCCAGGCTAAAGTCGCTGTAGACACGAGAACTTGTATGTGTCTATCAGCAAAGAGATCCTCCACCAGTGTACGATCCACACGAGTCATTCCAGCGTGATGAATCGCAAAACCGTATGGCAGTAGATCCTTAAGTTCTTGATTTTTCACTTGTTCCGCTTCTGTTCTTAAAACCTCCATCGATGCAGAACCTTCTCTAAGGAATTGACCCAAAGTATCCTTCTCCAAGCACATATCTCGAATAGCACGGGCCGTTTTTCCAGTTTCTTTGCGCGAGTGCACGAATATCAGGACTTGATTTCTACCGGCATGTTCCATGGTCTTTTCGTAGACAATCTCGTTCATCACCTGGAAACGCTTCAATGCTTTCTTTTCAGTGACACCGATATATTGCTGTTCCAAAGCCACAGGTCGGAAACTGTTGTCGAAATAGAACAGTCCCGTTTCCGGTTTAATTCGCAAAAATGCTGCAACATCTTGATAATTGGGTAACGTAGCCGATAAACCGACAAGCCGTACATCTTCTTGAGTAGTTTCGATGTTTCGTATCGTTCTTGCTACCAATGCCTCTAAGACAGGACCTCTTTCGTCGTGTAATAAGTGAATCTCATCAATAATAATCAATCGTACTAGTGACGTAAAAGTTTTCTCACCACCTTTTCTCGTTATTATGTCCCATTTCTCTGGTGTGCACACTATCACCTGAGTAGCGGCAATTTGCTCTCGCGTTAACTGATGGTCACCCGTCAATTCGGAAACAGTCAGATTGTACGTTGACAATCGCTTGCGGAAATTTCCGACCATTTCTTGCACCAGCGAACGCATCGGGGCGACGTAAATCACTTTAAATTCATCAGCATTGATTGTACCATCAGCGTTTATGTGTTTTCCAATTTCCCGCATCATGCAAAGTAGTGCCACGTTAGTTTTACCAGCTCCTGTTGGAGCACACAGTAGCAAATTCTCATCACTCTCCAACGCCATCTGATGTAACCGACTTTGTATGCGATTCAGCGTCTTGAAGCCCTCGAAAGCGGGTTGAACATATTTTGGCAATTGCTCAATTGGATGTAGTTTTTCATTTTCCGCAAATGGCTTTGGTTTTAAAGCAGGAACGTGAACTTCCTCGTATCTGTAAATATAATCAAATGATCAAATATTAACATGAATGAGAAAGATAGTGAAAAAAGATTTCAAGAAAAAAATATACTATTGTATATATTATACTCACCCTTTTCGCTGTTTTCGAAAACTTCCATCTGGTAGTTGGCAACGTTTGTTCGCCATGAAATGACTTCCCTGAGCAAATGTTAGATCCTCAAGATCTATCAAGTTTCTTGTGCCTTGGACTTGTCCTCCAGGCCCACCTGTATCTTCGTTTTCTTCCCGCCTCTTACGCTGCGATCTTGCTTCCATAGTTTCATCAGCATCGTCCTCGCCTTTACCCGTATCTAATTGCCGCAAGATTTTGGCAAGAACCGGATCGTCATTCATCTTGTTGCGAATTTTTTGCCTTTCTGATTCGGACTGTGATGAGGCCAACATTGTACAGTACGCAACTGTAAATTTTACACTTCATTTATATCCTTCTTTTGAAATAATACAATTAAAAAATGTAAATACAGTCAAAGCTCTCCTTATTCGTGGGTTCACTATTTGTTGCGTTTTTGGTATTCGCAGAATAAAAAATTTTTTATAATTTTTTTATGATTTTGTTGTATTTATTGATAAATAAAATAATCTGTAAATTCTTCATAAAAATTGATTTCTTAATAGAGTTTCTTAATTGATTTTTAAAAGAAAAATAAAAGAAATCATGACCAAATATAAACTTGAATTTAGAAACCTGCAAAATGCCGTAAAACAAGAAAAAATTATCAAATTTTTTTAACCAAATTTCTGATAAACCGTCTCATATTTAAGTAATTTTAATAATAAACTCAGGAAATATTATGTATTTATATTGTATTAGTTACGTTTGATGATTAATTTAAAATAAAATCTTTTTTAATAATTTAATAAAATAAAACTTAACATCTTTTTTAATAACATTTTTCTTAATTCTTAATTTTCTTGAAATGCATCCCCTACTTTTACATTTTACCATTTTATATTCGTGTTCTTCACATTTGCGGCATTTTGGCGGAATGTATTTCTCGCGAGTAAGGAACTTTGACTGTAAATATTAACTTCGTTATATGTATATGTAATTCTTACCTGTATGCCTATACTTTTTAAGCTGTTTAATGAAGTCAAAACAGTCATAGCCTAATAGAAGGACAAGTTGATTCTCGCATTCACGATCATCTACGGCATCTTTTAAAACAGCTAGGACCTCTGCAGCTCTTGCTTGAGATACCATGGCATCATCATATATCCTGCTTAGTCTCCTTTGTAACCAATAGGCATCTATGTCTAATGGATGTAATGGTTTTTCTTTTTTCATTTCTTCGGTTCCACCCAACTGAAAGATAATAAAGAAAAATAAATATTAATATATTTAAAGTACATATAGTATAAATATTCAAAGTAAATTATTATTGCTAATAATTAAACCAGAAAAAAAATGATGTGATTCTATTAATTGACTCATAATTGCCGAGTTCCATATTGTTCAAATCACATTCAATCCCGATTCTTATTTTATGTATATCTCAGTTTTATAAGAGGTTTTTCGGAGAAATCACAAATGAAAGAGTATAAAGCGAATGATAATCTGTTTAGGAAATTCATATTTAAACAAGATTAATTAAGCAAAAACTCACGTTCTCGGCATGAATAGCTCTGTCGTCATTAGCTTCTTCACCCTCATCTCCTTCGTCGTCATTTTCTCGAACTTCTCCGTACACATCTTCATCGTCCTCTTCACTACTTTCCTCAAATTGTACATTAATCCCATACGTTTCATCGATATTTTCTTCGTTAGTTGTATTTTTTTCATCGCTACCGAAATCCGTGATTTTCTTACCAAGATTTACTAGTAGCGCAAATCTTTCTTCCGCTAATAAGCCGAGAAAGTTCTCTGTGTCTTTTTTCTTTTCTTTCTCTTTAAGCCGATCATTTTTCAACACAGCCAACACTTCATCAGCTGCACCACAAAGAATATCGCGTGGTTGGTCACCCAAAGCTTCTTGTATAAAACTGAGCAGCACCTCGTAAGTCTGACGGGTCTCTTGTGTTTTTGGACGATATATAATACCAACCATTTCATCCATGCCTTCAGACAATAATGTTGCTCCCTTCATACGTGCGAAATCATATTGTGCTTCGTCACGCTTTTGTCGCCTACAAAATACCAAACATTATTAACTTTATATAATTTCTGTTTTTTATGGACTACATTGTTGAATTAATAAAGCTTTTTATAAAATTACAAAAAAGATGACTATTCTAAAATTATTACTATCAAGAAGATAAATCAATCACATGGAAAATTTAAAAGTGAATTGGGCTGCAACTTTAAGTTAATTTTTGTTTCAATGTTTACTTCTTCTTATTTGCCACTTGATGAGACCAGACACATTCAAGGAAATAATTTTAATGGATTTAATAGAAAATAAGATTCTATTGTGTACATAGAACACATGCTCTCAAGACAGAACATCATGCCGCAATTATGTATATACTTAATGGTTCATTGACTGTTTTCAGAAAAAAATGAACAAAAACCCAGTTAGCAAACTGACATTATCGTCATTTTAATGTCAAAATGTAAAAAAGGTCTTTTTTGACATCAGAATGACAATAAATAATGTCAGCTTACTACCTGGGAAGTTTGGAGCTACTTCCCAGAAATATTGGGAGAAGCAGTGAATCATTCAATTACATTAATTCTTTCTAGAATTATGGATGTTATTAAACTCGATTAATAGTGATAATAAACATAGTCATTGTCCTTCAGACACAAACAAAAGATAGTAGAAGTTAACACGAAAAAAATCACTTTGAAAGATATTATAGCATACTAAGTTGTTTGCTATACTAGTTGCTACTATATCGACTACTGATCTACAATAAACTCACTTGACTTTTCTCTCCTCCGCCTTCCCTGGTTTGGTACGCTGGGCTCTGTCACCCATGCGTGTACCATCCAATTTTCCCACCAGGGACATAACCTCTCCGGTAGCTTCATCTCGGCTGCGTCTTTCTATCAAGCGGACATCAGCTTGTAAAACGAGATTAGAATTCTGCAAATGCAATGTGCAGAATGTAATACAATCGTATATTATATTATATGCCATAATCATGTTGTAATGTAAAGATATGCCATAATCGTAATGTTATGTGAGACATAAAAAATAGGTTAAAAATTAGTTAATCTGAAGGAGAGTGGTCCTCCTCACCAATTTCGTTAAAACTTTGTTATTTAGTGTATTTTAATGCGTAGAATCTGGCAGTAAAAAGTGTCGCTCTCGCCTGCGAACCGAGATATTAATTATTAAAGCAGACTACTGACGTTAGGTTACTATTGACGTTAGGAAAACATCATTTTGCCCTTGTTCAATTTTGTAAGCGAAACTTCTGGAAATTCACGCGCAAGCCGAATTGTCAAAGATGTTACAAGAACAGTGATCACGCGTGATACACATGATCTATTTATAAGGCATAGTATATAATATTTAGGTAACTGTCGAATTTCAAGAAAAGTCGGAGGCAGTCGTTTTCGTCGTTGATTCGAAATAAAATAAAGATCCTGATTTAAATATATAGAATTATGTAAACTTTCTTACAAATTCTACATAAGTAACAAAGATAGAACGATGCTCGTGTGTACTACCCGAATAAAGTTTCCGAACGCAGTTTATCTGTAGTCTATAGATGACAGATTTCCTAACCTCAATAGGGGACAACTTCGAAGTAACGCGAATAAGTAGCTTCGAAGTAAGTAATGTGATAAACGGGAGGCATCATCGGCCACGAATCGCTGGATATTTTCGCGCGCGCGCTCCGTCCAAATTTTCTCGAGTAATATTCAATGGCCTCGGCCATCATCATGGTCACGCACCACGCGCGGTCTTAACCTCCGAATCGGTCGTACCTTCTTTCGTCACGCACGTAATCCGCTGGCCTTGCGCGTTACGGATGTCCGATGATAACGCGTAGACTCCTTTGCCGCCTTATGTTTCGCAGGCAAGAGCGACACTTTTTACTAACGAATTCGTATTCTACGCATTAAAAATCACACTCGAAATCACAAAATTTTACGAAATCGGTGAGGAGAACCACTCTCTCCTTCAGTATTACCAAATTGTTAATTGCACATTATAAAAACAATTTAAAGCATTGTTATGTCATAATTTAAGAGTTAACAACAAAAAAATGAGAAATACATACCGCTTTATACTCGTACTGTAATTGCCGTGCAGCGGCATCCGCCATGATTGTATCGTTCTCGAGCTTCTTTTTAGTTTTGCTGTCTCTCGTCCGATCCCCTTCAAGAAAGCTTTTTCTTTTTCAATTTAATGGCTTCTGGTCCATCAGGGGACTCAATACAGCCAAATACATCCTATGCTCATGACCGAGCTGAGTTTCTAATTGTTTTACGTTAAGAAACAACAGCTTTGTGGTATTTACTTGACACAATTCACACTAATTCACACGAGAACAAGTAAGCAAGCAAACTGCGAGCTGCGAACAACTCGGACTCTTGTTCTGGCACGAATACCGGATAGACCAAGGCGCGATGCTCGCAGGCCGAGTTTCGGTTGCACGACAATTTCC
The DNA here is from genome assembly GCA_021460005.1 of Tetramorium alpestre. Taxonomy (NCBI): domain Eukaryota; kingdom Metazoa; phylum Arthropoda; class Insecta; order Hymenoptera; family Formicidae; genus Tetramorium; species Tetramorium alpestre. The sequence goes on along the minus strand of JAJVSH010000083.1, from coordinate 914,380 downwards.
CGAAAAATGGCGGCGATAGTGTTGGTACCAACAGAAATCCCTAGGTAGTTCAAATTAAGTTTCTGTAGGTTAGTCACACTGAGTAAGTAGTAATACATGTGGTTAGCCGAAACCTTTTTGACGTATTTTGACATAAGCGTATGCAGATTTGATGCTATAGAACAATAGAACATTAAAATAAGAATAAAATNTATTATAATATATTTAAAGATTTATTTTTTCCCGACAAATTTACTTGCGTTTTTGCGTTGAATTTTAAGAATAAAGAAACAAACGGAAAGGAAAAAGATAATTGAATAGATCAAGGATCAATAGGATTGTTGTTCTGATAATACCCGAAGGTCGCCGTTATTATTGGCGTTATTATTGCCACAAAATATTATTGTCATAATACCTGAAGGCCGGTAATAACGGCGGCCTTCAGGTATTATCAGAACAACAACTCTATTGATCCTTGANCTATTCAATTATCTTTTTCCTTTCCGTTTGTCTCTTTATTCTTAAAATTCAACTTAGCTATTCAGGTATCTCTTTTCGGTCCTTTTGTCACCTTACTTCAAAAATTCAAAATTGTCGTGTAACCCGAGTTTCACTCATGCGGAGTGGAGCGGACGCAACTGCTGATTGACCGAACATTGATAGTTTTGGAATAAGTTTTTGACAGCAATGATTGGTCGTGCCAATATTCTATCGTGACCAATGAAAACGGAGACCAGGGCTCGTAAACTCCTATTGTTTTCCTGTTGCCCGTGTTTGCAGCGCCTCTACAAAGCGTCTAAGAAAATGTAACTAAAAATCAATATGGCTCTAAACCGCTCATTTTGAATGTACTAAAGGTAACTAAATGCTTACTTTATTATTAGGCTTTTATTATATTAAAAAGAAGTAAATAAAAGTGAAACAAATCTTACATATTACTTACGTTTATTAAAAGTNATAAATACAATTAAAATTAGTATAATTAATATTAGTACAATTAAAATTAGTATTATTATTATAGTTTTTTAGTATTTTAGAATGACATATGGCTCCATATTAATGCAAGGTCTTGAATTAGAATCCTGGTCTTTATCCCACATATATCTTATTTCCAACGGGAAGTCAAATGAACTTTATAAATTACATGACATTAGGGCTGATATAACTTCATCCGTTTATCTTATACTACTATACTATTATACAATGTATTTAAACAAAGATAAATTNACGGAGACATCTGTGGCCGGACTCTTACTTCTAGGGTCTCTAGGCCATGCTTCTGAATGCACACTCAATTCAAGCAGGCAAAACTTCATCTCTTTTCCGTAACGCGGCGTGTAGATAGAAAAATTGTTCACACGGTCTCTCATCTACGATTTCGCTGACTGCTGCTTCTCCTCTCCTCTGTCCAAGCCTCTTTGGTTTCGCTGACCTCGAGTGCCAGAGTCCCCGTTAAAATATCCTTCGTCGGTCACACACGCCCGGACAGGAGAGATTGTTCTACAATTTCTACGTGCTTCGAAGTAAGTAACGCGATAAGCGGGAGGCATCATCGCTCATGAGTCGCTGGATATTTTCGCGCGCGCGCTCCGTCCGAATTTTCTCGAGTTATGTTTAATGGCCTCGGCCATCATCATGGTCACGCACCGCGCGCGGTTTTAACCTCCGAATTGCTACGAATCGGCCGTACCTTCCTCGTCACGCACGTAATCCGCTGGTCTTGCGCGCTACGGATGTCCGATGATAACGCGTAGACTCCTTTGCTGCCATTTATTAAGGATTACGCTTAATGATTCCGAGATTGAGTGTTGCAACGCGAGGCGATTGTCGTGCTGACGTTTCCCCGCGATGGCTGCTTACGTTCTTACGAATTCATATTAAGATTCGTTACAATTGAATCGTAGAAATAGAGATCTCGGGCATTTGCACGGCTCTCGCGAATCTTTTAAGCGTTTTGCAATCCCTAAATTAACATCCTTAGAAAAATAGTAATAATAGTCTCATTAAGCTGCATTGATCTATTCGTTTTTTTTTTTTTAGAAGAGTATTGTATGAGTCAAAAAATAGAAAAACCGATACTATCAGGTCAACGCATAAAGACCAGAAAGAGAGGTAAGACGTAGACATTACTTATTATGTGAAATCACGAGAGCACTATATTGATAGAAGCTGTTGCTCGCACAGATGAAAAAGAGAAATATGACCCAACCGGATTTCGAGATGCGGTTTTGCTCGGTTTGGAGAAAGCTGGTAACGACTTAGAAGCAATTTCTAAATTTCTGGATGCGGCAGGTTCTAAGTTAGACTATCGTCGATATGGGGAGGCACTGTTTGACATCATGATTGCTGGAGGCCTTCTAGTTCCTGGTGGTTCCATTGCTCAAGATGGTGACAAACCGGTTAAAACCAGTGCATGTGTTTTTGAACAGCCAGAGGACATGGAAGCTATGCGAAATTTTGAACAGGTAAAAAAGTAAACGCGTGAAATTGAATTTCGTTGAATGTTATTTTATTGCCACTTTAGGATATATCATTGGAATTAATTAAATAAAATCTTGTTTGAGTAAACAGGTCTTTATCAAGCTCATGCGGCGTTACAAATATCTGGAGAAAATGTTTGAAGAGGAGATGAAGAAGGTATTGGTTTTCATGAAAGGATTCTCACCTAAGGAAAGAATCAAGCTAGCTAGGATGACAGCGCTGTGGATTTCGAACGGTTCTATACCACCCACAGTCCTCTCGGTTTTGATCAATGAGCATCTTGTTAAAGACAACTTGGCATTGGACTTTTTACTGGAGGTCTTTGTTACTTGGAAACAGGAGAAAGGCTTGTCCAGTTTAATGACGGCTCTGAAAAGAGGAGGAATTGAGGGAAGGTAAAATTAAAGTGTTAATACTTATTAGTGTTAATATTTATTGTAGAGAATTTAGAAAATTTAATTTATTCTCTAAATATTCTCATATCGATTAATTTAATCGTGCGTCGTCTTTCCCGTTCATACTCTACTTTTACTGTATATTTTAGGTTGATGGAGTTTGTACCACCAAATAAACGAACGGAGGAGCATTTCCGATCTGTATTCGAAGCAGTAGGCCTGGCGGATATTGTGAAACTGCACAAGGCTCAAGCCAGTCAAGAAGCCAAACGGGATCTGCAACAATTACTCTTGGACGATTTAGCGGAAAATAGACCAATGAAAGACATTACTATAGATCTTAAAGAAATGGCACAGAGGAGCGTCATTCCCGAACACGAAGTGATTGGATTGGTAATGGTCTTTCTTTCTCTTATATAATCAATTAAAACGCATACAAGTATTTGTAGAGATACTATACGCTTCCCCCCAAATTTACAGATTTGGGTTGTCGTAATGGGCCAAGCTGAATGGAACAAGAAAGAAGAATTGGTCGCTGAACAAGCACTGAAACATCTAAAAGTTTATACTCCACTGTTCGGTGCTTTTACAACCACTGCCAGATCTGAACTCGCACTTATCCTCAAGGTCCAGGAGTTCTGTTACGAGAACATGAATTTTATGAAAGTCTTCCAGAAGATTGTTTTACTCTTTTACAAGAGTATGTATCAACATATCACAAAATAATTATAATACATAAATGCTTGCTTGTACGCACAGACGTGGTAAAAATGTTGCGAGCACATTGCTAGCAACATGTTTGCTACGTACGGAATATAAATAAATTCGAATGTATAATTTAATTAAATATTGTAAACAATCGAATATTTTATTTTTAGCGGAAGTTGTATCGGAAGATGTAATATTGAAGTGGTTCAAAGAGGGTCATTCAGTGAAGGGGAAAATGCTCTTTTTAGATCAAATGAAAAAATTCGTAGAGTGGCTACAAAACGCTGAAGAAGAATCCGAATCAGGCGAAGAAGAGGATTAAAAATATTCTCTCAAGTAATTTTTTTAAATAAAATTATACGAAATACATTATTACATTTTATAACTGCATTTTAATGTATGTTTCCTCTATAACAGAACGCATCATTGCCAGTGACAAGAAACGACATAGTCCCAAAATTTCATGACAGATCAAGAATAATTCAATATCAGTCGAAAGAGGATAACACACATGGACTCTTGAAAATATACAATATAAATAAAACTTAAGTCAATGTTAGGTACTCCATGATGAATCAAGTATTAAAAAAAAAAATAAAAATAGAAAATTTTTAAATTGTCAAGGACTAAATACCAACATCCAATCAGTGTGGAGGAACTGTAAATTTGCAACATCTTTGAATTGTATTACTTTAAGAAAAAATATTTTGTGTTACATTTTTATAACTCCGCTACAAAATATATACAGAATAACAAAAAAAATTATAAGAAAAAAATCTTTATCCCTGTGTACGTACAATTTTCGGATCCCTGTCTTTCTTTGTATAATATTGTACTAGTTTATAGAAAATATATACTGACAGGTGGTGTGTTTAATATTTTGAAGTTTTAGTGATGACTCTCCTAATTTCCTTGTAACAGAATGAACAAATCTCAAGAAAATTTTTTACATCCTAATATGACTATTGGAAAACAAGTCTGCCTTTTTTAGAGACTTGATCTAAGAGGGAAATTTGTTCAATCTATAATTATAATATTCATTCACGCACAACAGTTACAATAGTCTCTCTTTTATAATTATGCTTTGTACGATTTTCTATTTTATATTTAATTTTTGTTTATACTTGTAAATTCTCATATCCGCAATCGGTTGCTTTCTAATGAGCGTTTTGCCCCTCATCAAAGGCACCAACTCATTTGGCACAGTGATACGATGGTGTCTCGTTTGATATGTTTCACATAATGCGATTAACATGCGAGGTATCGCGCACGCGGTTCCATTTAGTGTATGTACGTGTTTCGTATCCCCATCTTTTGCTCTATATTTAATATTGAGTCGTCTTGACTGATAATCCGTGCAATTACTACAACTGGACAATTCACCATACAACTTTCTTCCAGGCATCCAGCCTTCCATGTCGCATTTCCTAAAACAAAGAAGATTGCATGAAGTGAAACAAAGAGAAAGCTATGTACAATCCGAGTTGAAGCTTGGTAGCTAATAATAATTTTTTGTGTAAATATTAACTAATTTTCAATTCAGTAAACTGCACAGCGACTTGTCCATCTTAAAACACAGTTCCTAATTAGAATAATAAATTTATATAATTAAACCTATAATTAACTTTAATTATATTAACTGTAATAATTAATCTTAACTTTTTGATCCTAATAAGTATTGTATTAAGTTCACTGAGCGATGGTTGCATTTGTATAAGAAAATATAAACGGGATATACATGATAGGAATACAATTATTCAAATGAATTACCTATAAGCTGGTGAACCTAAATCAACTGGTGGCATATCCATTATTTGAAAGTGCAATCCTAATGAAGAGAATAACTCTTCCTGTATGTTTTGGAGATCTTGAAATACCTCCTCAGATTGATTTGGCTCGGAGCAAACGAACATTTCCACTTTAGTGAACTGATGAACTCTGTCCAAACATAATAAGTTGGGAGGTAAAAATCAATTTGAGAAATTTCAAGTCTATTCCTAAATTGATGTTAATAACAGTTGTAGTCTCTTACCTATAGATTCCTCTTTCATCTAGAACGCCAGAACCTTCCGCACGATAACATCTACTGACTGCAGCCAATTTCATAGGCAGTATGTCATAGGAAAGTGTCGTGTTCATCAATTTGCCAGCTAATGACATTTCTGCAGTTCCAGACAAGCTATAGTTGTCACCATAATGAGAATCCAAGTTATATACCAAGGTACGATCGTTGTCTACTATTAAACCACATCTTTCGATAATTTTAGTGGGGATGATATCAGGTACCGACAATAACTTAAATCCATGCTTCCGCAATCTTCTAAGTGAATGCTGAATCAACGCTTCCTCCAATTCTGCCAAATCTCCTAAGAGTATATAGCTTCTCTGTCCACTAACAGGACCCAGTGTATGCGTTCTTATCGCCTTCAAATTAGAGGCAAGTTCGGCGAACTCTTGCGGCTCAAAATCAAATTCCGCCTTCTTGCCGCACTCCTTCAGCAATCTCGGTTTATCGCCATACTCGATTACTGCAGGATGAGTACAATTTGGTATTTTGTTTAATTCCTGCAGGAGTAACTTTTGCTTCTCTGGATCACCAGAATATTCGAGAACTTTATCAATATTCCCAATACTCTTTCTCTTTTTGATATTGTTGAAAATAACGTCACGGTTTGTGGGATTGCATAAAAAGTCTGTATTATATTCCGGTTCCGGCAAAAATTGTTTTACACCATTTTTTTCTGGCACTTCTGCAGGCTGTTACGAACGTCATTATTTCTATTATACAATATTACTTTAAACATTATTAAAATATATTCGTAATGTTTAAAAAAATTACGAATGATATGATATTACATACCAATGTGTGTAGCCAGAAATGCCGTGATCTACAAAACTGTTTGAAATTTTGCCGAAAAATAAATTTCATTTTATAGGTTTCTTATATCAAGAACAAATATTTAGTTTAGGTTATTATTGCAAGTTTATATTATCTCAACAATATCCAATAATAAAAGCAAATTATAGAACAATGCTGTCCAGCATTGCCATTGACCATTTGTCCGCATAGTACGACGCTTACATACGCTACGACGCTTGCAAAATAAGTTATTTTGATAAGATTTTATGTATATTAAAAAAATATTTTTTAAATTTATTTCATCAAAATGTCCACATCTAATATTTAGATATTTCGCTATTTTTACGCAAGTGATGTAATTACATTCATTTAGGTCGACTTTTACCAAGCCCCAGTTAACCTAATCACCGGTTAATTCCATTGTAACCAGTGTAGTCATTGGCCAATTTACTGTATTAAGGCCGCAACACAGACCTTGTTTACACCCAGCCATCCAATCCTGATTAGGCTACTGTCTCATGGAGCGGAAGCGGAATCAGCCAATCACGATATCGTTCTGCTCCAACTCTTGTAATGATCTTGTCGAAAAGATGCTGTGATTGGCGATCTGCTGATTCCGCTTCCGCGAAATACGCTACATGGGACAGTAGCCTTAATGGTGCCGTGTAAATTAGTCAATGACGCGTCGCATGCAACGGTCAATCAATCTGCTGCATTCTGCTGAATGACAGATATATATTTATATATACACATAAAGAAACAGATTAATGAAATATGTCATGAAATATAACAGATATGCGTGACGTTGACATTTTCGCTTTGGATAGAACTCGATTGGTCGATATTCCCCATCGATATGTCTCGCGTGATCGCCCCGTGCTTCCAGTGGCGCATGCGTAATAACGCCGCGAAACTCCCGCGCGGGCCTGGCATCGCATCGCATCGCGCTCGCTCGCTTGGTGGAGAAGACAGGAGAGGCGACCTCGGACAATCAGCGTATCGACCGAGCATACTGTGAACCGTGTCGCCCATTGACGTGCGGCGCGTTGCCCGCGATCTCGCGGAACAGCGACAGGTATGTACGTTCGGCGATCGACGAGCGGCAATAATCGATATTGACCACGAGGCCGATCCTCTGCGTGCTTCCACTGTGTCGCAATTCCGCGCGACGATAACCGCTCTTTCTTTCGTTGTATATCGTCCCCCTCCTTCCCCCTGCTCTCCCCCCAAGCTCCTCTGCCGCTCGAGTTGGCCATATTGCTAGCCGTTGATAAATTCACGGCATTTTCGTACCGACTGGTGAACGCGAGCTCTCGGCACCGCGTGAAACGTCGCGGCGCATCCTTATCCGTTTCGTCGCGTTCCCCGGCCCGCCCGGACGGCGTGGGATCGGGTCGGCGAGCGGAAGCGTGCTCTCGAGAAAAGTGCGAGTTCGCCGCGCCGATTGACGTTGCACCTCGAGCGGCGACACGCGATCTTTGCGTCTTCCTCCTCCTCCTCCCCTTCTTTCTCTCTTTCTCGATGTCCAACATGTAGGTGAAGAAAAAAAAACAAGAGTTTTTTTTAATTACATAATTCAAACTGAAGCTATCGATTGAGCTTACTCTCAAAACTTGATAGTCGGTTCAATCGTTGAGATCCGATAATCTGGGGACTTCGTCTTGCGTACGAAGATATACGGTCGGTCTGCGCGTATACATGGCGCGAGACTGTGCCGTTTACCTTGACATTTCACGTTCGCGTCTTTCTGAAAATCCACCGCCTAACGTATATTGACCCACGGGTACGACTTTGGCCTGCGAGCGAAAATTCGCGCGGAAGTATCCGTCGGCACGTAGGACGCCGCGACTCTTTTCCTTAGCATCGGTCAACAATTCTCTCCCTCTCTCTCTCCCTCCCCCTGGAATGTACATGATAATGACGCATCAGTTGATCCGCCGGTTTTCGCGCCGAATTCATTTGGTTTTGGCACGTTAATCTTTTTGCCGCGAAAAGGCTGAAGTTGAAAAACACCACTGGGACAGGCAGTCCCAGTGCGCATAGTGCGGCGGATGTGGGTTACGGTTTTTGTTTTCATAGGAATTGCTTAAATGGATGAAAAAATCGACGATATCGAGGTTTCAATTGTAAAATAAGAAAAGCGGTTCATAATTACGGATTAACAATTTCTCGATTCGTTAATTACGGAGCTGAGTTGATAATAAATTTCTACTGTAAGTAAAATTTACTGCGTTTATATGCACATATAGCGACGAGAAATAAACGAAATATAAATAATTATAATCTACATGTGCAACAAATATAAAAAGTATAAGAAAAACTTAAAATTAATAATATAATTGTTTGATAGATTTGTGTTAATTTTAGGACATTCTACATGAGTAACGTATATTGTACAATAATATTGTAATCTCTTGTCTTTTTTGCATTGGATTATTTGTATCACTTTGGTGATCAACTGATGATTGTTTGTAATAAGGAATTAAGCTGTATTCACTTATCCAATTAATTTTATAACAGACGTTCTTAGATGTTTATGTTTATTTTTCAGTCTTTCTTCAAAAATGGAATTGTCGTCGGAAATACTGGAGAGCTTGGTTATGGATAATAAGGATGTTATGGAGGTGTTGAAGGATGGAAATGTTACAGAAGAGGACATTATATTTGAATCTGAAGTAACCGCCGAAGATTCCGAGGAGACGGAAATAGAAGAGATCATAGAAATAATTGAAGAGATCGAGGAAGAAGGTGATGAGACACCACCAGACGGCGATACTTCAGATAAGGCTAAGTCGACGGATGTGCAAAATACTGAAACAGCTGAGAAGACAAAGAGAAATGACAAGGCGACTAGTAAAAATATAGAGCTTTATGGCTTCGACGAGGAGAACTCGATATTTACTTCGCAACCCGAAAAGGAATCAACTAAAAATGTAAAAAGTAACACACAAAAAATCACTAAGAAGCAAGTTATAAACTATGATGTCGATGAGGATTGGCAAGACGAAGAGCTGGAGCGCGTGGACGGGTTGGACAGTAATTCCGAAGCGTCAGATGATCGCGCGAGCTCTTTGCGAACGCAAGCTGACAAGAAGCATGTAAATAATCAAACCATCTTGCTACAATCAAACAGATTAGATTTAAAGATCCATATGGATTCTACGGGAAAGACGAACAAATCTCGAGGGGATGGTGGAACTGGAAATAAAGTAAATAATACTGAAGGTGACAACGAGTCGACTCAGGAGATAGTAAAAAATGCAGAAAATAATCTAGTATACACTGTGCTCGGAACAAAAAAGCAAGATTCTTCCGGTAAACAGCAGCAAGAAAAGCAGCTCGGTGATCAATATGTTAAAGTTAGTATATCTGATAAAAGTATTGTAAATGGCCTTTTAATATTATTAACGAGCAATTGCATTATTTTAGATGGAACGACTTGAAGCAAATACTATACCGGTCGAGGGTACCATTTATTACGAGGGCGACAATATGGAGACACTGTATGTAGCACAAGCTGTCGACGACAATGAACAATACCAGTATGATAACGCGACGATGGAGCAAGATGAACAAATGTCTTGGGAAGTGACGAATTCGGAGGCCAATCAAAATCAAGAAGAAGACAGTTCTCAAGTATATGATATAACATTTACATTCGCGAAAAATCTATCTCGAGACTTTACAAATGGATTTATTATACTCTTTGCTTCTTTAGGATCAGATATTCTTGCATGAGGACGAGGACGGTCAATTGTACTTCAAGGATGCTAACGGAATTTTACAACCGGTATACTTAACCGAGGACGGAAATTATGCGATTGCTGAAAGTAGCAATGAGAATACTAATAAAGAACCACAATCTAAATCGCATCAAAACAACAGTACAATCGAAGAGGAGACTTTCATTTTGCCCCATATAGATCCGAAGTCTGCTTCTAATAAACAGGTACTATTTATTGTATGAGCTTTGAGCAATGAGCTTTCTATATATATATATATATATATATATATATATATATATATATATATATATATATATATATATATATATATATATATATATATATATATATATGTGTACGTGTAAATATATATACATACATACACACAGACATACATATATAAAGAGGGACGGTTTTTTTCTATTTATGCTTATAATTCATTAGACTACCAGTAGTACGGTATCATCATCGTCGCCTCAAGATTTTGACTGTGAGGATAACACTGTGACTATATCTCTAATAATATCGGAGGATGAGAACGGCCAAAAGAGAACTCAAGTCATTATACCGACAACAGACAATTTGAAGTGCGACATCTGTAATAAAAGCTTTAAAACATCGTTCCAGTTACTCAGGCATAATAGACTAAAACACGCTCGGGAGGAAGATATAACTACAAGAAACTTTCCTTGCGATTCGTGTCCTAAAAGGCTAGTTGAAATATTTGATATAATCTTATGTTTTATCTTTTACCATTTATATTTTATTTAATATACTCCATACTTTTGGAGTTGTCTTATAAAATTTTAATTTTTTTCATCAGATATCCAGATCAAGGTTCACTCGCTCGCCATCGGAAGACTCACACCGGCGATCGACCGTTCCAATGCTTGGAATGTCACAAAAATTTCCCCACGTCCACGGCGTTACGTCGTCATTTGACGCTACACAATTCTCAATCGCGACCACTTCCTTGCATTTACTGTGGTCGGCGATTCATGGATAAGACCAGTCTAGTAAAACACGAGGAATCGCATATGCCTAACGAGCAACGCAAGTATACGTGTGATATATGCCAAAAGACTTTCCACCATATAACTGACCTGAGTATGCATAAAAAGCATCACGATCCTGACAAGAAGTTTGATTGCGGGGTGTGCGGTCGCGAATTTAATCGACTGAACAATCTGCAGAGACATATGCTGGTACATCAACAAGTATGTATAAGTATTTTAAATATTGTACATATGTATAATTCTTTTTCTCTTTTTTTTTTATAATATATAAAAAAAGAAAATATATCGAATAATTGTGTTATTTTATACTTTCTCGCGCGCTTACAATCTTTTCGTTCGAATTTGTAAATTATTCTGCTTTCTCACAAATCAGCAACAGGGAGGAACTGAGGAAATACTTTCCTGTGATGTGTGTGGCATCACATACAAATTCATGAGCTCATTAACAAGGCATATGGTGACCACGCATATGAATCCTGAGAAACTGCGACAACAAGCGGAGGAGCAGCGGAGAAAACGCGAGAACAACTACCGGAAATACCTAGAAAATCGAAAGATGTACGAAACTCAGAACAGTTATGGTACAAAGCGTACAAAATATAATTTACTCACCGAAGATAATGACGAAACAGCCTGACTTAAATTTTTCTGTAGTTTTTGGCAGTTTCGTAAAAGCACAACAATAAGATTGTAATTTCTGTGAAAATAATAACGTATATTAGTAATATCTTTGTATCATTGATAAGACATGCATTTAATTTAATAAGTATATCAGCTACTTTATTCAGCTATTAATTGAGAAACGTGTAGGTGTCTTGATTATAATTACATTACATTATGGAATAGTGTATAATGTATACTAATAATTTACTATGAGTCACACATACACACGTACATACACTTCTGTTTACTCAATCACTCACATATACTCGTATAATCTATATATAATACACATACCACACATACATATGTGTGCACGTACAAATACATATATATATATATATATATAAATAGAGAGAGAAAGAGAAGCAGAAAAGATATAAATGAGAAAAAGATTTCTTTAGTCTCTTGCATGCACCAAATGATTTAAAAATAAAATAGCATTGTCTGTACACATGAATGTTTGAAGCGTGCCTTAACCACTTACTCTCTCGTTCATTTGCACAGTGTCTCGAGTGCTTTGAAGTAGGCATACTTTATATCGAATTCCATATCGTACCAATAGTTGATGGAGATGCAAGCGTGAGACTGTGTCACATGATGGAACCATAAGGACGGCAGATACAATACATCTCCAGCTCTAAGTGTGACTTTCAAGTTATGTGTATTACGATACTCTGGATATCTATAAGTAAATTTTTCGTTTATTCTTAATCTTTAAAATAAATGTCATTTCAAAAATAAAACTATTACTACTATTATTATTATTGCCATATGTGTGACTAAACTTTTCATAGTCTGGATTTAGGGGATCCACACAAATCCATGGTGTCAAGATGGAATTTGTGATTTTCTCAGAATCAGGCGTTTTGTTCACTATCGACTCGATAATCCATTTCCCTGGTTCGCACTCCTTGTAAACAGCAGATGGATAATTTCGATATGGGATCCATGGCAGATCCGTGGGAGGATGTAAGATAAAGTTTTTTTCACCGGACACAACGCAATATATATTTTCATAAGAATCTTTGTGCACTAGAAATGGTAAAGATACGTAGTTTAATCCGAACGTGTGTTACTGATCTTTAAAATTAACTCTGTACGCTTATAGAATTGTACGAATAGAAATGCATTTTGCAAAGTTCTTGAAATTACAAGAATAATTCACCTAACGACGATCATCTTGTATCATTTAGATCCGAGATATCGAGATATACTTTCGAGTATTTATGTTATCAAATAAAATGAAACTTTACTAGAAGTCACAGCTCTTTCATCTCCCATCCAAAAGTTTACGGCGTCAGGCTGTTTTCCGAACGCTTCGCTGGCCCATGGTATCTCAGTTTCCGCGTCTGGCCACAACTTGCAAAAGCTATGGATAAAATTCGAGTTTTGTTGCTGTATATAAAATACACTGTCCTCCCTCGTGTTTTCCAACATCTCGAGAAAGGCTGATACCGTGAGTAGACGTTCCTCGGGCATCACGAAGAATTCTTTATCATCATCGTCTCGTTTAGCTATCGCATCCGCATAGCCGTTCGGCGTTACTGCAATCGAAACCCTTTCGTCGCCAAGTACTTTGCGAAAATATGATACGGACCATTTGTCCACAGCGGGCCAATGTTTTATCGCGCCTCTTATAATTAATGGTATGTTCTTCGAGACGTACTCTCGATAAAAGGCAAGCGGCGTAATCAAGCTATCTATTTCCACAACTTCGTCCTGCAAATACAATTCTGCAATAGAAGAAATTGTAATATGTAATAATTGTAAAGAAATTCGTTTTATTATTTATGATTGAGAAAATTTTATTCTTTTCATATATATATAGGATAAATTATCTCATCGTTTAAAATATCATTTTAAAAATGAATTTACGAGAATCTTCGTGCGCTTGTTTCTTGTAGACAGCTACCCGATTAACTGTAATAACAAGTAAATGTAGAGTTTTTCATTTTTGGTCAGGCTTTATAGTTTAATGTTTTTTCTGTGAATTTATATATATATATATATTTTTTCTACTCTAAACTACCACACGCCGATTATTTTCCGTGTTGAAACAGTCTCTCGTTGGAATAGTAATTTACACAATTAAATCGATAATTGATTTAACAATCACGCTAATGAATAGTGTTTATTGCGAAACACATTCGAACGTGAATCTCTCTTTGCAAATTACGATTCAAAGGCCGTCAATCAAACGTATGTTTTAAAACTTCGTGAACGTGTTTATGGATAAAAAGGAAGAACAAATGTTCATATAAACATTAAAGCATAAATACATTAAGTCACAAATGCCTCATTGAAAAATGTGACCTAAGTTTTGTGACCTAAGGTTTGAAATTATGACTTCATTTTAAAGTTGTAAGACATATCTCTTACAATAGTGATTGAGATGCTCAAATTCTCTGTATTGTTTTGAAGTTTATCATGGCAAAAAAAAATATTTAACAATAACATAATCAATTCGAGGAAAATCTTTCCCTTGGAAAACCTCGCGTCCTTGATGAGAGACGTTGAAAACAGAGTTAACATATAAATATAGTTATGTACAATATGTACACATTAATACTTGTGTATTTACTTTTATAATCTTTTACAAACTTTTATATCACAAATTACATTTTGCTCGCATGGCCGTACAGTGTCTGATAAATTGTCAATTAGGGAAGAAACATCGTGCAGCATGCGTATGTTTATATTATATATACATATGTGTGCAACGCGTGGGAAAGATGATAGGTTAATTGGAGGATCAGCTCGCACGGCATTGCGCGGCATCCTCCAGAAAGTAGAGAGACTTAAATCTTCTCACCTCTCGCCTCGCGCGACAGGATGCGGCACGCCTTTCGAATTTTGGCATCGACACTCGACATTATTCAAGTCGAAGGGTAAAAGGGATGTCGTCAAATACCGTTTGTTGACAGTCTGCTGTTTGTTGTCGTCGATGATGACAGCGGACGGATGTAAGGTTAGGAGATCCAAATTGAGATATAACCGCGAATATTGTGTTGCCAATCGATTTACGTCTGACTAATGGACCTTGTCCGATTATTAGTCACGTGTTATTAGAGATTCCATTGTCTCTTTGCTAAAGAGATCACAAGGAAGGAACATGTTTTTGATATAAATGTAAGTTTACGCTCTTCAGTAGATAACGTGGACGACTTAAAAGCTTGTAATTTCAGCCTAATTCAAAATTTATATAAATTTTTATAATATAAATTATATATAAATTAAAAAAACAGCAATATAAGCATTTAGTGAGTTCAAATAACATATTTTCTCTCTCCCTTTTACACAATTTGTAATTATGTGGATTTTTTTTACTAAACCATTACAGATTTAATGTATAGGATAGCAGAAAATTTTGGTCAAGATGTTATGTAATCAATGACGAGCGATGAAGAAAACGTCAAACTCTAGAGATATTTTATCTAGGATATCTTGTAGATATTATATCAGTTATAAGTATATAATGTATATAATTTGATTTTTTACAGATAGTGTACAAAGCAGAAGAGATAATCACAGTTCTGCCACTGAGCCTGGAGATTAATCCTTAAAATTAAACACGCTGGCAATTGTGACTCGCAATTATGGATAAGACTAGTACACTGCTGCAGATACATTTAGAAAGACCTCTCTACGAACACGAAACGTTAAATCAGAATTATGATTACGAGAAGCCAAAGTCATCTTGTAAGTTGTAACTAGAAAACGCAGACATACAGAATTCAGAAAAGTTATAATCCTGAAAATTGAAAACTAACAGACAATATCCTGAAAAATTGTAGTGTAAAATAAACATGATATATTTATAGTTTAACTTAGTCTATATTAACATAACATATAGTACATTAACATAATATAGTATATTAATATTAAGATAATACATTTCGAAATTCAAAAGTGAGAATGAAAGAAGTAAATCTCAGTAAAGACACAATCTTGAAATTAATTATGACTTATTTCGTCTTGATAATTTCTTTTTTTTTAGAAAACTTGAAATTGCACACAAGTCAATTGCTATATTATTTGAATACATTACAATTTTTATTATAAGAAGAGTACAAGAAAAAAAATATTTTATGTAAGAAACTTGTATAAGAAATAGAAAACTTATGTAGATAACAATCTAAGATATATATATATTAAGTAAGATATGTTAATATGTGTGTAGGGTATTTAAGAAATATTAATTAGTGTACATACATACATACAATACAATAGAATATGATCTGTGGGCATAATTTCATTTTATTGTGAAAAATTTATTAAAATAAGATATTTAAAAATGCAAACAACTTAAGTGATTCCAACAAGGAAAGGAAAAACATATGATAAAAATGAAGCATTTAAATATATTTTGGATTATAATTTTTCAAAACATTGTCACATTTCTTCAAATTTCATAGTCAAATGGAACTATGTCCCTTATTCGGAATATTGTACCATTTTTTAAATTTTGGCACATTTTTTTCGGGACTTTGCATGTCCATCACAGCAAGTGTTTGGCAAACGTAAAATTTGTAAACGCTGATCATCTGTTCTCAGTGATGCGGAATGCGATGAACGAGGTTAAATCGAAAAATTGGCAGTCCTGTGTAGCGTCGACAGTACCGGTGATACGATGGCTCAGCCAATACAATTGGAGGGAAAATATATTGCCCGATATTATTTCGGGTCTAACTGTAGCAATCATGCACATACCGCAAGGAATGGCCTACGCGCTTCTGGGAAATCTGCCGCCGGTGGTCGGCATATACATGGCCTTCTTTCCCGTCTTCGTGTATTTCTTCTTTGGTACATCCAGGCATGTGTCCATAGGTGAGAATACGAAGGGATAAGACGAGGCGATGCAACGAATTTTAAGAATTGCGCTAAAGATAACGACAAGCTAACAAAATCGCAAGAACGTATAACTCTCCTGCGGTATTTACTATTCTCCTCTATTTAATATATCTGTTTGATTAACTTCCGTTGCAGTGCAGTTATAAATAATACACCTTAATATGAACTTATTCAACAACCTTGAACAATGAAACATTCTTGGCACTCATCAGGAACTTTCGCGGTGGTTTGCCTAATGACCGGTAAAGTAGTAACGTTTTACTCGAGTCCGCACGCGGGAGATACGTTTGCGAATGCCTCGGACACCGTTTCGCAAAATTTCGAGGATGTCACATATGTATATACGCCTATGCAAGTAGCGACGGCAGTGACACTGATGGTCGGGATATTTCAGGTAAATGCCTCATTATATTTGAAAGCACACTGCTCCAAGATGAAAAGGATGGAAATTGAAGAGATTTTTCTTATCGTTATAGATAATAATGTATACATTCCGATTAGGCATTGTGACAACATTGCTGAGCGAAACTTTAGTCAACAGCTTTACGACTGCAGCTGCCGTTTACGTTTTAATATCTCAAATCAAGGATCTCCTTGGTTTAAAACTGCCAAAGCAAAAAGGTTACTTTAAATTGATTTTTGTAAGTAATCGTAAATTATATTCTTAATGTACTTGTCGACTTATGAATTTTATTGTTAGTATAAATCAATAAGAACAGAGATTATTCTTTTCCTTTAATTTCAGACTGTTATAGATATATTTAAAGAAATACAGAACACCAATATAGCTGCTGCAATAGTATCAACTGTATCAATTGTTATTCTTGTTTTTAACAATGAATTTCTAAAGGTAAAATCAACGTGTTGACTTAATACCTTAATTGAGCGTTTGCAAAAGCTAAAAAGTATGACATATGATTTATATTTTATAGCCAAGAATGAGCAAAAAATGTAGCATACCAATACCCATTGAACTTATTGCAGTGGTTGGTGGAACATTGGTTTCTCGTTATTGCGACTTACCAAAGATTTATAATATCGAGACCGTTGGACATATTCCCACGGGGTATGTAAATAACGCTTTATTAGCCTACTTTAATATTTGCAATAAATTCTCTGTTACTGCCTACTTTAAAATATAAATATTGAAATATCTTTTAGACTTCCTAAGCCAGAAGTGCCAAGTTTCGAATTGTTACCTTTAGTATTGGTCGACAGTATTGCAATAACCATGGTCTCATATACCATCACTATATCAATGGCGTTAATATTCGCGCAAAAGCTTAGCTATGAAATAGATTCGAATCAAGAACTTCTTGCAATGGTGAGACACTGATATCATGATAATTATCATATTGATTTTCGATTAATAATCTTCGGCGAATTATTTTAATTGCAGGGCTTTAGTAATGTAATGGGTTCCTTCTTTTCGTGTATGCCAATATCGGCTTCCTTGAGTAGATCCCTCATTCAGCAAACCGTCGGAGGACGCACGCAGATAGCAAGCATTGTATCCTGCTTATTATTGCTCATTATACTTTTGTGGATCGGACCGTTCTTTGAGCTTCTACCGAGATGTGTCTTGGCCTCTATCATAGTCGTACGTGTAAAAATATATTCTACAAGAATCTCGTGTAGCTATTGGGGGAAAAAATACAAGTTCTAAAGAAATAATTTTTGTACAGGTAGCATTAAAAGGAATGTTTCAACAAGCCAATCAGCTTGTTAAATTTTGGAAATTGAGCAAAGCTGACGCTGTAATTTGGGTTGTAACATTTTTCGTTGTGACACTGATAAATATCGATATTGGATTGCTCGCGGGAATATTCGTGTCACTAATTATAATTCTACTGCAAGTTATTCGACCTTACACATGTTTGCTAGGTCACATACCGCATACAGATCTGTACTTAGACATGGGTAGATACAAAGCGGTAAGGCTTAGTATCAAGATGAATCGAAAAACGCGAGCTATGAATCAGTTTTTATTATATTGATCCTTATTTCAGACGGTAGAAATAAATGGGATAAAAATATTTCACTATTGCGGAACTTTGAATTTCGCCAATAACAGCTACTTCAAGTCCACCGTATACAAACTCGTAGGAGTGTGTCCGCAAAAAGTTATCAAGTACAGAAGAAAATTGGCAGAGGAGAATCATTTCTTAGAGGAGAAAAGCTCTAAGGGGACGTGCGAATTGCAATGTATAATTATGGATATGAGCGCGCTGAATTATATCGATCCAAGTAGCGTTCAAGTATTGCATGTAGTCGTGGAGGAATTCGCGCAGATGAATGTCGAATTTTACTTTGTCAATTGTCCTAGTCCTATTTTCGAAATGATTAAAAAATGCGATCTATATGTTTACGGGACGATGTCATTGAAAATCTTTGCAACTATACAAGATGCCATCGCTTATTTTCAAAACGAGATCTCTTTAAAGTAATAGAAAATATTTTTCTATTATACCGCGTAAAATCTATATATATATATACACATATATTTTTATTACAACTATATTAATATGTAATGGAGAAATGAATATGTAATTGCATTTTGTATTATTTTTCTCTACAATATTATGTCTGCAAGATACTTATATTGTTCATGAAAATGATACGAATATGAGAATTATATTTTCTACTTACTGTTAACTTTACAATGCAGCATAACATACATTGTTATAGATGCAATTATTACAGAGACTGCATTAGAAAAGAAATGATATAAATATGTTTTGCAATAGATATCCAACTGTACTTAAAAGTGAAAAATCATAAACATTTTTCTTGCGCTGTATATTGAAATTAAATTTTTTTTCATTTGCCATCATGTCAATTCAACATATCGGTAACGTATATCGAAAATTCTTTTTTATTCTGCATTGGTAATGAATATTTAATTCAATCTGTATCCTACGTCTTTCACAACGAAAAGAAATTTTATATATCAATCACAATTTACAGTTAATTATTAATTCACCGAATCGAAAAGAGCTTTCGGTATATTTTGCGGATTTATATTATTGATTTTATTACGTGTATGTGTATATGTATGTGAAAGAGAAAAAGAGAGGACATGTGACAATATCGATTTATTTCGATGTACATTATACGAAACAAAAATCACAATTTCTGACATCGTAATTCAATGTGATTGCAATAAAGAAATAGAAGTTTTATTAAATTATTAGTATATTTTCTAAAATCAATATATCTTGTAAAATATTACATTCTCTGTCCAACTTGATTGTTATATTGTTAATTGTTGTTGTATATTGGAAAAAGGATAAATATTAAGCAATATAGCGTGTATGATTGAGTAATCGATCTGTTTATTTACAGCGATCACCCTATGTACAGTGCGACAGCTTGCAGTTACTCTGAGTAACTGATTGCTGTTATGAATTAAATTTACTGTGCCTCCGATAGTTATAGAACCGGCACAATTAGTATCCTATATTTCCTATTTATAAGACACAATTTTTTTTCTCTAATCTTGCGGCAGTGCTGCCCGTCAATGCTGTTGTATAATGCTGCAGAATAAATATTCCAAAATAAAATAGGACACATCGTTCAATAATCACGATATGAAAGATCTGAAATTTAAATTGCTTTATACGCTTCTTTGTTCTAAATTCATGATCGAGCGAGACAATCTGATCGGCGGTGATAAACGCAGTTCCGTCACAATTGCGCTTATGCCAGGCCGTATTTCTTCTTAAGAGATTCCGGCATCTCGGGCGGTGGCGGACGGGGCATGCGCAAATAGACCTTGACGGCGTCATAGATGAACCATTGTGCCGCAGTCAGAGTACCGATCATGACGATTCTCGGTCCCAGGCCCTTCCACACGCCAATAAAACCAAGCTTTTTTAGGACCTCACCCGCGGATGCTCCCTTCTCCTGATTCAATTTCGACACCACCTGTGACCAGACATTTATATTATATTATACAGCTTCAAAATGTTGGGAATTTTTATTGAATCTATTGTCTGTAAACTGTGCCTCATATATAGCTCATTTATGGCCAAATACAAGTCAGTATATCTTTATCATATCTCATAACATCTAGATCAATCTAGTTTTCAATTTAACACTTTATGTTTATTTTAATAAATAGTTCAACAGCTAAAATTTTTAAATGCCACATTATTTTTACGCAGGTCAGCTTACGTATATTAGATATCCTTAGAGTACCATGTGAAAAATGATCTGCACCAACATGGATATTCCATTTCAGACAATTTTTTCATTTATTTACAGTGGTTAAAAAAAAACTCTAAAGAGTCATGAACATATTTTGAAGTTTACAGAACAAATGTCTATACTTTATTTTGTAAAAAAAATAAGGGGATTAGGAGTGGAGGAACTCTTAGAAATTGAGAGAAACTTCCACGGATAGAAATCGCTCAGACATGAAATATCCATAATGATACCAATTAAGAGGATAAATTTTTAATAATCTTTCTTGAGATAGTACTTTAAAACTATTAAGATTTTGTGAGTAATGCGATAGAAAGAATTGATTTAATATAAAGAAAATAATTTCCCAACTTTTGGTGCATTTTTCATAATTTTTTACGTTTTTTTATCCAAAAGGATTAGAATGAATTTTCAAGGAAGATAGTAGAACAAATTTTTTTCTCGCAGTCAAAGACTTGATCTTTGAAATGAAATGAGATGTACATCATCTCAATACATTATTCTCAAGAAAAATTATAAATTTTCGAAATATGTAATATGTATATTTATATTAAAAGAAGAATAAAGATTGATCGATAGCCAAGATCTTTAGTTTCTTTTTTTTACTCCTACTCCTGTTTTTTTTTTGAACGTATGATTGGAAATATTATATAATAAAATTTACCGTGTCAGCAGGATGAGATACAACGGCGCAGAATACACCGGCGATATATCCGGCTGCAAATGTGACTACCAATTGTTCACCTTTACTGCATTCTGATCTAGGCTTGGGTACAACATGTTTGTACAGAAGCTCGACAGTACGTTCGAAGCAGGCAAATTTCATCATCGTATATGGGATCTGGCGCAGCCACAGCGGCACTAAGCCTTTATAAAAACCATGAAGTCTCTCTTCCGCATACATCTTTGGCATTGCTTCTCGTAAAGTATTAGCGAACCCTGGTGTTGTCTGTATCTTGACCTGTGATTAAAAAATAAATTTGTTGCATAATGAAATAATATCGAGACGAAAGATGGAATACCATAACGATATAAAAACGTTGATGATTAACAGATTACCTTGGCAGCTTCAAACGGCGCCAAGCCAATATCCGCGAAGAATTCTGCCGAAGCCGACGATATCAAGTATAAAGCGGTTCTATATTCATAAGAAAGCTCCTCACCAGCTAGCGCTGAGTATTGAACCTTGAAAACTTCGTAAAGACCGAATTTGAACATTCCCTGGATCGAGTAGCCGAAGAAAGTGGGCGCCCAGCCTCTTACCAATCCTCGAGTGCCATCCTCAGCGAAAGTTACCTGTAACAAGCAAAATCCATAATTACAAATATTTTTATATCTATCATATTATAAACATTCATATTACATTTTAAATTCATTCAGATATCTATAAAAAAGTCAATAATTAGCAAGAATAATTACTCGGAATCCACTGAACACTGATTTGTATTTTTGCGGGTCCACTTGAATCCGGCATTTGACTAAATCTAAGGGCGTGATGCCAGTGTGAGTGATGCCGCATGACAGAATGCCTCCAAGACCGCATAGCATGAAATACTGATTCGAGCCAAACTCACAACTGTCTGTAAATACACAAAACAATATCAAATTATTAAACAATAGTAAATAATAGGAAGTCAAAGGACTGATATATAAATACACAATAGAGAGAAATACCAAAAAAGGAAGAGATAATAAAATATGTATATAGAAAGTAGAAAAGATGAAGAGGGCTAGTAAGAAAAATATAGAAAGAAAAATAAAATATATAGAAAATAGAAAAGATGAAGGAAGCTAGTGAGGAAAATATAGAAAGAAGAAGTTTAAAAAGAAATATACATAGAGGAAGATTGAAGAAACTATTATTTCAGGACTATTACGTATATTACGTATAGAGATTTTTCGAAATGGATCAGAATTGTTTAGCTAGTTCTTAGATTTCTATTGTCTCTTCTAAGAAGAAACAAAATAATTCTGATTCAAATCCATTCTGAAAAGTTCCACAATACATGCCCTGAAATTAGAGGAAAAATAGAAGACGGAAAATAGAAGACAAGTAAAGGAGGGAGGTCAACAAAGGAAACATCTATGCATTTTTATTTTCAAAAATGCAACAACTCCAGCAGAGATCAATAAACTGCGTCGATTAACGATCGAAAAATTTATATTCAAAAATGTCTTCTCTACCGGAATGTTTCGTAAGCGTTTCAGAGGCTTCTCTCGATCAGCTGATCGATCTTAAGCTTTTCTGGCGCGGACTCAACGGTCGACCGGATTCGCCCTTGTCCCCTTCCCCCCTCGCTCAATCTATAAAAGACATAGGCATCTCGCATCACGTTCCCAACGTGTTTCTCGGTCACGGTCAACGTATGCCGAGTGACGGCCAAGGAATCATTTGTCGACTCGGCCATCATCCAAAGCTAGGGACGACGCGTTTTATAACGCATCGATATATGTATATGACAAAATGGCCGCGTCTTATGCAATTCGCGGCGCGTGCATGGGATTTGAAGGTTCGAATCGTGCACGCGAAGCGTTAGATCTGTCGTTCCAAGATTATCCAATTTACAATCTGCTTTTGAGAACGTAGGAACGGAAATTCAAGATATACATTTTGTATGTACAATACTTTGCGTAGCATGCGTGATATGCACAACGCTCAAACGTCAGTTTGAACTCGAATTCGAAGTTTTGGCTGTTACATAATTAATATGCCATAATCCCGAGCGCGAGAATTGATGGTATAAGGAATCATATACTGCTATTGAACGGTTTCTAACAAATATCAATTAATTGAATCAATGATTTAATTTATCAATACCTTTCGTTAAAAGAGACAGACTAATAAGTATTAGGGAGAACACGAATTATACAATATAAGTAATATAAATTTTGTTTCAATTCTACTTGAATTAAGCAAGTTAATAGAAATTTCATTGAAGTCGCCTTCATATCATTTAATTCAAAGCCCCTAGACAAAATCGAAAGTGTCAAGTAATCGAGCAACCCTCTTCAAACCCCGATTTCATGGCGAAACAATTTTTGTTCGAACATTTCGCGTGATGTTCGATCACATTTCGGGTTATGTAATACGACTGTCAGATTAATTTAAAAAATGGCGTATGGATCTTGTCACATAAACGACATGTCTCGTGCGAACGATGGAGAAAAAAAAATCCTGGGACCACCAACGACAAAGAGTAAGATTATTCCTCGTGACATTGAGTCATGAAGTCACGCGCAAGCTGGTTATAACCTCTCGATCGGGAAAAGCCGCTCAGTTGCTCATCTTACTCACGATCAAATTGGATTTGGATTCGGATTCGGAAATCGTTACTGACCACCCTCCTCGATGGAGGCCGCGGCGATGTTGCGATTCGGCACGAGTGGTCGAGCACCGTTCTCCAGCGCCTGGCACTTGGCCGTCGTAAACGGCGACGAGAACGGATTCATTTTCGCTGCTTCCTGCATCCAGGATAACATTGTGGCGTTCCCGCGGCTCGCGTTCGCACCTGAGAAAAAGCGTACCATTCAATTCGAACTATTCGGATTAGATCGCGAGTGAGAAATCTCTTTTTATTTTTTTTTTCTTTGTCGATACTACATGTATGTAGACTTTGATACGGCACCTGCTACGAAAAATTATCCTCGTCACCCGGAAACCCGTGGAAGAGTGACAGAGACTACCGCAGTGCAACCTCTTGCAACCAGTGTTGGACATAGGGCTATAACATTACAAATAATAGACGTTCTCTGAACAAGAAAGTCTGGACTTAAAGGTGTCTCTTCATGTTAACACTCAAGATCATGGAGGTAGGAATATCAGGAGGGAGCATGGAGGTAGGAATATCAGGAGGGAGCATGGAGGTAGGAATAACAGGAGGGAGCATAAGATACCTTTTCAGACGAGGGGGGTATATTCTGAGAGGTAAGGAGAAATCGGTCGACGACTATATTGGAAGGAGAAAGATAGCCTCTGAATTTCAGAGGTTATCTTTCTCCTTCCAATATGGTCGCCATCTTGAGTGGTAACCTTCGTCCCACGTCTCATTCTTCACCCCCGCGCATTTATGCTCCCTCTTGTTATTCCTAGAGTCCCTATAATAATTATTATTAAAGGGACTCTAGTTATTCCTACCTCCATGATTACGACGCTCACGATGTTGCGATACGACCAATGTAGATCTAGCTTTAAATATAAGAACTGACTATGAATACCGGCCATAATCGCGGTAAGAGAAACACTCGTCTGACATCGATTATTTTCGTTGAGATTCGGATATGTTCGGCTCTCGGTGACTGCTATCTGTGCGTTGTAACTGCACTGAGCTGCACTGCCGAACTGGTGCAATAAGTTAAAATGAGACAAGTATGTGTATGTCTATAGTTTTGGCAGCATAGATAAATCTGTCCTTTACCATTAAAAGAAGGAAAATTTGGCCACATGAGACAGATAAGAACCTGANTCATTAAATAAATAAATAGAAGAAAAAGAAGATCAGCTTGATAGTATAATCAATATGTATAATATAATTTTAAAGAAGACGGCACTTTAATTATAAAAAAAATTTAATTGTTATACAGTGATAAAAGTGGGATAAAAATGTACTAAAGTATATAGAGTATATAATAAGTAGGTAATACTACAGGAGAGTGGTCCCCCTCACCGATTTTGTTAGAATCGGTTTGAAATAGTCTATTTTAGTGTGTAGAATAACAATAAGTGCATAGTATATAAAGTTATAATGTCATATAAATGTGTTATTGTTGGATGTCAAAGCACAGCAAAAAGAAGGAAAAAAGATAAAATTTCTTTCTTTAGGTAAATATTATATTTTAATTTTAAATAAAAATTTTAAATAAAGATACAGAATTATGATTAGATGTTATCGTGTCTTTTTTTAATACAATGATTCTAGATATATTAATACTAAATTATTATATGTATTGATTATTTTAGATTTCCACTAACTATACCAAAATTATTAGAGCAATGGATAGCAGCAATTAATAGACAAAACTGGATACCGACAATATCAAGTCGTGTTTGCCAAAGACATTTTAAAGATGATGATTTTTCTAGTACAGGAGTAAAAATAACAAGATTGAAACCAGATGTTGTACCTAGCCAGAATTTATCTAACCACAATTCTGACAGAAATATGAGTAAGTACATAAAAAATACACACAAATTCACATTTACAGTTGTACATATGTATATCACGTAACTCATTATACAAATTTTACAGAACCAAATACAGACAGTGATGAATTAATTTCCTCGACAGAATCTGTAAATAGTACACAACAAACTTTCTCCTACCTACAGAAGCATAACGTTTCTGAGATTTTAAAAAAGACACAGATAAAATGTTATAAATTGGAAGATAGAAACAAAAAACATTACAATAAAATTAATAATTTAACTCAAAAATATAAAAAGCAATCATACAAACAAGGAAACATGTTTAAAGATATGAAAAATCAGGAGATGATGAATTTAATGAGAAAGAAAATGCGAGTAATTAATAAATATAATCAAAGAAAAACAAAAATTGATAGTTTAATAAATGATTCAAAAAATTCAAAAGTAATAAGTAATAAAACTGATAAATCCAATATTGGTAACGTATCTTATAAGATACTACAAAATGATTATCAAAATAAAAATGAACAACAAGAACGACGCTATTCTGAAAATGTAAAAAGGTTTGTATTAATCTTACATTATTATTCTTCCAAAACCTATACTTATTACTTATGACTTATTGAACGTATAAGTAATATATATTTTTTTATTGTTATTTTTATTGTATGTTACACACCCACGCTGATGCACACGTACGCTAATATTGTTATTTTTATAGATCAGTTTTTAAATTGCCACATTCATCATCTTCACAAAACTGGCTGTCCAATGGAAATATAGAACCTGGATTTCAATTAAAAATATTAGAGGCTCTCAGCAAATTAGGTGAAGAAGACAAGGATTGCAACCTTTTATGTGATAGTATGGTAATTAGACAACAAATTATATGGAATTCACAAGAACAAAAATATATTGGATTTTGTGATTATGGTAATTCTGTATCTTTCGAAGATATTGATATGGAAGCAAAAGAGGCGCTAGTGTTCCTACTAGTATCTATAAAAGGAGCATGGAAATGGCCAATTGCATTTTTCCTAGTAAATAAAATATCTTCGACAATATTATGTGAATTAATAAGACTTGCATTAATACATTGTCATCAGTATAATTTACGTATTCATGGTTTAACATTTGACGTTGCATCTAATTATAGTGCTGTAAATATACTTGGAGCAGATATATTTCCTAAAAATTTTAAGCAAATTAAAAATATTGTTCCATATCCTTTTGATGAAAGTAGACACGTTAAAATTATATTAGATCCATGTCATATGATTAAATTGGCCAGAAATGCGTTAGCAGATTACAAAGAATTTAAAAGTGATGAAGGTTCTATCAAATGGGATTACATTGTCAAGTTGTATGCTTTACGAAACCAATTAAATTTCGAATTAAAAAATGGTTTAGCTGCTCAATGCGTAAACTGGGAACAGAATAAGATAAAAGTGAAATATGCTGTTCAGGTTCTAAGTTCGTCAATTGCTAATGCTATAGAATTTTTAGAAGCTGAAGGTTTCGAGGATTTTCAAGGTAGTTCTGCAACAGTCAAATATTTAAGAATAATAGATCGCTTATTTGATATATTAAATTCTAGAAATCCTTTCGGAAAAGATTTTAAGGCACCTATTTTTCCAAAAAATATAGAATATTTAAAGCAAATAGTTCATGATACAAAAGAATATTTATTTTCTTTAAAAACAATCGATGGTCGATTATTATATCGCACTGCAAGGAAAACATTTATATATGGATTATTAATTACTGCTCAATCGATTTTGGATATTTCATCAGAAATTTTTAAAAATAATCAATCCTTTAAGTATATTTTAAGTCACAAATTTTCACAGGATCATATAGAAATATTATTTTCTAAAATTCGTGGGCATCATGGTTTTAAGAATAATCCAACTTGTCAACAATTTAAATATGCAATGAGACATATTTTATTACATACCGATATAAAAACTTCAAATTGTTTTGAGTTAGACACAGAATATGCTACATCTATATATCCTATAATGTGGAAGAAAGAAAGACAAAATAATATTTTTAATGATTTAAATATTGAAAGCGATGATGAATACGACAATGAATTTTATGAAATGCCATGGAAAAGACATGAAACTGTCACGGATTATATAATTTATTATATTAGTGGATACATCATTAAACAGTTAAACTATATTAATTGTGAATCCTGTGTTCTAAATTTAAGAAATATTAATTTTGACAATAAGCATAATTATGTTAATGAGGAAACATTTTCTGCATTTTTTAATTTTTGCAATAATAGATTCCTGAAACCTTCCGCATCTGTATTTTATATATGTAAAGAAACTGAAAAGCAATTACAAATTATAACAAATTATTTCTCTCAATTAAATATAAAACAAATAGATAAAAAAATAATCAATAAAGTGAAAAATATTCTTATTTTTAATAAAAAAATATTTCCTACCTTACAATGTGATGTAAATTTATTGGAAATGCCTCACAAAGTTCGATTAATAATAACAATATGTAATGAGTATATTACAGTGCGGTTACATTCTTTTGCAAAATTCTATCACAACGAAATACTAAAATCGATTAGGCAAACATCACTAATTAAATAAACAAATATTATTTTTATAAGAATAATATGCAACAATTAAAAAAGAATAAATCAAAGTTTACATTAAAGAATACACCAATCCCTAATTTAAAAAAGCTTTTATACATTTATTAACATATGATTAATCTAACATATGGTTTTATGACATACATATGATACATATATTTGTAATACATATTATACATGTATTTTAAATTTTCAAAATTTCAAAAAAATGTTTTATTTATATTCTATTTTGTTGTAAAAGATATGTAAAATACATTGTAATAATTAAATATAAATTTAAATAAAATAAGTCTTTTAATAATCTGTAAAAGTTTTATTTTGTATGTAAAAAATAATTGTTTTATATGTAATTTGTGCATATATAAATATTATATGTATATATAACGTCTCTCGCACCGCGCTGTCTATCCTTTCTTCCGATTTTTAACAATTAATAACTCGATAATTATTACGACTTTGAAAAATGATACATGACTTTTCAAAGTCATGTATCATATGTCATGTATCGTAATAATTATCGAGTTATTAATTGTTAAAAATCGGAAGAAGAGATAGACAGCGCGGTGCGGGAGACGTAAGCGGGAGTTTACGAGGCCAACTATCGGTTCCACAAAAAGGCCGGAATGGCCACTCTCAGGTTTCTCTCTGTACATACATCGTATATATAATTATAAGCACAATTTTGTATAAATTTTTTTATAATACCGAAATAAATGTTAATTGTATTTTTTTATCACAACCACAAAAATTGCACGAGTAAAGAATTTATAAACATTAAATAGAATCTGAAAAATTATTAAATACCAATAATTTTACGATTTTTCTTGTACAAAGCATTAAATAAGCTCGTACACGAGAACATTATATATTTTTATATAATTTTTACATAATTTACAATAACACCTTCAAAAAAGAAAAAAAGATTTTACATAAAGTTCTATTAATAGTAGAATTAACTGATCAATCTGTAGTAGCATTCATAGAAATTATTTTAAATTCTTTCTATTATAACTTATTAATATATTATTTTTATTTATATAATTTAATATAATTAATGTAATAACTATTCCATTATTAATATAATAACTATTCGCATATACAAGGTATTCTTTACAAATCACTATTGTCCAAGCATAACTAGTTAAATTACAAATTGAACAAAACTCATGCACAATTATATTATACATTAAGCATCATAAATTTTTACTCTTCTTAAACATTCTTTAACATTAATAAGTTAAATACGGTTCTACGGGAATTTTCGGGAAAAAACGCATTACATTACATCTAAATAGTTGTATTTGATGATTCATAATTAAAAAAAAAAGTTATTTCCTATTATTTTTACACTGTTAGAACTTTCAGCCTTTTATAAGATATCTTTTGCTTTTTTACTATCTTATATTCACTACTTGAGTACGTATAAAAAAAATGAAAATGTATATACGATTAAGACACTTGATCTCATCTATGAATATAATATTAAAATAGACTGAAAAGAGTTGTTTGGTTTCGAAGTATCAAGAATATAAAAGCTTAAAGTAAACAAATATATGATTAATATTTCACGTTATACCTCATAAAGAAACCTGTTAAAGAATCTTTATTTTTATCGTCGCATTTATAAAATATAAACCTTTAGTATGCAAACTATCGATTATATCTCCAACATCATTCTCAAAATGATATACCGATCGTAATATATCAATATGACTTGCACTACTTCAAAAAAATATCCATTTAATGATTGTTGAAACATTTGTGATGCCTAATGTACATTTATATGTTTTGATCCTCTTTTTATTTTTTCTTCTTCATCTTCAAGTCTTTATTTTTCAAACTTCTACGCGTTAAACCCCAAAACTCTTTGGGCCTTAAATCGCTTTCTACCGCTGTGAATTTCCAACCGACATGATGACGACAGCTTTTACAAATAGCTATTGTCCATGCATATCTAAAATAACACATGTATTAGACATACAATAAAACTCGTGCATAATTTTTAACATGTTAGAATGTTGCATTTTACCCTGGAAACCAGCTGTACTCAATTGAAGGATCCGAATTATTAAGTACAACACCTTGAACATGATAAAACGTTATAGTTTCGTGTATAACACCACCAGGATTGACGTAAGTACCCTGTGGGCCTTCTTTATTCATCGGGAACATGTGCGACTGTCTCCCAATGAAGGATTCACAATTAACACATACATATATTTTATCCTTTAAATAAAAGATTATATTAAAAGATGTACTAAAAAATGCAGTTTTATTATTTATATATATAT
>JAJVSH010000083.1:801748-841441 GCA_021460005.1 Tetramorium alpestre | reverse complement strand
ATTTGACAGAATTTATGGAAATTAAAAAAAATATATATATATAAGTCTATTTTTAAAAATACGAATAATCTTGAAATATTTCGGAACTTTCACTTAATACAATATTTCGCTAATCGTAAATTTTCACTCAAAACTAAATAAATTTAATCCAAAAGATTTTTCTGTAAAACTCATATTTTAAGATTTATTGGGGAACTGTATAATTTTGAGCAAATTATTCTATATATATGTATACATGCGCGCGCGCATACACAAACACACACACACACACACACACAACACACACACACACACACATACAGGGTATCCTGAAATTCGAAGAATATTGTAGCATGAAAATTCGTAAAAAATTAAGTAATGAAAGTGCATGCAATTTTTTTTCTTATAAGAAAATTTTTTAAGTGTAAAGATTTAAAACATTCATAAGCATTGAGTTAAAGAGTTATTTGTCCGTGTGTCGTGCGTGCAATAGTATTAGATATTAAATATTTTGCGATTACCAACACTAAATAAAATCTTGTCACTGTTCGCACACTACGATATTTTCGTACGTACGAAAATACTATTACTATTACTATTTCGATATTTTTATTCATCACACGTAAAAATGTGTGGTGCGAAAAGGTTTTTTTAATGTCGATGATCGCGGAGTATTCGACATTTAATATTATTGCACGACACACAGATACATGATTCTTTAACCAACAACTTATAATTGCGTAGCTATACTTTAAATCTTAGTATATAAAAAAAAATACTTTATAAGAAAAAATAGGACGCACTTTTATTATTTAATTTTTCACTTTTTATGCTGCAATCTTATTATCCTCGAATTTCGGGGATTGCATATATATATATATATACATACATATGTACATACATACACACCTATGTATACATACACACACATACACACACACACACACATATATATAATGTGCACACAAACTCAGTGACCATGCAAAGTTCCGAAAAAATATGTTGAAATTTGAAAAATGGTATAATGTCCCAAAAAGTTATAATCCTGAAATGTAAGAAATGAAACAATATGAAAAAATTATATATAATTTTTCGGGATATTGTGTGTTAATTTTCAATTTTCGGAATTAACATTTTTCGATATTTTGCATGTCACCGTGCGCGCGCGTGTGTATGTGTTATAAGTGTTAGAAATTAAGTTGAAAG
Organism: Tetramorium alpestre; assembly: GCA_021460005.1. NCBI lineage: Eukaryota > Metazoa > Arthropoda > Insecta > Hymenoptera > Formicidae > Tetramorium > Tetramorium alpestre. The sequence continues at coordinate 840,256 of JAJVSH010000083.1, read as the reverse complement.
AATAAATGGATAGAACCAATACTCTTCATGCTTTACTCACTCATGCGTGCTTGAAAATTGTTATTGTATAATTTATATTTCGTATATTCATCAAAACTTACGTGCTAAGTAAATTCAGACCAGCCGAAATCGTAATTTTAGAAGAAATGCAACTGAGGAATATTTTATCAAAAAATGAATAAGTTTGTCACTAGGAAATAAATAAAAATTTGTCCATATATCGAAAATGCGAACGCGACAATTACGCATTCAATTCAATTCAATTTTAATTAGATACGCTTCTTTTTAATTAAATAATTTTTGTTTAAATATGCATTTACATGCCCTCTCATTTTTTTATACGCGTTCCTCGCTGTTCATTCGCACCAGTGCGAAATATAGATGATTTAGATTGTTTTTCATTTGGAAGAAAAACAACAAAAAAAAAGGATATATATTTATCATTATTGATATTAGCACAGCGTTGCAGACTCGAAGCGTATTAAGATTCCCTTTCCGTTTGGAAGATAACTCGATTGCAATATTCTATCTTTCCTGTTTTCTCAGTCTCGACTGTTTTGAAATATTACTTCTTTTCTGTTTGTTTCTGTTTGTCTCATCTTTCTTCCTGTGTCCAGCGAGAGGGGGCCTAAGCAATTGCAGTTGTATAACAACGCGATTCTTAATTCAATTAATCGTATATCGTCAGACTTGCACAGCTGCCTAGGTCCACGGACATTGGCATTTCGTTACAATTATACAGCTATATAGATTCTATATAAATACCTATTATGCATTCATATAATACATATCTAATATGCAATTGTGTTCGAAGTCAATCATCGCACAAATTTATGTAACTTAATTACATACACGTACACACCATTTCTTGTATCGTTCATTCTTTACGATGGAATTATACGTCTTTCATGGCGGAATATATCTCTTGTATCTATCGTTATCCTCTGAATTTCCTGTGGAAAGTGCCGAAATTTGTTGTGTTTGTCATTGAAGTGTATATGCAAATATTCGTGCAATATGTAGGTAGATGTGTAGGTATGTGTGCGTGTGTCTGTGTTTGTGTGAGCGCGCGCGCGCGCGTTTCTTGCGTCTTCTATAAAAGCTTTTATGTACGTATGATTGTATGCGCACTTTTCGTACAAATCCATGAAAGAAACCAAATGTACAATGAATTTTATAATATACATATTAATATGTATTAATATGATTTCTCTCGGTTTAGCATCCTTTTCGTCTTCTCCTCCCTTTCCTCCATACACACTTGCACGCACGCACGCACACACGCACGCACATGTACGCACACACACGTACACACATACACCTATGTTTTATATATATATATATATATATATCTCATTATTTGTAATAGAGACGTCGTTCAGTTTTTTAATGAATGCACGATGTCGCGTGTGATGCAGACAGTAATATAAATATCCGAATAAAAGACGGGGATATTTTTCATCTTTATCCTTTTTGTTTTATGTATACATGTATACATTCTATTCAATTTATTATATAGTAATAAATCGCACTCTTGCCATCGAACAAACGTAACGGAGTAGTATTCTGCGATATTTTATCTACATCCAATTTAGGGCATTCCGCGACAAATACTCATCGAAACTACAGCAAACTTTGAGATTTTTCTTTACGGTTAAATCAAAGAGAGATGTACGTACTGTCTACATAGATATAATAGATCTCTTTGTTCTTATCAATTTTTTTCCTCGCGACAACTCACACATTTTTTTTCTTACTTACTCGTGATATAATCGTTAATATAACAACTATTTATTCATAAATTCTGAACGATCAAATTCAATTGTATAACGTGATCTACACTACAGTCCATTTCCCGTTCAAGATTCTCAATTCGTTCAAACTCATGCGCATGAGATACAAAATGTGTGCAAACGTGTCCAAAAGAAAAAAAAAACGCCCAAAGATCAAAAAGATCATATTGACAGGTCAATTAAACCAAATGAAACCAAATAGAACAGTGCATTCATGTAGAAAGCCAGGAAATGAACGGTAGTACTCATAACGTTAATCAATGGCAACTCGCGTTCGCCTAAAAAGATATCGCTCGATTCAATCATTATATCCTCGATTTTCTGTTGTTGCGTATTTTTGTCTTTTTTCGTTTTTTTTTGGTGTGTTTGTGTGTGTGTGTGTTATCTATTCCTGTGTTAGTCGCACGAGCGGCAGTGACTCATTTTCCCTCCGCGCACACATACACGCAGCAGCAAACATGCGCACGCACATGCACACCCACGCATCGTCATCATCATCTAATCCGCTCCTCTAATCCGTTCTTCGTCCCCACGTGCCAACAATCGTATATTAATAACGACGTTATGCGTTCGCCTTTCGTTTTCTTCTTTTTGTTTTTAATCCTTTTTATCAAATCTGTAATTATACGAATATACTCAACAATCGGTCGATAATCCTTCCGCGATACAATGGTCATATTTCAGGCGAGTTTTGGTGTTTGCGCTTTAATGGCAAGTGTAATGCGACGGTGCGATGTGACGATGGCAATGACCCGGTGATGGCGATAAACGGTCTCTCGATGACGATGATCATATATCGACGATAATGCCGATGACCGTGTGTCGATGTCATAACTGATGAACAACGTGTGACGATGACGACGATGGCAATATACTCTGACAAGTTCCGTTACTTCGCTTAATGACTTGAAAACGAGTTTACGAGTTTATAATTCCCAAATGTTCGAGTTAAGTTAAAGCCTTTTTCACTTGATTAAGGGTGAGTCTAGATTTGGATTGGGATTAGGCTGCGTATTCGAGGATGGCGATGGTACCTGTGCCACCACCGAGCCTTTCCCCTCGGACAATACATTTCCTCCGCCGCCACCGCCGCCACCGCCGCTGCTGCTGCTGCTGACACCACCACCACCTTCCTTCATCTTCTCGCAGTAATCTGCGAAAATATCACGAAAACGTGCCCAGGATTTTTCTGGTACGGTGATGGCTGTCCTAAAGTTCGTTTTTACCTGCAAGAATATAACTTTGCATTATCCATTATCGTAAAATTAATTGAAAAGTTCATTTGTTTTCCTTTTTTAATTTTAATTCAAATCAAAGAAAGATCTCCAATGGTCCAAAGATATTTATTTAAACTTGTAGGTATTTAAATTAAAGCATTTTTTAATATATTAAAATAATAAATTTAAAATATATTTAATTATTATCTGATCTCTTTTAGCTTTTCTTTTTTATTGATATGCATTATGGAAAAAAATTAAGAGAGCTATTCTTCTAAAATGTAAAAGAAATTTAATTTAAAAGAAGCATTAAAAAGAAATGGAAACCTTCTACAAAATAGATTTTTTAAATATTGTTTACAATTGTAAATTTTTTATTTTTTAAAATTGTAACAAAAAATGGAATGTACCATACAAGTCAATAATACGAAAATATTAAAGTTTTTTTAAATAAAACAAAATTAATCTAAGAACGTAAAGATCTTAAAATTTATATATTATATATCTAAGAACGTAAAGATCACAAAATTTATATATTATATATACTTTTATATTAAAAATCGTGCTATTTAATATGTATTTATAACTTGCAAAATAAAAATCTTCAAAAACAATTTTGATGAATCTCGATAAAATTAAATGCTTGAGAACACCATGTTTACTAAATTATTGTAGATAGTAAATATCCTAATTTTATAAATACAAGATATTCTCTTTCTCTCATAATCTCATTTCAACAAGATATCCCATTGATCAGTTTGGAGTGTACTTTTCCTTGATAAAACAATTTTTAATAAAAAAAAATATATGTAAGACAAAAAGAAAATAAACTCACTAGCTTCAAATGAGTTATCCGTTAATACTAGTTTCTATAAATAATATATATAAATAATATATGTATACTTCAGAAATTCTCATATAGATGCCACGATTGTTCTGGCCGATATCAAAATAGAAATTCTTGCTATCCACGCGCATATAACGACCCTCCGGCAAATCGCCTTTGAAGCCACCATCGTCCGTTCCAAATTCCTCAAGAAGATCCGTTAATGCATCACGGAATTCTATCATGCCTTGCGCTGGTATTGCAATCTGAGTCCTAGGTCCACCCCGTGTTATCGTTTGCGATACCTGGCAAAAACAATACAAATATTACACAAGATATTCCGTTCTAATTCGCTGCATTGTTCGGATTTACAAGGCAAGATTAGCCTTACATTAAATAAGCCTTTTATTATTAACATAAAATAATCTAGAAGAATTCTACTTTTTCATTTTTTTAAAAGAACAGACCTCTTGAGACGAAAGTCGACATACAGTCTTCTTATGACTTACAATAGCGTAGAAAGTAAGTATATTGGCTGGTACATACAGGGTGACTCACCCGCAGGAAACGGCCGCGAGAATTCTCCTTGAGATCCAAGTAATATCGTCTATTATCCTTCACCATCATTTCTGATTTGAGTTTCCCGTCATCTGGCACGTTTTCTGGATTTGGTGGACCTGATTTTCGGTAAGCGAAGATGTTAATGAATTAAACATTCTTTTCAAATAAGCTATAAAAACGCAATAATTGATGAAAATTATCGTAAATAGAAAAAGGAAGAAAGAGGATTAATTTTAGAGATTAATTATATTAGAATATAAATATTGTATATTTTATCAAATTAAAGTTTTGATATTATGTGTGTGTGTGTGTGTGTGTGTGTGTGTGTGTGTGTAAATAAAAGATATACACACACACATATAAGATGAAGTATAATTTGCACATTACAATTGAAAGGAGATTATTTCTTCACGTGAAGATTAATTTGAAAAAGAATGAGATAAGTTTCTCCATATGAGACATTATTTTCAAGAAAATTAATTTTAAAAATTTATCAGGCATATGCGTACGATCGACTATGACTTAACAAATTATTTTGTGTTAATACTTGTAAACACATTCAGTGATGTAATTTTATTTTTATTTGTTCTACTCTCTTGCTTACTTCTCTCAGTCTCTAGTTACTGCAACGACATTAATAGATGATATATTAATGTCACACTGCTACTGTAAGTAAATACTACCAAGAACGATTTCTTAATTTTCATCATCCATCAACAGACATAGTCATACAAATAGTGGAGCAAACGTTAATTAACATCTTTTTTTCTATCATATCATAAAAATCGTGGTCAATCATGATAAAAAACTGATAAAGAAATAATTCTCCAGGATGCAATAATCACTTTTCAAATTGGTATTTGATATCTTACAATTAGTAACTTCAGACGAGTCATATCAGTACGAGAATGAATGTTTTTCCTAGACAGCACAAGAACTAAATGCATCACATCATTGAGATACAGGATCTTTTATAAGTAAATAGAATAAATAAAAACTGAAGTCAATCGTACGCATGTTAGATGGATTTTCAAAATTCATTTTCTTTAAAATGAAACTTTATACAAATAAAAGTTTATTTCACATTTTCAATTTATATTTACATGAATTTATTTTTTTACTCCTTTTAATTATATCACGTGTCACGCCTTATGTGCGTCCATATATATATAATATAATGTTCTCTATATTTTTTGAGTAATGTAATTAACTATAATCAGTTGTATTCTTTTGATAGATGTTTTCATGTACCTAAAGATGCGTAAAAATCGCTAAATGTCGACAGATGGTCCCGAAATTCAGATGCTGTGCTGAGTGCCAGGTAGATTTGGCTTCTTCTTCCATCAGCTCCAATCTGGAATAAAAAAACAATTTCATAAATTATTATTATATAGCATAATACATCAGATCAGAATAGTGTATATGTTTGTAAAAGATATTTGAAAATATTATCGTAAACTTCCATAAATATTTTTAATTTTGTTTCGTCGCCGCTTTATAGTTTTCATCATCACAAATTTTAAATAATTCAATCAAAAATATTATAATTCAAAACTAAGAAATTTTTAAAGAAACCATTTTTAATACAACTATTTTCATACATATTGTAAGTCTATATTTTTTAATATTTTATTAATAATGCTTGTTGTTCATTATTAATGAAATTTAAAAATTCTTATATAATACGTGAGAATTAAGTAAAAAAATGAGATGATACCTCAGCGACTTTGATAAATCTTCCACGTCTGTTTTGTTTTACGTCAAGGTAGAATCTTTTACTTTGAATTTGCAACATTTTCGTCGCCAGTTCCTGCTCGCTCTGTTGGCCTTGCTGACCTACAATACAGACAAACACATTAATTCATTGATATAACAGCTTGTTGCATATCATATAATCCTAAACTAACAGATTTAAAACTGTAAATAAAATAAATAAACATGTTTATTTTACAAAATAATTATTTTAGTATGTTTTCTTTTATTGACGTCACTTTTATTTTGTTTATTGATAACAAATAATTCCGTATAATGTGCTAGAGCGATCTTGCTAGTTCACTTCAATCAATAATAACAGCTATATCAGAGGTCAGTGAATCTTTATGGTGGTCCTAATTATCGTGATTGATATACCCTCACTTACGCTACCTATATTTTTTTATCTTGAACTATCGTTCTCTTTGTTGTCTCCTTGTTCTAAGTAAAAATTTGTCTTCAAGCAGAGCAACAACTTGAACTAACGAGATATAAACATATAATAATAATTTAAGATTCGAGACTTTCGCGGTGTACACAACTATTCGGTTTGATTTTCGGGTAAAAGCGCACGCATTCTTGATTTGATTCTGATGTTTCGTGAACATTTCAGTTCACTTTATCAGAGAGGAACTACCTGGCCATACTAACAATAAGTTGTTCTTTCGCAGATATCTCTTTAGGAAAATTATTGAAAATAACTATTATTTGACAAAAGAGAGTCCAGTCTAACTGTTTAAGGCTTTCTATTATTGTTTGATTCATATAACGGTATAATTTAATTATTATTTATTGTTATTGATATTTAGTTATTGAAAAGTTTAATTAGTCAACAATCCTCCCCCTTCTCTTCTCCTTTCTCTTCCTCTTTTCCCTACTGGTCACTATATATAAAGAGGTACCTGTGAAGGAATAGCTCAGGTTGTTCCTTTTTGATGAAGTAAATGGAAATGTTCATGAAACATCAAAATCAAATCAAGAATGCAAGGCTTAAACCAAACCAAATATAACGACAGAATAATATATATTCTAGTAAAAAAAGATATCTAAAAATCTTTTTAAATTTAATTACAGATGTTTCTAGATAGTTTAATCATTTGTTGTAAGTTTCGCTTATAAGATAATTTTCATATATTTTTACTTTATCCTTCTCAGGACAAAGAACAAATCGTACAAGGAGCATATAGTTATAGCGTAAACAATACTTAAAAAATATATATATATACACAGGGAGTCTCAGATCTAACGCATCACCTGCTAATGGTAGATTCTTAAAGTCATTTAAAGACAAAAATCCTAATACCAAAATGTTGAGGCTACAATAGTTTTTAAATGGGAAGCGTTTAAAAATAGCTAATCTAGTTATTTTTCTTATAATTTAGAATCAATCAATTCGGTCTTTCATTTATTCTAATTACAAATTCATTTGTCATTTTTTCAAAATTATGATAATAGATAATAAATTATTTTCGAGGTCAAAATTGTATTCATATCCAAAATTTACATAATAAGTAATTATTTTCATGTGATTATTAAGAAATGTCATTTTTTAATTAAAATAATTGCAAATAGTAGATTGTGATACGAAATAATATTATATCTCGAAAGAATAATAATGGTTAAAGAAATTTCGGAAATTTGTTCATATGAAAAAAGTTAAAGATCTATGTCAAAATCAATGATATAGCTTTTCATGCACATTATTATTACGTACTGGATTGTTGCAGGCCGCCTGGAATTGGAACGGGACTAAGATCACCTTGAAAAATCCTACTCTTGAACATCCTATCGATATTACGGTAATTTGTGCATTTATACATAATACGGCTTTCTTTTCTTCTCCTTCTTTTGAGTTAAGAACATCACACTACATTGCTAAAACTCGCAGTTTAATGAAATTACATGGATCGACAAATATCAATTTGTCAGTTTCATTTATTTCTTTCTTTTTCCTTTCATAACAACTTTAATTTTTCAAGCACAATGAATTTTATGTGCAAAATCCTACATTTCGAAAGAATTCATATCTCAAATCATACATGGAGACATATTCTTCTTTTTCAAATTTAGTGTCTTCTTATTTATACTTCTACATGAAGTTTTTATTGGAGAAACTTGGCGAAAGATTATTTCTCCGTTTCGGATAATTTAGTTATTGTGCGGAACTTTTATCTCAAGTCTTTTTCCTATTAAATTCTCATTCTGTTATTGGAATGATGTATTTTAATCGCAAATGATCTTTATTTATCAGAATCGAAAGATGAATCGACAAATGTATCATTGCATCAGTGGACAAGAAAGTGTCTTCTAATTCTTTTCCGATAATTATCTTAACAATTATCTTCTTTCTCGATACCTCAAGTTTATTGATAATTTCTCACGATAGTACCAAAGAATGAAGAAATTTTTACAGATTACACCATATATACACTTTCACCATGTATTTCCTTCTAGGAGTCTCTATGTAAATGAATTGTTGCGCATCATTATTATTTTCCTTCCTTCCCTTTGGCAAACATTCTCGCATATATGAGGTGCCCTAAGCCAAATTTTTCAACTTGTAGTCAATCAATATTTCGCTACTATATCATATATAGATTCGTGTTAAATCTGATTCTTCTTTCCTATCTACTATTAGGATTTTTCTCCTTGCTTGTGCTTACAACGCGATTAGTACAAACTTGATATTTTTGTTTCTTTTTTCTTCACATAACTATTTATATAAATACATATTTTATATACATAATATCCATATAGATATATCTGTATAATTTATTTCGAATAAGTTTCTAAAATGTTACATTATAATTGATAAATATAATTTTCGCTTTTTACTTTATCGGTTTAGTTTTTTCGACTATTTTTTTCGAAAACGATACGAAGGATGTCGAAGAAGATAATATCGTTCACCAATATCGTTAGGTGATGTTAAGTAATGTTAAAAGTGTCGCAGTCTATGCGATACAATGATGAAATCGGACAGTAAAGTTTGCGCATTTATGCATTATCTTCCAACATGTTCTTCTTTCGTATTTTCTTTTAATCAAGCTATTTCCTTTTTTTATGTTTTTCACTTTACTTCCACTCATTATCTCTTTCTCTCTTCTAAACTCCACTCACGATTCTTGTTCCTGCAAAGTTACCAAGAAATTCGCTGTTTCTTGTTGAAGCTCTCGTTTGCCTGCCTCGGAATATGAAAAATTCCATCGAAATTCATGCGAATAGTTTTCAGCAGAAACAATATTGATAAAATACAATTGCAGGTACCGATCAGTAATGTACAACATTTACAACTTTACGGAAAATATCTTTTCTGTTAATCGCTTTTGATTTTTTTATCGATATTTAGGAAACCCTTTCTGATGATCAAATGTCAAAAACATTTTTTTCTCTCTCGTCCACGTTTTTTATTTTCTTCTTTTCAAGGATCGTCCGTGGCATACCACCTACGTTGCATCGATTAAACTGTATATTCAACGAGTATAGATGAGATTTCTATAAACAATCAATGATCGATATGAATTGTTCAGTCTCCAATCCCTCGTTCATTTTAATTGTAAAATGAATATTGACATGATTAAGAATTCTCGTGAGATCTCTAATAATGATCTTTCTTAAGTTAGATTTTCGAAATTAGCGTGTCGTATGATTCTCTTGAACATTCGAGGACGATTCTTCAAATCTTAAAATCTTACTCCATATCGCTCACTTCTTCGCAGCATCAAACAATTTTTGCGATTAACGATCGGTGTGGGATGCAGAAACGCCCATTTAACTTCTCGCTCGCCGGCTCCAATCGACATTACGTCGCATTTCACTGAACGTTTGCACGAGCATGAGCATCAGACGCACCATCATTTTACGAAAATATGTCACCATCGTTATCCTCACCCTTATTATCATTGTCATCAACTCTTTCGTCATCAATATTGTCAGCATCATCATGCTCATGATCATCATCAACATCAGTGTCATCATTGTCATCGTCATCCTCATAATCGGCCAATAATAGACATCGGTCATGTTATTTCTTCTATTATGATTCCTACCGTCTTCATTCACGTTATCGTTTACGAAATCATATCGAAACGTTCTCCTTCATTGCTGTTTTTGATTTCAAAATTGCTCCTCGTTACATTCCCGCACGTGTTTTATTGGAGATCGCTCTGTCCAAGATCATGCGGAAAGCGACGAGAGAAGATCACCAATGAGGCGATGGCGGTGACGGTGACGATGACGGTGGTGGTGGCGGAGGCGGAAGCGACGGCGATGGTGGCGACTGCGAACGTAGATCGCGGATGCATTGATCTCTGCGCCCGAAGTGCGGCGCGTGGCGCTCTGCGCCGACCTGCCTCAATGCGAATCTCAACGTCGACTCCTTGACGACTTCGGCTATGCTGTACCGCGTGTCTTTTCTCCTCCCATCCAACTTTCTTTCCTTCGCGGTATACTGCCATCCTGCTGGCATCTGGCGCTTCCGACATACATCAGAAACGGTGCAAATGTCCATAAGGTTTATCATATCAGATTTCTTATTTTCAATATATTATATCTTATATTGAAACACTAAATCTATTAAATAAGTTTCTCTGCTTCTGAAAAATTTACGGCACATGTAATTGTCATGGTTTATATATGTGTAGTTGCATTTATTGCATGTAATATATTTATAGTCTTTATATCTTAAAATAAAGACTGATATGATAATTGATTTTTCATCACAATTCTGTTAGAGCCAATATTGAACCAATCAGCATTCTTATTCCAAATATTTCCAAAGTTATGTTACATGAATTATAAGTTTAGCTAACTGTTCTCAATATAATGGTAAAAACCACTCAACAGTGTCTGCGGTTTAAACTGAAATTTTAGTTTAATCCAAATTTTGCTAAACTGTAGATTAAGGCTAAGTTGATAAAAACCGGCATTATTAAACTATTTTAGTATGTTCTACAAATATTGTAGAACATTCCACTGTCATACGGGATTATTCAAGGAATATTGTCCATGATAAATTTGAGAAACATATATGCATGTGCGCGCGCGAGTACATTACAATTATGACAAAACAATCTATAAAAATGTCATTGATATGATAGCGGAGATATAATATGCTGTCAAAGCAGGTTTTAAAAATATTTTATTCTTAAATTAATGTATTTATATTAATTTTTCTGTATAATTTTTTTATCAAGTACAGTACTCGTGAATATTTTTATGTTTATCTCAAATATACATATATAGTATGTGATAATTATAATATTTCTAGAATAAAATAATACATGTTCCAAGCATGTCCTATTGTTGAAATGTTCTAAATATTTTCATATTTTTTGTTGTGTCAAATAGAAATTTCAGAAATGTTTTTTTGGAATATGAATAGTATATTTAAATATTCCAATAAGTTTTCGGAATCATATCACTGATTAGAGTCATAAACATTGGTTTATGGAACGCAGAAAATTATGTTTAAATAATTCGTTGTCTATCCTTTTTGTCTTATTTCATTAAATCAAATTCCAAATACCAAAATCGTTAATTTTAATAAGATATTAATAAGATCCATATACAAATATATGACAATAAAATTTTGTCCAACTATAAAATTTTTAATTTCACAGAACAAAATATTTGTAAAACATTTTATCGAACAGAATTCTGATTGGATTTATTCTAGCTGACATTACAGAAAATACATGTACAGAGAAGAAAAAATATTTTAATTCTTTACAGTGCTTGTTGAGTTGGAATCAATATAATAGTATCCGATAGTTTTGTAAGCATTTTAATCAATGTATGATAATCAATGCATGATAATCAATGCATTATAATCAGTAAATTATATTTTTTTTTAATTTCCATAAATTCTGTCAAATAATAAAAATATTTCAATTTATAATGGATACACTAATTAAATTAAATTAAGGATAAAATACTTGATTTTTATGCGTTTGCAAAAAAATAACTTGGATTGTAAAAGATGATGTATATTATATCAAATGATTATATCAATGATTTAAAAAATAGATATATTTTTTAATTTGTAATTTTCAAAAAGACGTCTTTTCGTGTTAGACATTCTATAACAGTTTTATCTTTTTTTAGAAAATTATAAGTTTTTAAATTTTTTTTTAAATTTATGTGTTCATTTTTTTCATTAATAGGTAGTTATGTAAAATTACATTAACTTTCTATGATTTATATCAAATAATTATTTACATTGTATTTAATTTCTATTTAAAATATTTTCCATCGTTTAAAAAAGATAGTTTATTTTCTTTGAATTCATTTGTTATCCTATTTGTTTCAGCGTTATATGTATGTAAAATATACCAAAATCGTTAATTTTAATGACATAACGTACACAAGTATAACAACACATTATGATAATAATCAATCACTCATAATGATTGATTCATTTACAATCTTTATGCTATTAAAAAATCGATATCTCTTTTCCTTAACAAAATTATACTATAATGATGTTTTGTGTCGTGTCAATATTTAGATTGATATTTAGATATCATAATAAATCTTAAAAATGTTATTTATACTACAGACACAGCAAATGTAATGATTCTAGCCAAAATATATAAAATTATATTGCTGTTTTTTGTTATTAATTACTTCTTTGTGATTACTAAATGTCAACAAAATATTAATTTGACATAGATAAAATTAATCATTTTTGTTAATCGAATAATATAACTGACTTATAATTGATCTTAATCGGTTATTATCGATGAGTTTTACTTTGCTCAAGTAAAGCTTAATTACAGTGCTACTTAATAAAACAATAACCGGTTAACAAATGTAGAAAAATTAATTTTTAATAACATTGAAAATAACAAGGAACTCCAATTTTTGCGCAATTCAAATGGAATTTGTCTGAATTTATTATTACTTAATTTAATATTTTATTCACAAGATTTCAAAATAATTTACAAAAATATACACATCATATAATATCATAAAAATTAACATTTTGTTTATAAAAAGATCGCAGATTGAAAAAACGATTCCGATTTTTTCAAAGAATTTTTCAAAGAATTAAATATAAAGTATACAAAAAAATATTACATCATGTAAGAGATCTTTTGCATATTAATATCATTAATAAAGTTTAAAAAGGCATGCTATTGTATTAACATGATTGAAAAATTAGTTTTTCAATGAGAAAAGAATAATTGAATAGTTCTATTATTAATTTCTAGCTGGAAAAAGATTTTCCTGAAAATTTTAGGTTGTCTAGATTTTATTAATTGTAAGTAATAGATAAATATTCTTTATTATAGTATTCATATTATTATATAACTCCTGCGATAATAAAATCGTGCATATATACACTTGTCGGCGATATATATCGTCATTATCGTGACGTCAAATGACGTGAACATTACGTTTCCCATTTCTGAATTAGTCACGATTCTCGGAGGTAGTTGTACCAATGAATCATGTATGATTCAGAAATAAATAGAATAGAGACTGGTTCCCTATTGGTTTTTAGAATTTTTGACCTCGTATCTAAATGCTGTACAGGCCAATAGTAATGTAAACTCATAATTATCATGTAATATAATATTCAAAATTACGTTTACAAGATTTGAAATAATCTGATTAAATATACCAACATCGCACACAAACATTTACAAATTTAATAAATATTTTTTAAACAGTTTTTCTTCGTTTCTGCGACCCAAAATATTTATTTAAGTGAAACACGTGTACCTTCGGGATACCAATATTGTATCCTTTCCATAATGTTGCCCCAGTCTTTCGGCAAATTCTCGCGGATCTCGTTCTGAAATATTTCCACGATTTCTTCCATTGTCGGATGATTCGATGAAATCACAATTGATCAGATGTTCCTTTTCTGAGGAAATATTCGTTCACTATGACGTAATAGATTTATTGTAATCACCATTTTCTACATTGCATAATAATCGGACAATTTTTAATTTTGCGAACATGCAAGGATTAATGCGTGCCCCTTTCTCAAGATTTAATCATTTTTTATATAATTCGAAAGTAATTTATTATTTTATTTTTAAATAAAAAACCATCCCATTTATTTTTTATGAAACGCGTATAAAATCGCGTGTATAATGTGCGGTTAAATTAGAATATAGAAACTAGAGTGTTTTTTTATGTTGAATTAAATCTTAATAGTTTTGTTTGAAAAAAAAATCAAAATATCATGTACTTTATAATTTCATTTGGCCGTTAAATGCAAATGTCCGCTTTATATTCTATACTTTAATTCTAATCAAATGAAATATAAATGATACATAACTAAATTTTGGACAGTTAATCTTTAAAAACCTTTATCATATTTTATGAAGATAGGAAAATTTATTATAATATTTTCATATTACAATGTAAAAGAAAGTTATAACTGATCTGTATTCAGTTCCGAGATTTAGTTGCAGAATATATTCCAATATTATATCTCAGTATATTCAAAATCAGTTATAAACAAATAATAATAAAATATAACATTAACATTAATAAGAGCGTTAAAAACAAAAGCAAATATTTTTAAGTAAATATTTTAAACATAAATTAAATAAAAATTTTGGTTATTAACAGGAAGATTTAAGGATTAAGTTAAGCTTCGTTTCATCCTAATACGAAAGTTTTTGCAGAGTTATCGCTATTCAGAGATGTTAAAAAATTTGAGTAAAATTAGGTGCCCTTTTTTTTTGCCGGTGAGTGCATTTTAAATATCGTGTTTTATTACGCGTTCGTAATTCGCATCTAAGGGCTACCGCACAAACTCTTCTGTAAAGCGTTACGTTAAGTATTGATTTTAAACTTAGATACGTACATAATCTTAAACTTGAATCAAAGCACAAAGAAAATCATAACATAGGCTATGCAGCGTACATTATGATTTTCCTTGTGCGTTGACTGAAGTCTAAGATTATGTACGTATTTAAGTTTAAGATCAATATTTAACGTAACATAACGCTTTACGGAAGAGCGGTAGCCCTAAAACATACTACAACAGTGGATGGATAAACATCTGCAAACACATTCAGTCTCAACTTAATGTAATAGACTTTCTATCAAATTTTATATCTTTTACTTCATACAGTAAATAACTGTAAATTATCGTGTTTTGAGAATTTTTGTATTACTGCGAAATAATGTAAATAAAATTTAATTAATTAAATTGGTAATTAATTTTTGTTATTGTATAATACATTTTAAATTAAGATTAACTTAGCTTTAGAGAACTTGCATTTCATGAAATCATTCTATTTCTACCAATAATTCGAGAATAACTAGCAGTAATTAATTTGGATATTAGCATTAGAATTAGGATCATTTTTCCATCACGTCGTATGTGCAGGGCTCAGAATAATTTTGACACTGCTCGTGTGATGGTAGAACAGTTTAAGATAAATAAAATAATTCCACATTGTTTTGCAAAATTCGCAATAATCGAGAAAAGTTCGAGTTAGGCATAGTCCAATGTATCAAGCACTGATTGGCAGCGTGTGGAAGAGGAGAGACATCGCCGCTCCTTCTCTTCGCTGACAGTCAATGTTTGATACGCTGGGGCCCGATTCTCGAACTCGTACGAAAAATTTTCGCATACATAAATAACGCTTGCGGTCACTGATATCAGATTTGAAATCTAAAGCCGGGTACTCACTACACTGTGTAACATGCAACGCAACAGTTACTGCAACCATATTTTTCTAATGAACAATAGAGTTCAAGACGTACTCACTAGAAAAATATGGTTGCAGCAACTGTTGCGTTGCATGTTACACAGTGTAGTGAGTACCCGGCTTAAAAGGTATGAACCAATCAATCACCACGCAGTGAATTTTCATATTACAAAATTTTTTTGTATGGTTCGAGAATAAAGGTTCCTGGACTTAGTTCGAGCGGCTCGAGCTTTTCTCTCGATGCGTCTTCATTATTCCGATTTTTAACACATTACATATACATATAAACTCAAACCGAGTGAGTCTACTCAAAACTTAATCAGTTTAACTATTAGTGAGATTTGATAAATTAAAGGTTTCTTAAAACGTCATGTGAAGATACGCGATCTGTCTCACTGTTGCGCGAGATACTAAATATGTCTCTTAAATATATACGTACAGATCATACTATGCCATGTCGTGTCATCTGCTTATTTTATAACTTTTTTATTTCATTCAATTTTTATTAAAAAATTAGGAAAATATTCTTAAGATATCGTTCATTCCATTGTCTTCCAAAAGAACATTATAATCCTCCTTTTGCATATATCAGTGGCTCAGGTAAATGAAACCTACAGTTTAGCGCCAATTTCGAACGGCTAAAAGAAGGGATTCTCTTATAGCAAGGATACCTTCACACACATACACCCATTACCTGCTGAGAGATGACAATCAAATAATTTTTCTTGAATATAAATCTGTATCTTCGGCACAGAAAACAGACGCGCCAAGATCATACTTAAAAAATATATAAAAATTGAAAAATTGACTTTTTGAATTTTTCTGATATAACTCTTTTTTTTGTTTCGGATGCTTGTTTTTTTAAATAAAATTTTCTCTTGCTTTCCATCGTCTTGAATGTTTCAAGCTTAATAATAATAATAATAATAATAGTAATAAAACAGTCTAGAAAAACTATATCGTGAGACAGGAGCTTTATACGCTAATCATTGCACTTCACAGTTATCACTGAACATAGAAATCACTTCTGTGCAGATATAACTTTCAAATCCAAGTTCTCACCAAAAATTACCGACGTTCAAAATCACACGAGACACGCTCTCATATGCTGAATTAAACTATTTGAGTTTAACACGTCGATTCGTGTTCAGAGAGCCGGCATGCAACAAGGAAAGATCTCGTGATAGTATTTGCGGAAACGAGTACTATGTGCACTGCGATCAGGCAGACGATGAGAAAAGAACACTAGCAGTACCGGGTCGCTTCAGTCAATGTGTAATGACACATCGCATTCTGAACGGAAGAATCGCCGATTACGCGCGCCACCACTATGCGTTTCATCGACGAGAACATTCGTAAGATGATCGTCATCGTCGTCGCCAAAGATGTTGCGAGAAGGCGATGTACATTCGCGGACATTCGAATCGTCGAACGGTTCGAAATGGTACGTGAATGACGCGCCAGTCATTCACGATGCCCGCTGTCATGCCAATGGAATGCCGCGCATCATGGTGACAACGAGCCGAGCCGCGAGCCAATCCGCGTCCGTCAGACCGTGGTCCTCGGCTCGACGAGAGCGCGACGCTGCACGTGACTCCACGTTTTAAACCGCAAACGCACACACGCACGCGCGTGGCAGCAGCAGTGCGGAGACCTTCCCCATCACCGTCGCTCGCACTTATCGACGACATGGTGTGTGACGTCACAGCTAACCAGCTGACTGCTCTCGAATGCCCGCTCACTGCCGCGCGTGCGTTGCATCTCGTTTTCCGACCGCTGCACTCTACTTTGTATTTCAACTCCGTTCCGTGAATATCTATGAACACTCATTCCATGGAGGATTGGCGAGTTTCCGTATTATATATTTTTACTTTCAGAGAAGTTGAACGAGACGATTTTGGATTATTGAGTCGTGATACTTTATTATCTACTCAGATAAAGCCAGATCTCAAGTCGAGAACGGATTTTGAGTGTTCTGCTACAAGTTTTGTTGATAGAGTACCAGTAGAAATATAATTTGTCAACAGTATATGTATAATGGCAGACTGATTGACAATCTGGCATATCGTAATCACTTATAAATGATACATTCCATTTTATGTTCATGACAGATTCAGTTCGGTTTCTACTAACTTGCTTGTTATCAGATTATATTGGCAGGCTCTGTCGGCAAAGCACGAGTTTAATATGAACACAAATAATTTGTTTCAAATAGCGCTACATGGCGCTTTCATTATATATATAAAAATATCCATATTATTAAAAAATTATGCATATCTGTCCATTCCTTAACGATAATAAATAGCTTCTGTAAGCAACCGCTACACCCACAATAGAGTTTAGTTTGAACAACTTAATTTGATATATATATTTGTTATGGTCAATCTCTGTTAATTTAAAAGTTAAAAGGTGGCACTTGTACTGGGACAGCCTGTCCTGTATGTGTGTATATTTATGTTAAACAGTGAATTTTATGTATTAGAAATGAATATAAGACTCATTATTTTATGTATTCGATCTCAAATCCCCATGTAGATTAAGTTTAATCTTTAACTTATCTTTCTCTAGAACCAGAAAAAGCTAAAAAGTTAAACCTAAAAGTTAAAGAAATTGAAGTGAATTGAAGTTTTATTAACCATTAATTTATATTGACAGAAATAGATATCAATATGAATTTACATAATAGATTTAATTAAACTGACCCAGATGGTTAAATTTGTCGTTTTGTAATCATTTTTAAATTTACGAAACAATAGATTTGCTTTAGCTTCTATACAATCAATTATATTCTGTTAACAAAACAAAATGTGTTCCCGACAAATTTGGCTATCCGAATAGTTTAAGAAAATTATGCTTGTAGTTTAATATGTAGTATAAAAAATAAATATTTCTTATGCATGTCTTTTCAAATAAATCTCATATAATTGTTTAAATGCACATAGGTTATGTCTCTCAATATTCGTAATAAATTCTATTTAGTTGTATTTCTTAGTATGAATTGTACAAGGTGTTTCTAAAAGATCGTCCATCAATAACAATTGTTTTTATCAAAAATTGAGCTAAAAAGTTTTGAAATATTTTTTTCTATGGTTAAAAAAGTAGTAATTATTAAAGTGAAGTGACTGTAATAATTATTAAAGTTAATGCAATCAGCATCATTTTTTAGACAGACATATCAATGAGCCATACACTTGGTAATGTGTATAAACATTTGCTGCTAAGTTCGCTACGTACACTATTAAATGTGCGACTTACTGATATATGTCTTTAAAGAACAATGCTGATTGGATTAACTTTACTCAATAATTATTTTTTTATTAACCATTATTAAAAAAATAATTTAGAACTTTTCGACTCAATTTTTGATAAACAATAACGCTATATAATTAGTAGGCGGTCTTTAAGAAATTCTATAAAAAATCATGAAAAAATAGTTTTGATATATCACACATTACAGGAAATTGTAATAATTTCCATGATGTTGTAAAACAGCATTTCGTATTATAGGAGAAATATAAAAAAAATAGTTTTTATTATTAAACATTATTATTAATATTAATTTATTTATTAAAATTAATTTAACTTCTTCAAAATCGAACAACAAATTTCAAGTAAACATTTATTTAAGATCATTTAACAAATCACAAGTGATCAAATTTCCTTCTGTTTTCTATTTTTAAATATTATACACAATTATCAAATTATTATATATGTATAAATAGATTTTTATAATTTGCTCATACATATATGTATATGATGTATACATAAATACATATATACATAAAGAAAATTTTTCTATTCTCTCATGTGTTAGTAAATTTTATATTAAACTTAATAAATTTTGTAATAAACTAAAATTGGTTTAAAGTTTGATTAATTAAAGAAGAACAGGAATCATAGATGATATTAATCATATCGATGAATATTGCCAATCGATGTGAACTAATAATTACAATGATATACCTAATTTAATAATTGTTCACGTACAAGCTAATATAATTCACTCTGTTTGCATTAGATACGGGAATGGTTTGAACCTTATATGAATATTACATATCTGCTTCAAAATTCGCTTACCCTTTCATTTACTATGCACAATTGAGTACTCACCGGAATCAAAGTCAGCACCTCCAGCATCCAATCCTCCTGGATTCCCATATTCTAGTAAGACAAACAACTTAATTAATTAACAAATAATGTAGAAACATCAATACATTAAAACTAACAATTAATGAATAAGAGAACTAACAATTAATGAACGTAAGAGAATTGTTTCAAAATCTAACAATTGTTCTTAACAAAATTTCATTTTTTACAGATTAAATATTATAAATAAAAACTGCGTTGTGTGACACAAGTAAGATATAACATTTTTATCTTCTTCGCTTATAATAAACAGTTATTCTAATTCATCTTTAATTGAAATATTTAATAGAATAGTATAATATTAATATTACATTATTACATTAGTATATTAATTTAATTTTAATTATAACTACATTATAAAAATAAAAACTCATAAGCGCACATTTAGTGTACATATTTTATAGACATAAATATAGAATTGACAATTTTTTTGCAAAATAGTGTATAAGATCATTGTTAAATCATTACGTATTTTGGCTAAACAGGTAAAATATAGTAACAAAATATATAAATATACAATTCTTTACAAGAAAATTAAATTAATAGGATTTACAAAAAATTAGTGACCGTTTTTTTCCACATGTATTCCATCAATGTCTATAAATTTCAATATTCAATTTAGAATCTATCAAGTTTTTAGAAGAATCTATTAAATTCTTCCAATCTAATCTCATTTCTTTTACAACAAATAAAAATACATTTCTTTATCACAGAAATGAAAATTTACAGATTTAAAAGTAAAATAATATTAAATATACATATAAATAAATGTAAAAATAGTTTATATTTTAAATTCATCAATTTATGTAAATATTACTAATATTAATATTTCTTTGAAATTGATGTTTTATCAAAATACACATTTTATAAATATTCTGTATAATCATGTTTATGTGAAATGAAAATGACATAAAATTACTGTCCTCAAAGTTGTACAATAAAACCTAAGGTGATAAAAACTATAGATATTATATTTCTACTGTAATCAAATATGAGCACATTTGGATAACCTATTCTCAGCAATATACAGTTTTTATATATACAATAATGAAAAATTAATAAGCAAATTACAATAAGTGATATCTCTGATAATACAAGAATTATATTGATTTTGTTATATAATTTCAAAATAATTAATGATATTGAAAAAAAATAAATCTTACGGTAATTTTCACTGAAAAATATGAAATTTGTTAATTCCTTTTTACTTTTCTACACAGTACATACATCTCTACAATTTCTCGGTTCAAGTTAATGTAAATTTTCACGTATGCTGAGATATCTTCAAATATATATTTTATTCATAAGCTTTGATTACATTAACAATATAATAGAAAGATGAAAAATTTTCAAAAGTATTTTAAATATTAGAAATACTGATAAAAACTAAAAATCCACAACAAAAATAGAACAGCGTAGTAGACATACACATTGAAATTAAAATAAACTTAATTTAATATTAATTCAATATATAATTATATATAATTAACAAAAATTTCAAATAAGGCCAAGTCAGATATAATTTAATTAAAAATTTATAAATATAACTTTCTGACAGACATTTCTACATGAAAAATTTCATATTTTCTATTTTATGTATCAAATAGCATTAATTTGCCTAAATCTAAAGCTATAACACTCTACAACTTTTTGCATTGTTATTTTTTGTTACAAAAATGTGGTTAAGAGTATTAATTGAATAATAATCGGAAAAATTAGCGAAGTTATACCAAGATTACATATCTGTGTGAATATTTACTAGCTTCGAAGGCGCTAAAGTTAATTTAATTGAATAAAAAAAAACGAAATAAATTAGAAAGAATAAGAAAGAGAATAAACAGTAGCACATCTTTTCTTTTAGAGTTCTATCGAGTGAGGGAATATCGGAGATGGAGTAGATGGTTCAACCCATCTTTTAGGTTATACAACGTAAATTGATTTATATTGCGTTACTATCTTATACTCTTCTTATACTAGTTAATATTTTTCTTTTTGTTTTTTAATAAAGTTGTACTGAATTTTAACCAGTATTCATTCTTGATCAACTTAATGCTCTTATCTATAAAGGCATGAAACGTGGAAAGAGAGGTTAGGAGTATGAAACATGCGCGCATGTGGCAGCTAAATCGACGAGAGAGAGAAAGAGAGAAACGAAAAGAGAGAAACGAAAAGAGAAGAAAAAAGTGGAGTAGGGGGAGTAAGAGAAAACGTCGAATTTTGGACACGCAAGAAGTCTACGGGCGTAATGCTCATATCAGACTACAGATTAGGATTGAGATTCGATTGAAATTTGACCAATCAGTTCACAAAATTACTTCAGATTAGCTTTGTTCTAATTGGTCAAATTCCAATTCAATCTCAATCTCAATTCGTATTCTGATACAGACTTAACTCGATCATTTTATTGGAGATTATATTTTAACACTACTCGGTGGCTTTTCGTTTCGAGGTCAAAAGATGCCGCGTTACGCGAAACGGAAGAATTGAGGGAGGGGGAAGAGATAATAGAGGGGGGAGGAGGGAAGCCGTTTGTACTATATACATGCGCGAAATTTACGTTGCTACGGCTAATTCGAACAACCAGTTAGCATTGCACGCGTGCTCGCGCATCCCGATAAGATGTAAAATCGAAACTCAATTCTGTTATTATCTGCGCTCCTTCGCGGAGTACAATGACTACGTTAGTACAAAAAATCGTCGCGAGGTTATACACGCGCGATCGGAGCGAGGATTTTGGCCGGAATCGTTACCGTAGAGCTCGTAAAGAAAAAAAAAAACCGATCAGCATTGCGACAATGCGAGGCGAGTGTCGAAAGTTGCAAATATCGATAGGAGAGAGAGAAACAGAGAAAATTCCGCGATCGGTCGACGGTCGGTCGGTCGCGCGCGCGTGCATGCGCCTATGTGCGCGCGCGCGGCGCGGCGCGCAAAGAGCGGAGGAAGGGAGAGGGCTCGCGGAGCCGAAGGAGCAAGAGAGCGGAGCACGTAGGGGACGAAAGGGGGCTATCTTCTCGCGACCGACATGCAGCCATCTTGAATCCTGGGTGCCGTTGAAAAATAGCGATTCTTTTCGCGCGGCGCTTGACAGAGCCGGCCGCGAGAAACGATGACGGTGCATGCACGCGGATGCGGAAGGATCGACGGCGCAGCGCGTCCCCGCGCGTGGAGCACGGCCGCCCTCGCGATGTCCTCGCGGACGAGCGGAATGGAAGCGCGGGGATTTGCCGTTCGTTAAACTCCGAGATACGCGTTGATATTCGTTCTCCTCTTCCTAAACATGCACAGGGACGCACTGCCGTGATAATATATAAGTATCGAGCACAGACAAAGATGACGGCGAAAAAGGAGTATCGGTTAACGGACTCCACGCAAGTTCCGTTTTGCTCCGTTTCGACGCGATGCTGCCGTGAGGGCCGAGCGGCTGAACGAGCGCGAGCTCGAGCCCGAGCCCGAGAAGCGGCAGGAAAGGAGAAGGAAATAGAGGGACATAGAGAGAGAATGTTGAATCATAACGTCTCGTCTGGCTGAGCCCTTACTTTGCGGCTGATCGTCCAGGCTCTCCCGGTCGGACATTGCGCTTCTCGTGACACGTTCCCTCTTTTGGTTAGATTTCCACGCGTCGTCGTTTCCCGTAACGTCTTTCCAGCCGACGGGTGCCCGGCGATTAGAGAGAGTGAGAAAAGGAGGAGGTGAAATGTACAGGGAGGAGAAAAAATAGGAAATCCCTCGGTAACACTATTCCGCGTAGGCGCGCGCGAGACCTCTTAAATATGACGGCGATGACAATAATCTCCCTTTTCAGACCGCGAAACGACGAGCCAAACCCCACATAAAAACCGAACTATCTTCTTTCACACCGTAGCCAGCACAGTGCACCACAAATTTTGCACTTCCTTCTCCGTTCTTCTACACAATCACAGTCCGACCGCCAACCGACCGACCGACCGACCGAACGAACGACCGACCGACCGACCGACCGTCCGTCCGTCCGTCCACGGCACCAGTCGCCAACCACCACCACCGCACACGCTCGCCTAGCTCGTTCGCTCGCTCGCTCTACGCCGACACACACTGCCACTCTTCCGCACGTTCGCGCTGCTTTCCGACTTGCCCTTGCTCGTCGCTCGTCTTTCGCTCTCGCTCTCCTCCACCTTCTCTTCAATCCCCTCTCCCTCTTCATACACGATCAGTGAGAGCGAGAAAAAGAAAGGAAATGAGTGAGAGAGAGAGAGAGAGAGAGAAATTAAAAGAGAGCACTGTATACACACGCGCACGCGCGCGCGAGTGTATATTTGTGTGTATATATATGTATATGTACGTACGTAAGACCGTGTATGCTGTTCTTAACCAAGCATGCACATATGTGTATATACATTTACACATGTATATAAAAATTTACGTACGCACCAGTTTTGTAAATTTTCCAAGTGCATACGCATGCATTACAAATCATCAAAGCTGTTATGTATAATGCATTTCTCTCTTTTCTTGTACACATATTAGCATTTATCTTTTTTCTACTTGTGAATTCGCCACAATCTAAAAGTGTTTAGTGACAATTCAATATATTTTCGATATTATTTTCCATCTTATTAATTTAATATCATATAAGTTTAAATCATGTGATTCGTACTGCAAAATTGATGACCAAACATAAACGTAATACATGTAGATACATATTCTATTTTAATTGCATTCTATTTTAATTGTAAATAGTACAAAAGGTACCATATTGGCTTAGTTTACATCAAATATGCTTAATGCACATCAAATAATTATTCCTATTTTGAATTTAAAAATGAATTTATATTGGGTATATTCCGAACGGTGTTGATCTTGCTCATCGATCAAGTTCTAGTTTACACCGAATGTGTTTAGTACACTGCTATTCAATAATGGACTTCCGTTTGCCTGGAGTAGTAACATTTCTGACGTGCTTATTCCCATCTATATGAATCAATGAGTTTCAGGTTGTGCAGATTAACATGAAAATAATGATCCTAAAGCCTTCTGTCCATGATGCTAGAATTAAGTCTGAGAAATTTGTAGCCAATTAACTAGCAGCTTTTATGGAAAAGTGGCAATTTTATTGGCTACACGTTTCTCGGACCAAATTCTAGCATCGTGGACATCATGGAGATAGGAATATCTGGAGGGAGCATAAATGCGCGTGGGTAAAGCTAGAGACGTAGGACGAAGGTTGACCGTTCAAGATGGCGGCCATATTGGAAGGAAATTCAGCGGTTATCTTTCTCCTTCCAATATGGTCACCTTCTTCTACCTTCTTCCTTCTTCCAATAAGATCGCCATCTTGAGTGGTCAACTTCATCCCTTCGTCTAGAAAAGTATCTTATTCGTCCCTAAGGATATTCCTACCAACATGTATTATTCCGTTCGCTTATCTCGACTTGGCCTAAATTGATCCTAAATATTCTACAATATCTTCTAGATCTCAAATCATATACCAATACAGGGTAAATTTTAATGGATGAATTAGCTTTTTACCATGAGAGCTGAGTTACCATTTCTACTATAAACAATTATAATGACCGCGTGTAGATACATGGTTTAAAGTCGGTAATCCAGCTCTCATGGTAAAAAACTGGTTCATCCATTAAAATTCACCCTGTATATTATTAATTCTTTACTTCACCTCTAATTTTCTTCTAATTTTGCAAATCGACTTTTTTTACATCATAAACTTTTCTCTAAAAAGGAAATTGGCATCTCGTTTTTTTAAAAATTTTTTTATAATATTTTTATTTTTAATGTCGGTAAGTAAGAAATTGATAATATACATATGTCCTCTTTACTGTCTAAAGCACAGAATATACATGTTTCAAATTAAATTTATTTCTCTTGAAATTTGTTTTCCGGATTTTGATTTTATTAAATTATTTTCATTTTGCCTTTTATAATATTTTTATTATGTCAGAAAATTTACAAAATTTTATTTAATAAATCTTATAAATAGTAAAGAACGCCTTATAAGTAGTAAGTAGTAAAGAAATAACTTTATGAAATAAATCTCTGTGTGTTTCCAAATTAACTTTTTTCAACGACATAATTCTTTTTGCAAATATTATTCTACGCTAAAGCAGTTACAAATTGATTTACATTATTCTAGAAATATTAACTTCACAGGCATCAGCCTAAATTAAGTGTAAAGTTACGTCATTATCAATAAGATAAGCACAAGTTAAGGACTTCATTATTAAATACACAATTGATCTTTACATTAAAATAAATTACTGGTTTTATTACTTGAAATTTATTGAAAGATAAAATTTTGCTTTATTGCCTATACACAAATGACAAATTACATCAGACACGAGATAATACCTTAGAATACGTTCAATACACATATGATTGTTTCGATTACTGAGGTACAGGTTAAAAATAATCTTAAGACATAGAAGATAATTTTATCCTACTTCCAGCATCATATACGTTTTATCGCCCTAATTGTTACGTACGCTGTTATATGGACATTTATTTGATGAGCAGAATTGTGGAATACAATAAATACATTTATCTTCTGCCACATTTATATTATGCAATATTTATAATATTTCGTTACATAATGTTACTTTATTGCATATTACAGTACATTGTTATATTAGGATTAGTAATAATTGTGGACGCGTAAGATAAAATAGATAGCGCCCTTATTATGTCTAGATTTAATTTGCAAATATATGCAATTGTCTAACGATAGGATGTAGTTACTATATGCAGCTACTTCGAACTTTCAAAATTCTTATAAACAAATAATATGTTGTTAAATACAGGAAAATGTAAACAGAAGATTAATGGAGATAGGGTAGTAGAAGTTAATAGAGATAATAAAGAAGGAGAACAAACAATACTGCCCTTCAAATGCTGATTTGAGAAAATCGATTTCCAAATGGCTATGTCTCCAGAAGACCCGCATTCTTGTGCGAGACCAAATATTTTATTTACTTAATCGTTTACAAAAGAATGGTATTTAACAATTCAAATTCGTTTTCTTTTCTGTTCCTCCCAAAAAATAAGTCATACATTTCGAC
This sequence comes from Tetramorium alpestre, assembly GCA_021460005.1. Classification (NCBI taxonomy): domain Eukaryota; kingdom Metazoa; phylum Arthropoda; class Insecta; order Hymenoptera; family Formicidae; genus Tetramorium; species Tetramorium alpestre. Next base: position 813,232 of record JAJVSH010000083.1, on the reverse strand, counting down.
TTATAAATTTCTTGTAAGTTTCAAATAATATTTTTTAAAGATGAAACGGTCGTGCGTATCTTCAGATTTTCAGAAAGTCAAAAAACCTCTTAAAATTGTATCATTGTTTTATGACTTGTAGCATTCCATGTAATTTAATGCAAATATTATATGTAGAACATGTTATAATATTCTCACAATTTTACTATTCAACAACCCTATAATGTTTCTAATATTACATACTTAATAGCAAAATATTATTTTTTGTAATATATTTTATTGTAATATATTATTTTTGTAATATATGTAAATCATTATTTATACATTTTAGTTAAATAATTGAAAATATCTGTAAGTTCTTATTTATTAGATCGTGCTATTGTAACTCAGACTTAATCTTATCTGTGGATTTTGTATTGTTCTTCGGCAAGGCAATCCTGACAATACATGCAGTACAGGTAGACAATACTAAATGTAATGAAATAATTAGTAAACACTTTTCATCGTTAGTATTTTATAATATGCTGTTATATAACATCGGTTAATAACAATTATATTTTAGATAATTACGGACTCATTATATTTCGTGCGACAGATATTACAGAGGCAAGTTTAGAATTTCACATTGAAGAATCTCATACTCTATTTGGAAGTAAATTTATCATTAAATTATCACATTTCGGGTATGTATAAATATTAAACGTTTTCTGAAATGTAAAAACTATAGAAAAATTATTAATTCAAATATTTTATTCAATATACTATTATAGATGGCAAAGTAAAATTGTAATTGAATATGAAACAAGTCCAAATTCTCCTGCATTGTATTGGCTAAAACTCGAACTTTGGATGGTACATCTCTCTTAATATCTAACACAAAGGTGAATTGAAAATGTATATATAATACATGTCTCTACATTCATGTGCATTCTTCATACTTATAAAATTATATATTTTAACTTATATATGCTAGAGCTATATTTCCATGTTGGGACAATCTATCGGTCAGATTTGCGTTCTATGCTACGGTAAGATTTTAATTATAATTATTACTTACATGCATTTTATATTAACATTTACATGTTTAAGCACAAAGATGTCTGATTGAATATTATTAACATTATTGATAAAAGTAATGGAACGTTAATGTAGAAACTGTAACATGTTAATAAAGAATATATCAGCATATAAATATGCAAATTTATATCCATAATCACTTTTTATAATCACTGTTTGAATTCTAGAAAGATTTTTCTATTGAATTTTTATTCATGAACATTTTATATTTTTCAGATTTCCGTGCCAGAAGTGTTTGAAAATTTAAAAAATTTTATTTATGAAATCTCATAGATTATAGACCATTTTTTTCATTAATCTTTTCCATTGATCAATTTTTTAAATTAATTTTCACTTTTTAAATTCAATTACATTTTATATTAATGTATACAATTATATTAAACTGATATTAAAAAACTTTGGAATGTAGAATATGCATTCTTAATAAAAACATTAATATTTTAATATTGCCTCTTTTACGATTAGTAAAGAGTATTTTAAAAAATTTTATACATAAATATTTTTGTACGTAGAGAAATATAATATATAAATATTTAATATTAATATTAATATTTAATATTTAATATTTGGTAATGGTACACTTTCAGGCTGTAAATTTCAAGGCTAATTGTGACATTGCATTTCGACAGCCGAGAATAACTTATATATACACTCCGTCTTGCGCTTCCGTGCCAGGGCGGACGAGATAAATTGTGCGTTACCGGGATAAAATACCGCGACGATATGCACGTGGACCAAATTAGGGAGTGATACAGCGGGGTCCCGCAATCGTCGACTGTACTCACGATAAAGACTACTTTGGATGCAGGACGGTCGACGGGAGGGGCAGTGTAGGAGGGAAAAACAAATATTGCCGCACGCGAGTAATTGGTAAGACGACGAAGACGGTGGGACATCAATCTCTGGTGTCCGACCGCGTCGTAGCTTAGCCGGCTTTCAAATTCGGACGTTCTTTCGGTGCTATATGTATACGTCCGTATACATATGGTGGCTTCTTTCCTATTTATTTGACGGATATTCGTGCCGAATTGGAACGTAGCGTCACGTTCTGTCTCCAGTCGCAAACACTCTTCCTCTTTCTTAATACATTTTATCTTCATCCCACATACATGTTTGCCCTTTGGGACATGCATGCCCTTTTCACGGATTCCTCGGCCAATATACCTCGTGTCGATTTTCCCACGTGGAGATTTTCGCGCAATTTTTGATCCTCGTCCAGCGCGCGTTAGTCCACACTTTAAATTCCCTCTCGTAAACCGTCTTGAATTTCCACGTGAAGGAAAATATATATTTGAGCTCGACAAAAGAGAAAAAAAATATTGTGCTTATTTTTCTTAATACTCGCGACCCGTAAAAATTATATTTTAATGCTAATCATAATAAATCACGATATACTACTAAATTCTTGGCTTATTTTCCTTTGGTGTAGAAAATTCGCGTCCCTCGGACTGCCGCACGCAGGCGTTCTCCAAATTGCCAGACGGAGATGCTTGCTGTAACGTAAGATGTGGTTTGCGGCAAATAAGACCGGTGACGGAGAGACGCGAAAATTTAAAATATCCGCAATAGAAACGCGGCAGGACAATACAGCGGAGCGGAGTAAAAAGAAGGCGTTAACTTGAGGCACGCCCTCGGAAAATATTAGCGCGGTTAATAACAGAAACACGGCAATACTTTTTTGCGCTTTCCGCGGGTAGAAGACCACTTACGTGATGTGCGCGTTAAATACACACGAATAAAGAGGAAAAAAAGGTACCGAAAGGGATTTTTTTTTCCTGGATACCAAGTAGCGAAGCTTACTTACTCTGTTAATCGATCGTAGACGACGCGACGCCTCTCGTATGAGGCATCGCGAAAACCTGCCGTTGCATAATAGCTTCTCACCTACCTCGAGTCTCTTCATCGACACATTCGATTCTTGTACTTCGTTCTCATATACTCTCAGCTCGATTTCCGCAAGATTTCTCGTCCGTTGCCGGAAATCGAGCTTGGTTGCCGGAAGTTGGTCTCGCACGTGGCATCCTCTTCCTTCTTCTTTCGTCCCTCTCTCCGAATACTTTTTCAGCGTATTGTCCGATGTTCTACGAGATGTGAATTACGTCAATGAAAAAAGCTCTGACGCTATTCGAGTCGTTAAAAAAAAAACGTTACATATTCATACCGATTCCTTCGGAGGCGACGTCACAGAGGTTTACGCAATCGACCCAGGTGGAGTAGATGCGTTGCCCAGGCAGACGGTTCTCTGATAGAGACCCTTGCAATCTTGGCCGCTTTAATATTGAAATTTAAAAAAAGCTGGGAAGATTTTCTACCGCGCACAAGATTCACAACATTACGGATAAAAAGAGCGAAACAGAGAAATGGAGAAAAAAAAAGAAGGATTGGTGCAGTCGCGTAGTGCAATAAACGACAGAGCATTCTGAGAGAATCGCTTTATATGCGTATATATATATATATATATATATATTTATGTTATATATAATAAATATATTATTACCTCGCAAAAGATACACGGCGCATTAGTACGCGTCGCATCAGCTATCTTACAGTTCCGTCCGTTCCGTGAGTGATAAAGCATTCCATAACGAGCTGCGAATATGGTATATGTCCGACGACGTAAGACGTAAGAAACGTTAGGAACAATGTAATCTCTAAGGTCAAAGACTACCGGCACTCACGTGGCGAGACAGCGTTGGGAAATAATTCAGACAATAGGTTTAAAATTACTTTGAAGGTCGGAATAGAATCGTGCCGAGTTTAATAGATTGGAACAGTTATTGCGGGGCATACATTTTCGGTAATCTCTCTGAGTATTTAATTCGGAGGTTTGTCATTTAAAACAAAAACAACTGTGCAACATTCATATCTTTTTCGTAAGGAATATGCAAGCTATTTCAGATGTGCCGAAACACGTAGTGTTATCAAATTCAAACTAATAAGCACTTAGTGCTGCTTAAATGTCGCGCGCTCAAAAATAATTTTTTTTAAGAGAACCTTCAAACTCTTATCGCTAATAATATATTCAACGACAAGCGAAACAAAAAGTTGCGAGCAATTTCTCTTCAATATTTTTCTGCCGAAGAACGATTCATCGTTCTTAATCGTTAATCGCTCAGGAATAATTTATTTTAACAGAACTTTTACATTTAACGCTGATAATATATCCAGTGAGATATTAAATAAGCTGAAAAGTTGCGAAAATTATAGCAATTCCTTTTTAGCGTTTTTTTTTTTACCGAAAAAAATTTATTTGAATCTCTGTGAAAGAACGCTAGTCTGCTCCAATTCTGAAATAGATCTGTATACAACGCCGAAATATAATCAAGCAAATGTGAATTAAATCAAACAGCGAATGCGGGCGCCTATATACATGAATTTGACATATTAATGCACGTTCCGGGGAATAATTTGAAATTTAATTTACATTTAATTTAATTGAATCTTGCGTTCAGACTAACTGTCCATGTCACTGATCGTGTTACGTGGCGCAAAATGATTGATTTAGAAAATAAATGACGCGCGTAGAGCCTTGCGCGACACTCTTTACTTTCACATGGAGGATCATTAACTCGCAAGCGACGCGAAGATGAGAGTTATTAATTGGAAACAGTAGTCGCGCGAAAATCGATAGGGCACAGCGTTCCTACGTTCTTACATTCGTAAAATGACGATGTTAATCTGACCTATGATCTAATAGTTAAAGTAGTGCGGTAATAATTAATTAATTGATTAATTAATAGACGAGTAAATTCGGTACATTCACAGTGTAATACACAGTATAGATTGAAATGTTGTGCATCATTGCGATACGCTTTTTATTTACGATGAGACAACACATAGAATTAACAGTAGCTTCAACCTTCAAGAACCATTTTATATTTAGCAGTTGACACACATTTGCCGTTATCGTTAAAATTAAGTAAGACCAACTGAAAGAATAGAATGTCGCGGAATTTTTATTTTTGTAATTACCTAATTATATTTTTCGAGCGTTTCACGAATATGTTTTTAGTATGTCCGGATATTATCTAAAGTGTTCAGGAGAAGATTATTTATATTATCAAAATTATTTTGTAACAAAATTATCTTGTAACGTGAAATTTTCGTTTCATGAATGGAACATCGGCCACTTAATAGGTGCTGTAATACAATATACGTTTAATTGCTAATTAAAGTCCTTTTAAACTTCTCGCTTTTGTCGAACAAAGAGGGCGAACTAATTGCGCTAACACGCTTAAAATTCATATTTAACAAGATATATACTTACTTTCACGCGCGGGCGTTTAAGGACGCTCGAGGGGAGGGAGGGGGGCCAATTTGATATCTTGAATGCAGTTTGGATACAATAAAAATGAAAATAATTAGTTCATTAACGATGTTAACGAGATTAGAGTCGATCGGCGGATTGTTGCGGGTTCTTTTGCTCTGTGTTTCTTTGGTTTTTCCCCCCTTTTCTCTTTTACATTTTCGACAGATGTACTACGAGTCTCTCGATGAGAGGCGAGACGATCGAACGGGAACTTAAGAGAACTTAACTCGGATCATTTATCGCTTGCGAATGGAGTGCGGGAAGGGTGCGATGTGCCTGGTTCTAACGTCGTTTCCCGAAGCGCAAGAAAATATGATCGACGTCTTGCCTCTTGACACCGCTATCGTACCGCGGCAAGTTCTCTCGGTATTCTGAAAGCAATTCAAATGCGAGCCGCATAATTATCCCCATCCCACAATCAATCCTTCAGTCCGCGGAACATGGGGCTAATTCTGATATTCAGGCTTAGCTCATTCAAAATTGACATACAAACTTTCGAGGGGCGATAACGTATAAGTTAATATAGCAGAGGGAAAAGGCGCGTGCAAAGAGGCGCATTTGTTGTGTTCGTGCGCATTTGCACGACATTTGCCTTTCGTCATTCATTAAATAAATTAAAGAGTCGTTTGCCCCGCGGCGTATGCGGCGGCAAAGCGAACCGATTCGCTCGATAGGCGAATTACCTCTGTCGTCGACGAAGTCATTCATGTCCCTGACGTCCCATATTCTGGCGATGGCGATGCAGATTTTACGCAGTCTGGGCGGGAGCTCGTCGAGAATCCCCGGGTTGCATTGAAAGGGCGCGGTGAGGGCTCCGCTGGATAGAACTGCCATGGTCGTCACAGACATAAGGATCATCAGCGTTGAACTCATCATCTTCGGGCTGTAAGGAAGAATATAATGTCGGTTTTCTTCAGCTTTGCAAGTAAAGCGACGAAGTCAAAGATAACGCATCGCGAAAGAGAAAGATTTGCCGAAACAAAAAAGATATTTAATAATTGCAACAAATTTCGTTAAGTATAAAAAAATAAAAGGATTTGTTAAGAAGACTAATCCTATTTGCTAAAATAGTTTCGTGCTAATCTGCAAATTATTTTGCTACAGTAATAAATTTATTACTTTGTCTCTCTGTTTTCCATTTTCTAATTTCATTTATTTTTACGCCGTCATTCTTTCAACGTCAATTTTGTTGTAATTTAATAGGAAAATTTCATTTGCCGATAGATTGTTAAATTAACATGTTTCTATGAACAAATTTAGTCGACAAAATTTCTTTTACCAGCAAAACAGATTTTACTATAACGTCGACTCTACATCAAATATATAGCAATCTATAGCAGCAATGTAATATATTAGTAATATTAAAATTACATAGCAAATATACATATTGCTCCAACATTAATGACACAGCAATCTAGCAATATATGTAATATTAGTAATGTTAAAATTACATAAAGTTAAAATATATGTAATTTTGTTATAATTGTCAAACTAAATTATTTTCTTTCTCTATTGTCATCTCGACTCGATTTACGTACATGAATTATTCACTCCGAATTTGATTTGGTAATCGAAACGCGGAAAGGAACTCGTACAAAAAGACCTTGTACTTGAAGAAGTTGTAAAAATTCTAAATGCAACAGATCTTTGTAAATGACGCAAATGCTTAAATCGTGAATCACATGATTTCCCTGCACCATCGCTTTATGCATTGCATCGTAGAAGCGAGTGTTCGCATATATTGACCCGCGGATATCGCGACGCTTCCTAGGCATACGATTTCCTTGATACGATACGATAGCAGTCTATTGAGGATTAGGTGTCACGTTCACATGTCATGTTCGCGTAATCCGAACGGAAGAGAATGCGGCAATAGTTCTCGGCGAGTCTTGCGGCACGGCGTGGGAGCGACAATGACAAAGGTCGATCAGCCTTAAACTTCACAGATATAGTCGTGACACTGTCATATACAAATGAACGGAGCTACGTTGATCGATAACGTAACGATACGTCAACATCCCGTGTATGTACATACCTCGTCAAATTCGATCAAACGCGCACAGAATAGTCGAGGGGATGTTTATTGTTATTTTTTGTAAATAAGCCAATTTTGTAAATAACCAATTTTGTGTCGAAAGGTGGACAACGATCTCTAATTTAAATCAATTTTATTTAATGTAATTTTCAATTTAATTTTTAATTTTTATTCAGTTTTAGTTTATTAACAAGATTTCTTTTTTTTTTTTGAAGTAATATCCTCTCTCGCATGTTTTAAACTGTGTAAAATGATTTCCATAAATGATTAAGCCCGAGACACCAATATTACTTTTTTATCTCATGGACACCATGCCATCTCGCATATACGCGACCTTAACACGCGCGTTTCCGGTATCGCACTGCACCAGAGCGTGTATCATATCACAAATGTCCCCTGCGCCGAGACGCACGTAAGATGAATAGTTTGTGTATACGAGAGAAATGTTAAAGACGATAAGAGTCGTCTAAGAATTGAAAACTGAAGCATCGTGTTACAGAGAAGGTGATCTAAAAGGGCGTCAGGTAAATAGAACTTATTGATAAGAATAGAAGAGAATCTTACAAACAAATTCAAAAAGAAGGAGGAAATCGTGTTACGCTACCGTTACTCGAACTGCTCGAGTCTTTACTTTGTTTGAATGGATAGCACCGAGGAGGATTAAGTCAGAGCAAAAATTTCCATCATGGACAAAGAGAGAATAAATTCGATATTCTCTCGTCTTTGTAAGAAATAGAAGAGAGAACCGGACGATGTCGTTCGGAAATGATCGCTTTTCCATTAAAATTTTACATGTGAAAATTTCATGAGGTTCTACTGAAGTGACTCGAACAAATTTTCTCGTATTAGTTTCGCGCGTAAAAAAAAATCTTCACGTATGTAAAGAAACTAATTAAAAAAAAATACTAATGTTTCTTCTTGTATTCGTTTTTTTTCTTTTTTGAGGAAAGGAAGTAATGAGAAATGTTTAATTATCAGTTAATTAAAAAGTAACATGAGATACACTTGAGTAGATATATTTCGTGGATAACATCCTGAAGGATATCTCCTTACGTACTTAATGAGCAGACAATTAATCTCTCTAAATTAACTGTTCACCGTTTGTACATGCGGGTTAATTTCGGTTACATCCCGCGAGATTCCTTATGGTATATGATATACATGAATGCTGAGGGTATCGTTGGAATAATATTTTGCTATGCGGTTGCCTGCGACAATTGTAGTACGCGGATCGGAGCAAATAGGCAACCTGTTGCTGATTCGCAGACGCTCACAGTTGATGAATCCGGTAATCGTGTTTTATGTATGCCGAGCTAGACATCATATACGGAAAGACAGAGAGAGGTGAGATATACGTAGACACGTGTTATGATGCCGGAAGTAAAATTTGCTTGAATAAAACACGTCGCATCATGTCTCGAGAGAGAAAGGAGAAAATTATGTATATACCACGAAATACTCCTTTCACAAAGACATTTTGATGCACGCGAAATTTCAAGTAAGATTCTGAAGTTTTTATAAGCTTTTTTTCTTGATAAATAATCGTCAAATAATCATAATTGCTTAAAAAGTAAAATTACGCAAAAGATTTTTAAGAGAAATCTCTCTTAAGGACAATCATATAAAAAAATAGTTTTATGAATTTAGATATTTTTTAGAAATAAATAGAGACAGCAAAAAAGATTAAATTTAATGAAAAAACTTTTAGGTCGTCAATTGTATTGACGTCTCAATTAAAAATAAGATTCAGTTTAATTAATTTTCAACAGCGCAGAAATTTTCGTAAAACATCAAAATTAAAAAGCGATAATTTAAAGAGGCGATTGTGTAGCATTGTTTGCGTTCGCTTATTACCAACTGCGAACGCACGTATGTAAATATTAGCGATGCAACGAATAGGTAATACGACTCAATGCTAAAAATGTGCGTTTTCATATATTCCGATATACATGTCTGTCTCTCGATGTGCGTAATTATTGCCTACATATACTACCTACGCGTTTTAGGATTAACGCAGTTGCCGTCATGAAAAAAAAATCACGTATAGCAATAATAAAAAAATAGCAATACGTGGATAAGAATATATCAAAATATTCACAAGAGAGAGAGAGAGAGAGAGAGAGAGAGAGAGAGAGATTTTTTGATGTATCGGAAATTCAAAAAAAGACAATAGCTGAAAGTAATTATAAAATTTTCGACTTCTTTGTATTCTTAAATGTTCTTAAGAGCGATTAGAGAAGGATGAACCAAGTCTAATACCAAGATAATACCGCGATAAACTTTGATCGTCCTTTATCCGCAGCAGAATAGGAACGCTATTATTATTAATACGAGATTATAAGTTCGAAATTATAAACCAAAAATAGAGTGTGCAATATAGAGCGTGCGAGAATTATTATATTATTATACATACATATCTAAAAATATACAAGAGACACATTTGCTTGCATTGGTGTATCATAAAGCAAAAATGCGTAAAGTATGTGAAATTTCTAATAATAAAAGTAATAAGTGTAAAACGTCATTTGATAAGGTGATTGAAGAAGCTGCGGATTTCGAAAATCCAAGAATATGAAGAACATAAAATAAGTACATCTATACGGAAGATATAGATATGAACGGAATACATATTGCCTGTTGTATTTGAAGTCCCCCCTGAATCATTAATGCGCGAGTGACGTTATGTATACGCATAAGCATATGTATACCTTGAAAATACTATGCTCGAAGTCTCCTAGTCTCTCTGATATCATCGGAATAATACATATCACGTGAACCGTACGTATCACACGAATTGACTTCGCGTAGCCATCTTTGAAGATGCGATGAAATATTAATACCGTGGAAATGGGCAGAGATGACGAGACGTTCTTTCGCTACCGCAACCAATCACACAAATACGCAATCCGAAAGGATCGAAAATTTAAGACATTCTTTTTCGTATTTTTTCTTTTCTGAAACACTGATTTTTCTCGTCAACAAGAAAGCAAATATTACATAGATATTAAGAAAAAAAAATTACGAATTTAATTCAATAAAATAATCAAGTTCATCCAAACCTGAAGTATTTATTAATAAATCTAGTTAACAAGCAATTAATCAAAATCAATTGTTGGCAACGATATCTTGAAAATGCTTTTGGTATTAATATTAATATTGCATACGATATACATAATAATCTTAATTTATTCAAATACATGTATCAAAACGGAGAGATAAAAAAGAGAATAAATCGTTCTTTCTAACGTTTGAAACGTTGATTTAGTAATAAAACTTTTTTGAAATTATTCTTAATTCTTCCTTTGATTGACAATCTGTCTCCGATATAATCTTGAAGACATTCAGTTTTAATAACTTTAAATCATAAAGTAATGATTAAATTTTCAAAACTTTATTCTGGATTGAATCCGGAATTGAATGCTGAATATCTATGTTCGTGGTACCGGAATTCCTGGTTTACATATCGCTGCCCCAATTTTTTCTAGCTCGACTGCCGATTTAATGCCTGCAATATAAAATCCTGTAATCCTTCCTCTCAATCTCGCTTCCTCTCTTTTTGTTTTTTTTTTTTTTATCTATTGTCGTCCCGTATCTCTTATCCGTTGATTTTTGTAAAGTTGTGTACAGTATTATCTTCGATATTTCTTTCATTACAGAGATGTTGAAAATAATTTCCGTTGTGAAGCAATGGAAACGACCAAGAAACTATTGAAAAAATTTGCCGATATCACAATTTTATTAATCTTCTTCATATCACTTCGTCGTAAATTAATTTGTCTCATAAACCCTTCATGTTTCGTAGATTCTGCTTTATAGAGTTGCCCAACAAGCGCAGTAATTGCGTTATGTCACATCTGCTAGCTTAAATGTCACTTGCTTCTATTATATCGAGTATTATTCACCCGCTATTGCAATTCCAACAAGTTAAGCAATTTCGGCTCGGGAGAAAAAGAGAGAAAAGAGAGAATTAAATTAGCTTCGTAGACGATAAGTAGAATCCTATAAAATAAGAGAAACGCAACCTATGTAACGACTGCTTGGCTGATTGGCTTCGTAATTTTATCTATATATATATATATATATA
>JAJVSH010000083.1:765401-776589 GCA_021460005.1 Tetramorium alpestre | reverse complement strand
AATTTTAATCGTAGTTTTACACATGTACTCTTTTTTTACAGAAATCTATTCTTTAGATATCGTTTAAGCTGTCAAGTCGCTCCGACTGATATACGGATACGAGCTGCATAATAAAATATTTCAATTATTAAACAATTACCAATTTGATTATTAATGCAGTGCGATTATACTTGTAAATACGCGTTTCAGGCTTCGCAGCGAACGAACTGGCATCTAGAATAGATCATGCCGAACCGAAGGTTGTTATCGCCGCGAGCTGCGGCCTCGAACCGTCCAAAGTGATTAAGTATGCCTCTTTATTTAAAATATCTTATTTTTATTCGAGATATCTTGGCAGATTTCTCAAAATTACACTCTTAAAAAGAAGTAATTTACAGTAGATCCCTAAAGAATTCTTTAAGAGAAATATCAGATACACATTAGATCATTGATATTGATATTCAATAAAAATATTAATATTTAGTACGCGTCAAGTAATACAATTAATTTCTAAAAGGGATTATCCCTTATTTATTAACAATTTATTGTCCCTTAAACTATTCACAATCTGTCCAATGTCTTTCAGACGTTCCTGATTTAGAATTCTTAGACCTTCGACTTTGTTCAGTCTTTTTAAATTCTTTAATTCGCATAACTCGAAATGCAGATATACCACTATGCTAAACGGCGCTATGGATATGATAATTGTACCGAAGCCGAAGTGTATCGTATTTCAAAGAAGAAACGTGTGGGAGTCTCCGTTACTCGAGTCACAGCTCGATTGGGACGATCTCATGGAGCAATCAAAACCTCATCCGTGCGTAACGATCGAAGCCAATGATCCATTGTATATATTGTACACGTCAGGGACTACAGGTGCGTCTTGAGATATGTAGATACAGTTAACAGATAGAGGAACTTAGAAATGCCTCTGGAAATAAAGGAAATGAAGGAATTTGATCTCGTATAATTTCCTTCCTTTAATTTCCTATATTTCAAAAATCTACCATCATTCTCTCAGAATTCTCTATCATCACTTTTTCTTTCTTATAATGTGTTATCTCTCTTTAATCGAAATTATGCCCCTATTACGCGACTACAAGAGCTACTTGATATTAGGACAACCAAAGGGAATTATAAGGCCGATCGGCGGTCATTTGGCGACACTCTGCTGGACCATGAAAACAGTTTATGGAATGAACAAAAATTCTATTTGGTGGGTGGCCTCCGACATGGGATGGGTTGTCGGGCATTCTTACATTTGCTACGGTCCTCTCCTCTATGGTGCGACGAGTGTCATGTACGAAGGAAAACCTGACAGAACACCGGATGCTAGTCAATACTTTAGGTTTGAATATTTTTTAATTAAAGCAATATTGCTTGGGAAATAAGAGAAAATGTTTTCCGGCGGGAGATGAAAATTTCTCTTATTCGAAATTAAATTTTCTATCACACTGTCACTTTTTCGATTCTTTCGAAAAAGAAAAATACAGTGTAGCTTATAAAATCTATAATTATTTGTTAACTTTTTTATGCCAACTGATGAAAAATCAGTTCTGTAAAAACTCAAGAAAGTTAATAAATATTTCTCGTTTTTCTTAATCGCATTGTTTTCTCTTTTAATTAAAATCTTTCAAAAAGATTGTATTTTTTTAAATAATTCCTTTGCAGTTTGTATGTAAATGAGAGATACTAGGACATGTCTGATTTATTTCGTTTTTACTACTTTCATGGATCATCCTTTTTTCGTACGATGTCATATTATTATTAATATTGGTAATTATAGTGCCTCGATAATTTTCTTTAAGGTCTTTTTTTTCGTCCCAGAATCATCGAACAACATAGCATAAACGCGTTATTCTGCGTGCCCACTGCTCTACGAGTTATAAGACGAGCGGATCCGGAAACGCTATTAGGAAGAAAGTATTCGTTAAAGTCGTAAGTTTCAAAATAATTTGCTAATTCCCATTCGATCATGATGTCTAGTTATTTCAAATTGCAATAATGACCAAAAACAGAATAAACGGTCAATCTTTATCCTTTTCAATATAATTTTACAAAAAGTAGCATGTGCCATGGGAATTACTCATATCGATGCAAGCTTCTTTTTGTAATTAAAATTCCCATAAAAATAAATTAGTAAGACAAATAGATTCCTTCATGGACAGTTTTTCCTTTCAGCTTGAAGACGATATTCGTCGCCGGTGAGTTTTGCGATTACGAAACGAAAGCCTGGGCCGAGAAAGCGTTTAAAGTGCCGATCTTGAACAATTGGTGGCAATCGGAGACTGGACATCCCATCACGGCGTTGTGCTTAGGATACGGTCATTATGCCAATTTGCCCAAATTCAGTACGGGACTTCCTATACCCGGATACAATAGTGAGTCCTCTCGTTTGCAGCAAATGCTTTTACCTTTTTCTTTATTACACAATGTTATCTTCGATTATATATCTAAATCCTTTTCGTCGTAAACTCTTCTCTATGCAAAGTCGTTCACAAATTTATCATTGACAGTACACATTCTGCGCGATGACGGCAGCAAAGCGCCGCAACACGAACTCGGACGTATCGCGATAAAGTTGCCGTTGCCACCTGGATGCATGTCCACTCTTTATCGGGCATCCGAGAGATTCAAGCAAGTATACTTCTCGACATTTCCGGTAAGTAAATACCTTATCGCATGCTAATTACACTAATGACATTATGGAAACATTTCACATTGTGTTTTATCTTATCTTCGTTATTTCTTAAAATTTACCTCACTAAAACTTTTCGCTTGAAGCCTAACGCTATCGAAAAGATTTTTGCTTAAAAGAGATCGGCTTTAGATTTCACCGGAGAATCTTGTGAAAATTGTAAAAATTTTCGGGGATTACGTATTTATTTCCATTACGAGATGAGATACCAATGCTTTTGCAGGGCTACTACGACACGATGGACGCGGGATACATTGACGAGTTCGGTTACGTTTATGTCACGGCGAGGGACGACGATATTATAAACGTAGCCGGTCACAGAATATCTACGGCTGCGTTGGAAGATATTATTTTAGCTCATGCCGACGTGGTGGACGCTGCGGTAGTCGGCGTACCCGATCATACGAAGGGCGAAGTACCGCTGTGTCTTTATGTTAGACGAGAAGGTACGCTTGTAATGCACGCAGAAGGTATCTCGAAACGAGCGCTTATCTTTAATGCCGTCGATCAACAAATTTTTACGTAGATAAATTATACAAAAATTTCAATTCTCAATATTAAGGAAGTAACAAAGTTCATGAACAAATTGAGCAATTAATTTATGAAATAATATCTGCAGTGGACATTAATTTCTTGTTCGTAATATTTCTTGTTTAAAATTTTTTTATAATTTTTCTTTTTAAAATTAATATTTTTTTATTTTTTGGCATATCATTCCTTTTATGCCAAAATCATGAAGATCCAAACTTATACATAAGTTTGGTATACATAATTAGAAACAAAAAAAAGAGACTTACCTCATTCGTTTATTAAGAAAAAACTTGCACATTTATGAGAATATATAGGGAAGGATTTAAAAGTAGGAACAATGTGTTCTATAATTAGTAGTTATATAATTAGTTACATCTATATTTAATATGAAAAAAATTAACTTTTTTATCATTTAATACACAAAAGGAAATATTAGAAATTAGAGACGACAAATTTTATAATTCTATCAATTAATTTAATAAGAATTGGATCGAAAACCTAAATTAATAAAAGTCAAAACATTAAATTAATAATTATATTATGTAGTAGTTCAAGTTACATATTAATTATTAATATATTAATTTTTAATTAATAATTTAATTCTAGTTTCTGATACTCTAATTTTTTTTTTAAAGATTTTAAAAATCCGACAGACATAATCGCAGTTTAAGATTTTAAGAAATTTAGAAAGATTAAAAAAATATTCTTCTTTTAGACGCGATAAGCAACGAGGAAGAGATAAATCAGGAGCTGGTCACGCGAGTACGGAACATGATAGGGCCGATCGCGTCTTTTCGCGCAGCTGCTGCCATTACTGCGCTACCCAAAACGCGCTCGGGGAAGATAATCCGCAAATCGATCGCAACTCTGGCGCGATCGAAGCAAGTCAAGGTAGGAACATGCGGGCACACGACAGAAACGATTCTCAGTCGAATGCCTCGCCAAAAGTCTTGACGTTCAAATTCGCAAAAATAGAAAAAAGAAACTTACCCCTCTAGTCACGATCCTTTTCCAGATTCCGAGCACGATCGAGGATCCAACAGTATTCCGCGAGATCAAGGAGGTGCTCCAGAAACTCGGCTACGCGAAACTCGCCCCGGATCCACAATGACGGCGTCTCGTGCGAATGATTTTTCCGCGCGCGCGAAAAATAATGGAAAGAAGGGAGAAGGGGGAAAAAAAAAAGAGGAGACGGACAATTTCCCGGAGATCGAGGATCGTACGATGATTTGAGCGCGGCACTTGTCGTCCCCGATTGCAGGGTGTCCAACTTTCTTACAATCGGGATAGGCGTGTGCCACCCGTAGGTAAAATGAGAGGGAAGAGAGATTATAGAAATAGAATTACTTTTCTTCACTCGCATATTTTCCTTACTTGAAACAAGATGGACGTGTATTCGGGAGGAGAAAGATTCACGCGTGGACGGTGCGAAGGTAAAGTGAAATGGTTGTTTTGTCGAAGAGAAAGAAAAGAAAGTGCAGAAAGCGCGCAACGTGAAAGGGACTAGATCCATCGGCCTGAAGTTGCCCGCGCTCGATGTGAGCGCGTCAACGATTGTCCTAGTAGCGGAAAAGCACGATCGTACAAAAATCGCGAACGACACGAGAAAATGCAAACTTGCTCTCGTCAACCTCGCAGGCGTTTATCCTGCGAGCCGAGAACGAGAGAAGTTATACTCGGAAAAAAAGATTCTCTTATAAAAGAGTTACAAGCGTACGCTAAATTCACGAGTTTCCTCTTTTTCCCCCCTTCTTGTCATCTATCCATTCGTATCGCGCGAACGATTACAGCTAATTTAAAGCAATAAATGTTAATTATAGAAAATAATGTAGATGAAATAAATATGCGCGGGGCGCGGGACGCATTTGTGCGTCTTGAATATTTGCAAATCCCATGTGCTGCTCTTGATTTACTCCATTTGGCTCGAATATATATATGTAGGAAATCCAACATACTGCAAGGATGCACGTGACGTACATCCACGTCCCTATTAAAATTATCAGGGCACACTTTTTTGCAAATTTGTTTTTAATGACAATATAATAAGAAACAGTATAATAATAATTGTAATATTAATTTTATAATTATAAATTGTCGTGTAACACTATTTTGTTGATTTATTCAATAAATTTCTTTTCCAACTCTTACCACCACTTTAATAATAATTATTCAATAATAATTATAATATTAATCATATATTTCCTTAATGTTAATTCCACAATCGATATCGATCACTTACTCCACTTCCATGTGTCGCGCCTCAGAAGAATAAAAATATCGTGTTTTTTCTTGTTTTATTATCAAGGAGACACGGTTAATTATTTGATCATCATCCGTTTATAATGATTCCAATGCAAGTGCCATCATTCAGCTTATCTAATAAAAGGAACACACGCTCTTGAGTTTCTTTTTCGATTGTGTATGTCTCCTTAACTATATAGTCGAATCTATTTGCTCTTGTATCAGGCTATAAATATTTTTTTTCTCCCCGCTCTGTCCCCTTTCCCCCCACCCCGTTACCCGTTGCGTTGTAGCACGTGAACGCACGTAGTTTGTATAGCTCTGCGGTACATAGGTGTGAGTTGTGTTATATGTTACATTATTACTAATTCACCAGAATTTCATCATGCCCGTTCAGTTTGCTTAATATCTCGCGTGCTCGTCTTGTATCGTCACATATTTGTCACATTGAAATAATGATCATTTTTTATTATTAATCTGTCATAACACTTAAGCAAGTTTTCTTTTTCTTTACTCGACGACTTTCAGCACCTTGCCAATTGCGATAGTTTTATCTGAAATCATACAAGTATATATACATATTTTTTTTGCGAAAAAAAAAAAACATCGCAGAACAAACGAAGAAAAACGATAACGATTGAGGAAAAAGAAATGTCGCACCGTCATACTCACTTTCATCCCTAAGAGTGAAGCGTCCCATTTGTTGGAATAACTTGAATCTTTCGAGACATATAACTCCCGCGCACTCGATTCTCATTATAGCCACTTGGTCCTGTTTGACAAACCTTGGCCTCGTCTTACTTTTATCGCCCGTTTTCTTATCCACCAGACAGATCAACGCCTTCACCGTGACTTCTTCCGCGGCGCAATGGATGTGCATAACTGCACTGTATCCCGCGCAAATGATACTCTTGTGTTCCAGAATCACCACCTGCGCGTCGAAAACCTTTCCAGTTTTGATGGGATTGTTACTGTCGCATAAAACAAATCCGGGACTGACATCTTCCTCTTCAATGCCTTTTAGCTTGATCTTAACATTTTCCCCAGGTCCAACAGACGTCACTTCTTCGTCATCCGACCACAATTGGTCCACCGTCACTGCCGTCTGCGTATTTCAAATAGATCATTTTCATATATATACATCATCTTATTATCATATATATATATATCATATTATCATATATATATATATATATATATATATACACATCATTTATACGAGAAATCATAAGCGTTAAAAGTATCATACAAACAAGAAAATATTGCAATTATTCTGTATTAGCTTGGCGCAAGAAATTCTCTGTATCTGTTAAATAAAAAGTTAAATGACATGAAGTTATAATTCTAAAACAAATTTCACTGTTTAAAACAGCAGTTATTGGCTTCAATATTTATTGGTATTTCTATCTAAAAAAGTTTTTCAATCACGTTTTTAATAAAATTTGGACTCTAAATTTTAGAAAGAAACTTAAGCGAAAGCAAGAAACATTTTGCGTTAAACTAAAATATAATTTTGATTCAAATAAAAAATATATACCCTATTTGGCATAACGAGCAACGACTGTCCTTTTTTGGCTTCTCCTGCTTCAACTTTGCCCATAACTACTGTCCCCATGTCCTTGTATTTGTCGACAATCGGCATGATAAAAGGTCCATTGCTTTTACGATTAAGCGAGGGTAGTGAATCGATAAAAGGTATGAATGGTGGGCCGCTGTACCAATTACAGAGATGCTCGGGTATCGGATCCTTCAAACCGATTCCGAGCTGACCAGAAACTGGCATGAACGTAAGATCTTTTGCAGGATTGAATCCTAATTTACGAAGATATGGCAGTATCTTATCCCTGAAAGACATATTTTTCTATTCATGTGAACCGATAGAAACGCAATAAATCATCATCGACAATGAAAAATAATAGATTTTATAGAGCTTTAAACAATCTTGATAATTTTAGTAACTTTTCTCTAATAATACTTAAATGTCCAATTAATTTCTTGAATCAAATCTTTCTAAATATATACATATTATGACTGAAAATTTATATTCATTTTCTATTTATAAATCTCATGTGCAATCGATGCATACCTGCATTCATTGTATCGGCCTTCGTCCCACTCAACAGTAGGATCGTCCATCTTATTCACTAATACAACCAAATGCTTGACACCCGCGGTTTTAGCAAGCATAGCGTGCTCTCTCGTTTGACCCCCTCTGTCGAAGCCCGTCTCGAATTCACCTTTCCTCGCGGAAATAACGAGAACCGCTAAATCGGCTTGCGCTGCGCCGCCAATCATATTCGGTACGAAGCTTTTATGGCCGGGTGCATCTAATATTGTAAAGTGCTTTCGCTCTGTCTCAAAGTATGCTCTTCCTACTTCCACAGTCTTTCCCTTTTCCCTTTCTTCTTGATTTGTATCCAGCGCCCAACTTAAGTACCATGTTTCTCGACTTCTTTCTTTCGCCTCCCGCTCGTATTTCTCTAAGGTACGTTTGTCAACCATTCCCGTAAGTGCCATGATCTGGCCTCCAATAGTTGATTTCCCAGCGTCTGCAAAGTACCAAATATAAGTGCCGTTTAACAGTCGATAACATTAAAAATGTATCGAATAATTCTTCTCTAAGAAAACTTTTTTAATACATTTATATTTTATTTACATTTTTTATAAACTTACTACTTACCCACATGCCCTATGAAAACAACATTAACATGTTCTTTTTTGCTTTTAGTGTCTTCTGCTACTTTGACAGGTTTCTTTTTGGGTATTTTAACAACCAGCTCTTCATCCTCATCATTGTCAGCCTAAAAATATAGAATAAATGCTTAAAAAAATCCATCCAATATTAACGTAACTTATCTGGACTTGTACAGTAAAAATATATATCACTCAAAGAAGTATATATATTCAAGTTTCCAGTCAAATTTAAACTTACCTCCTCATTTTCGGGTGTAAGTAGAGGATCTCCATCAACTGCCGCTTCTTCCCAAGAATCTGCAGGTTGATGTTCCGGGCTGATATTTAGTTGGTCATTGACGTTCGGCGGTGGAGCCCCTCCCCCAGCAGGCGGTTCCTCAACTCGACTGCCAATTGGATCTGCCAGAACAACGGGAGTAGAATTTCCTATAAAAAGAAAACACATTTCTTCAAAGTCTATAAAACATCCTAAATACAAAGAGATATAGATTTTGCAATAAAGATAACAAATTAGAAAGAATTTTGATTAGATAATGATAAATGATTCAGGCTTATCAAACGCTTTACATGGATTATGTTTTATCTCAATAAGTTGATTACATTAAATCTTGTAATTTATTCTAAAAAAATAATTATTTTAACAATTTCTTGGTTCACTAGTAATTTTATCTCCTTCATGTTAAAGATTTATAATTTCTCACATAAAATCAAATTAAAGCTAAATATGTTTTTAAATCTGTATAAACTAATTATAAGAAAATATACTGCGAATGTGATATAAAAGTTCATGCTGAGTTGTAATCTTTTTCTGATGCAAACCCACAAAGACAGATATCAATTCGGTGTGCACACTATCAATGTTGCGCACAGCATATTCCCAAAATATTTCTTCAAACTTCATATGTTCTAGTAACTGTACTGAAAATAATCGCAAACATAAACCAAACGTAGAGGCCAAAACTTTCAGCGTTACATCCGTCGAAGGTTGTAACATTAATGAAAAGACTCCGACGTTTAATCGAAGCGTGTCGAATGCCGCATTAACTTTGTAACGCCGAGTTACAAAGTAGCGGAGCAAAATTAAGCCGAAACAATCGTAATTAAACACCGAACAATACATAACGCACGCGACGACATCTCTCTCGTCTCTCGCATTACAGTTTGTCGATCACAAGGTCCCGATATCCAATTTCAACAATCGCGTAACGAGCGAATTGCGCATTCAGCAAATAACATTAACGCGAAAAATCATCGGCGACACGGCGCACAGGCTCGGTCACGGGGCTCTTCTCACATATGGTTCACGGAGTGAAACCATATGGTATCCGAAGGCACGACATGCGAAGGCGGCGAGGACGGGCATCGACGTTTCCGCGGAAACGTGGCGGCAGGCGACAACGCGCGAGAGTGGTCCACCGCCACGCGGTTCAATCGCAACCCCCGCGCGGAAACGGGGGATGCTTCCCGCGGGGGTTGCAACACGACGAAGGGGTTAGCCGCGAGGGGAGGGGGGGAGCCGCGTGCGTGCATCAACAAGACGACGTGTGTGCGTCGTGCGGAGCGCGGCATGGCGCGCTCCGCTCGGGGGGATGGAATTCCGGCGATCAGCTGGGTGGACTAACCATGATGTATCTCGACGGGCACGGAGGTGGTGGTTACAGAGGTTGTCGTGGTGTTGATGACGGCGGCGGCCGCGGCGGCGGCGGCGGCTGCTGTGGCGGCAGCCGCGGCTGCGGCCGCGACGGGGGCTGCTGCGGTGGCGGCGACATTGCAGGGGCTGCCGTCGGCCGTCGTGGCGGCGACGTTGCTCTGCGGCGACGAGTTGATGCAGAAGGAAGGCACGAATTCCGCGGCGTTGACGTTCAGGGTTGAGAACTTGCTCTCGATGGACTTGTCCTGCGACGTGGGCGGCCCGACGATGTCGCCGTTCGTGTCCGCCTGCTGTTCCCACGAGTCCGGTGCTATGCTGTTCGCCATATTAATCAGTTGTATTTCGGCGTACACACAGCCGGCCCGCTAGGCTAAACGAATAATACGATTCCCGCGACGGAAACGAGAAGGGTTGGGAAAGACAGAGAGAGAGAGAATGTGAGTGAGAGGGAGCGAGTGAGAGAATGGGCGAGAGCGAGAGAGGGAGATCGGGAACACGAGGAGTCGCAACACGCCGCAACGAACCGCCCGCGCGTTCCGATCCGATCCGATCCGCCGGGGTTTACCGGACTCCGGACGGTTCTTAAAAAAATAGTTATTTCTCCAGCGCACTCTTCGCGTACACACACACACCCCGCGTACACGCGCGTACGATCGCTACTCCGCGTGCATGCGTGCGTGCGTCCCCCGTGGTCTGCTTCGTTGCTGCTGCTGCTACTGCTGCTGCTACTGAAGCGGATAGTGCTGCTGCTACCACCGCACTCTGACCGGAAGTACGGGAATCGGGACGTCGCGGGCGCCATCTCGGCACCACATGGTCCGCCGGACAAGTTCGCGAACCAATCACGAACGAGAATGCCCCGACCTCTTCAGTTATTAGTTACTATCATAGATTAGATACTGTTAAGATCGGAAATCTTATGGGATTTGAGGTGACTCGAGAAACTTCGCTGCGCTACGCCCTCTCAGCAATATTGCGATTAAAATAGAAAGCCCGAGGCCATGGAGGTAGGAATATCTGGCGGGAGCATAGGTTACACGACAATTTCCCGAAAAGTGGCGGCGATAGTGTTGGTACCAACGGAAATCCCTAGGTAGTTCAAATTAAGTTTCTGTAAGTTAGTCACATTGAGTAAGTAGTAATACATGTGATTAGCCGAAACCTTTTTGACGTATTTTGACATAAGCGTATGTAGACTTGATGCTATAGAACAATAGAACATTAAAATAAGAATAAAATTTATTATAATATATTTAAAGATTTATTTTTTTCCCGACAAATTTACTTGCGTTTTTGCGTTGAATTTTTGAAGTAAAGTGACAAAAGGACCGAAAAAAGATACCTGAATAGCTAAGTTGAATTTTAAGAATAAAGAAACAAATGGAAAGGGAAAA
>JAJVSH010000083.1:708548-765351 GCA_021460005.1 Tetramorium alpestre | reverse complement strand
ACACTAATATTAAGCTTGTATATATAATCAAATTAAACAGATTTTACTTACGCGAAAGTGTATAGCCCTTGCGACTCCTAGCGGAGTAAGTGAAACTGTGGAACTTATACAAGTTTAGCGAGTTCATTTAATAGAGATCATTCTGCTCGATTTCTGCTGCCAATCTGCCATCAGATTGCGCGCGCGCAGATCCTGCTCGGTTTCTGCCGACAATCTGACATCAAGTCAGGTTGTCAAATCCTGTTCGGTTTTTGCCGTCAATCTGCTGTCAGATTCTATGAACAGTATCTGCTCGATTTTTNGTACCAATTTGATAACTTAATCGGTAATAACAACTTTTGTACCAAATTTGTAGAGGTTTTGTTGACAGCAGGTTGATATCAGACACTTGGTATTATCTGCTTTCGGCAGACTTGGCTATCTGGGTAGCTATTCAGGTATCTTTTTTCGGTCCTTTTGTCACTTTACTTCAAAAATTCAACGCAAAAACGCAAGTAAATTTGTCGAGAAAAAATAAATCTTTAAATATATTATAATAAATTTTATTCTTATTTTAATGTTCTATTGTTCTATAGCATCAATTCTACATACGCTTATGTCAAAATACGTACATGTCAAAATACGTCAAAAAGGTTTCGGTTAACCACATATATTACTTACTCAGTGTAACTAACCTACAGAAACTTAATTTTTGAACTACCTAGGGATTTCCGTTGGTACCAACACTATCGCCGCCATTTTTCGGGAAATTGTGCAACCCAAAAAAATAATCGAATATCGATATATCGGATCTCCAAAACCTCGGCAGTTAATAATCGATTAATCGACAAGAAATATCGGATCTTTCGATTAACATCCCGCATCTCTGATTTTCAGCTAGATCAAGCTAAATTCTGCTAAATTCATTCGAGCGTTTCGAATCCTCGCAAGCGTCGTGGGACGATTTTCCGCGACTTTCTCTTGGCCTGGCGTTGACGAGACCTAACAACTCGCCGTCATTATGGATTTATTGGGGTCCATCCTGAAATCCATGGACAAGCCGCCGTCGGTGAACGAGAAGCAGAAGGCCCTCATGAAAAGTTAGTTGACTTCCAACCTAAGAATGCTCGCTTTAGAAAAAAAAAAAAAAAAGAAAACACGAACGGTTTGAAAACTATGTTGGCTCATGCAACTCATTTCGATTATGCAGAACAGCGAGAAGAATTTCAGAAGTGTCAGAGAGCCGAGGCGGAAAAGCTCAAGATCTTCCGGCAGAAGGTGAAGCGGCTTAACAATTGCACCTTTTCTATCTTTTGTCTAATCAGTCCATCTAACGCGTTACCTCCGTACGTAGGTCGAGGAGAAGATTAACAAGTTTCAACAGGATGACAAGGCGAAGGAATACAAATTTCCTGCCATGGACCAGATTCACAGGAGTATCATGTAAGTGCATAGTTTAAAAGTATTGTGGAATATTTTTGTGTAATGTAATAATCGCTGTCTCGGGCTTCAGCCATGACGTAGCAGAAGTGGCGAGTGTCTTGGCATATTCATTCGGCGAGGAAGGTGTCGATCGGTACATCATGATTTTCAAGAAGGAATATGCACCCTCGGAAGATCAGTTGAGCACACTGCGCAAGGGTGAAGAGTGGAACGAGGAAGTTGCAAAAAGACTGAAGGAAGAGAGAGAAAGAAAGGCCAAAGAAGAGACAGAGAATGCCAAATCTAGGAAACGAAAAGAGAATTTTGTGCCCAACAGCTTTTACAAGGACAAATATCAGCACTTGATTGGCAAGGAAGCCGCTTTAGAAGCAGCCAGAAAAACAGAAGCCAACAGTAGTTATGGATATGGTAAGTAGATATTAATAGACATACAGGTCATACTTAATTTTTACTACAAACATAAAACATAAATTATTCATTGTGACTCTAAAGTAGGCAACTAATATAAATTTTAGATTTATATTAAAATTATAAATTATTAAATTGATTATATGCGTTATTTTTTCAATAATATTCATATTTGCAATAAAGATTATGAAACTTATTGCTAAAATTAAGTGTTCTCATTAACTCATTCTCTACATATAATTATTCTCTGAAATTTTTTTCAGTTCCTAGTGAAAACAAGAAGGATCAGAGAAGTATAGAACAAACTCTAGCTGATATACGTGCCAAGAGGAAGAAACTGGAAATGAATAATGAAGGCAATAATTGCAGCGACAACAGTACAAAATAGTGCTATTATATAAATAATCATAGGCATACATAAATTATATATATATAATATATCCAATTAAACGTGTAAATAATTCAACATATTAGGTATGTTACAACATTATTACAAATTACTACATTATACGCACCATTAGGGAAGCCGCGTAGTAGTCTGTGAATGTTTGTAGAACTTCTCTTGTTCATTAAGTATTCTACGAGGTACTATAATGGTTCTACGATGGCATTACGATTAATGTTTTACCTGCGTTAGAAGTGCAACGAATCACTTCTATATCCGTCTCGCTATGATACGTGTATTTATTACTGAAGAAAATTGGATCTATGTACAATATAATACATCGTCTCGTGTGTGCAGATACATATGCGCACACATAAGCATTTGTTCCTGTGATATTTTTCTTCGCCTATAAATTACATGGCTTGGCATTTCTATTTCCAATTCAGAGATATTCGGTGGTAGAGTATTTAGGAACTGAGGTTCTCGGAGCCGGCCTCGGCTTCGTAGGCGATGGAGACTCGAATACGATCTGTTCCTTCAGGGCAAGCAGCTTGGTGAATTTCAGGTTCGTTGTGGATTTGTACAGTTCCAGGCCTCGGGCGATAATAACGTCTCGCACGTAGGCTGCATTATTTTGTACTAATTTTCGCTAAAGAAGTAAAATTTTGTAAAATTAGAACTTACTCGTAATATCATAGTTTGATATAGTTTATAATCTCTCGCTTACCTCTTGCTTTAATTTTGGATCCGTAAGTGAGACAATCAGATGTTGAACTTCGACTCTCATCACAGACACAAGCACGCCGTCTATCGTAGATATAAGCTCAGGTGTGGCTACGCTAAGACAGTCTTCTAACAAACTAACATAGATCTTGGAGAAAGTCAATGTATTGTACGTCAACGGGATCCAACAGTCGTTCGTCTGTAACGATGGTATACCAATACCAAGATCGTCAAGCTCGGTTAATAGCTTCTGGAGATTCTGACTAGTTTCTAAATTAGTCGGCCGCCAAGTATCCTCCGCTATAAGACGCTTCGCCGTATCAAGACAATTTTGTCCTGCATCCTGGATAGTTTTGGCTAACGGAGATCTAAGTTGTCCGTCTAACTGATAACGAAAGTCCATACCAAGCTGGGTCAACTGAAAATCAAGTTATTAAAACTTGAACTCGTTTGTTGAAATTTGCATGTATAGTGCAAAAAGCTACAAAGGTCATATATCTATATTTGTAAATTTATATAAGTATTGTTAAGATTGGAATGTATACACACCTGATCGCAGTGACTTCGAACAGTGACAATGCATTCTACCAGAATGCTTAGCGTAATCTGCGGCATAAACAGCTGCTGAGCTAAATGCGACGTTAAGTGTTTCACCTCCTGGCTACACCATACAACCAACCCTTAAACGAGCAAATCAAATTAATCTCACTGGTCGAGCATAGAATGTCTACGACTTTTATCGACGCGAAATTACCAGAAGTGCAGTTTGTAGATTTAGGGAAGGTTTTCAGGAATTCTCTCGCTATCTCCACTATATTGCTGAAGGCGATGGCGCTGAGTTCCTTCACGTAAGCTACGGTCGTGCCGTCTTGCTTGATCCTCTTCAGTCGCGCCTTCAGTACGGCACTGCACAATCGCAGATATAAGTGGCACGCTTGTGCGCTCCTGTTCAGCTGTATCAGAAGCTTGACCGCGCGCCGTGCGCTCCTCAAACCACCGCCCTGCAGTGACTTCGCTTCGGCGCTCAATTCTAATTCCTTGGTCAGCACGTTCACCAGCGAGCGACCCCTCTCGTTCACCTTCGTCTGAATCTCCGTCAGAAGCGGTGTAGATTGAGCGTCATTCAAGTAAACTTTTGCCTTCTCCAGTAAACCGTAGGCTTCTTCGAAGTGACGTTGCGCTATGCAGGAGTCGAGATCCTCGGCTACTTCCAGCACCCATTCCGGCGGCGGTTCATAATACTCCGATTCATCATCGTCATCCATCCCTAATGAAAATTTGAACAATTTTAAAAAATACTCGATAAATAAGAATTTAAAAAAAGATGAAAATGAACGAAGATAAGATACATATTGTGAAATAAAAAATCCACATAGAATGAAGGTTATTTTTATATTTTACCTAATGTATTCGATTCCAAAGACATAGAACGAGACGGCGCTGCCTTGTCCTCTTTTGGATGCCTATCATTATCCGGTGTGTCGACTGAATTTTCTTCCGTCAATTTTGCTCTTTTCGCCTGCTCGCACTTATCCAACCACTCTTTCTGCAAGATAAATAGATTCAAGTAATACTCTATCGTGATTTACGGTCGTCGTCTTCGAACGCACTAACTTTACTTGTCGCTGTGGCACACTGGAACACCCTCGTGTCGGAAAACGCCAGCAGTTTAAACGATAGCTTCACAGTGCCGTGATCTCGCACGTTGACAATTGCCAAGCTCTCTAGATTATAAACTGCCTGCATTTTATATCTTGGCGGGCCGCGTCTGCCACCGTTTGCCAACCATGACGCGACCATCAGGACGTCGTTGAACAAGTATGCGTGAATTCTCTTCAATGGCGTACCTTCGAGCGGATCCAACTCGAGCAGAGAACCTTCGTGTAAGCACACACGTCCTGGAGTCTCGGCTAAGCTCTGTAAAAAAAAGGAAAAGATATAAATTTTTGCTGATATTTATAAAAATACTTCACTTGTCAAATGCCAACCAGAGCGCCCTCCACATTTTCAATCAGCTGAATGAGTTTCTGCTTTTGCTCCTCTTCTTTAGACACAGGATCAACCGAGTTCTCCTGCTGCGACTCGGGCAGATCCTCAAAAACAACTCCTGTTGTTCTGGTGGAGCCTAAAGTGCTCAATAACGCGCGCTGCTCGCTCAGCAGCTGGGAAAGCTGATACATCTCGCTTTCCAAATGAGAGATCTCCTTTGCAGTCTCGATGAACTGCATGTAGTTCTGATAGACATTCCGCTTCAATTGCGCGGACGTATTGTTTGCTAGTTCCTGAATTTTCGCGCGCTGCTGCCTCAATTCATCTGCACCGACGCATTGTGCACTCAGCTCCTTTACAACTACAAGAAGAATTATAATATATATAACATATATAATTTATAATTATTGTTTCTTGCATATTTTTATATCTGTTCTCAATTTTTCAACGTAATTAATTAAAGTAAATGAACTATTTATGTGCTTAAATAGTGAGAGATTGAAGAGACAGTACAACATAGATTCTGAATATTTCGTAATAAGTGTCACATGACTGAAAACAGAGTACGATCAATCCAATAATGATTCTTTTTTTAATCGTCTAGTTTTGCATTCCTTAGCACAGTATGCGTGCCCAACTTACATTTTTCCGGGTTAAAGTCCTCAGCTGCGAAAACCTTCGCCAGGTTATTATCGGCCATCGCGAGAGGACCGTTGTCCGCGAGGAGAGTATTTTTATTATCGTCAACAGCACCGGTCGCGTGTCTCTGTCATGTTACGTTTCCACCGAGTCCCTTCGTCGTCACCTGTCACAAATAAATCAACATGATTTCGCGTCGGTTCATACCTCCGCCCCGTTCTAACCTCGCTCGACGTATCCCCAGTGCGCCGCTGAGAGCGGAATCGGGGCGATTGGTAATGTCGGGACGCTTCGTTATCCTCATTTAATTTTTTGCGCTGTTTTACTGACAGAAAGCGGTTTGTGTCTTCGCTAAGATCTATTACTGATAGGCGATATCTCGTCGGTGAATTTACCGATCAGTTATGAAGCAATCGATTTCAGATAAAATATATTAGATGGCGCTATCGTCATCTTTCTCCGTTCACTGTGCAACAAATTTGTATATTTATCTGTGAAATTTAATTTCGACATAAAATTTACATATAATTCGCTTGAGAAATAATTTAATCATCATTTTCACAACTGCGAGAATAATATTTGTAAAATGTATTTCAAGATTAAATCGATTGATTTTCGGTAGCTTATAATGACAAATAGAACATACTCTTTCAGCTGGGAGTGTGGCGGCTCCTGTAATCCGGCTACTCGGAGGCTAGTTGTGTTGGAGGGTCTGAGGTCGGGGGTACCTGCTGGTGCGGGGTTCACGTTGACTGGGCGTCCGCACTAAGCTCGCCATCAATATGGGTACCCTGGAGGAGTCCGGGGTGACCAGGTTAGCTAAGGAGAGGCGAACCGGGCCAGAGGGGAAACCCAGCAGCCAAAAGTCTCCGTGGCGGGCAGTAGTGGGATCGCGCCCGGGAGTGGGACCGCATTGGCAGCCTGGTTGATATGATCCGACACATAACTTTTGCACTTTTTTTTTCGATTTTCCAATAATCCCTGAAGTTCCTTTGTACACTTTTACAAAGAATCTGATTTTTTCGAGGCATTTTTTGATGAAATTTTTTTTTACACATGACTAGCATTCTCATGTTTATTGAGAATTCGAAGACAAACTTGATTTTCTTATGATGCTTTTCTTAAGTCGATTACGAATATCGTTTATTAATAGCCTTCGGAAATTATTGATACATTTTCAATGTTCTGTTAAAAAATTAGAAATCAGAGAGGATATTAGAAAGGATAAAAATTCAGTATTCTAAGAGGTCTCTAAAATTTACACTCCAAAATACCGATTTTTACAAAATTGATATGATATTTGATTGTTGACTTATGCACATTTGTCCAAATCAATGTGTGCTGTATAGTTATCTATTGCACTTGCATTAAAATAACAGAATAATGAATATATTATTAAAATTAAATTCCATTTTAGATAAATTATAATTCACATTTCAGGATAGGATTCTATTTATGATTTTGTATTTAATGTTTTTCAATATGTATGTGTTTGAGTCTTCAATCATTTTTCGTATCATATAGCATATAAAATTGTGAATCAAATACTATCCTGAACTGACAAGAATTTTAGATCTATATTTGTCTAAAATGTGCCATAATGTGCTATAATTATTCAAAGTCACTTCAATTGTTCTGTTGAAATAAGAATAAGGGAAATTATGAGGACAAAAAGCATAATATATAACACATACTTATGAAAAAACTTTTAATTCTATTATAACCGTTGTCTTGCAGTGTGAAGATGATAATGTTGTCACTCATATAAAGATTCACTCCTGTGACAAGGAAATAATTTATAGTATATAATACACTTGAATTGTGTGTAAATCAATTTCTTTCTGATACAGTAAACTTTGCCATCGCAGTGAATTAATCTTCCTCTTATCTAATATAAAACTCTACGACTTCTGTTTTTCTTTCTTCGCTTGCTCCGCCAGTGCTTCTAATCGGTCATGCTCCGCGATTAAGGCATCCACTTCCTTCGCTGGTAGTATTTTTGTTTTTGTTTTACCATTCTCACGCGTCAGTATCGCCATTTCCACTGCAAGTAAAAGATATGAACTTATAACTTTAGAATGTCGAAAACTATGTATACAATATTTTATTAACTTACAATCGATTGCGTTAATCGATTGACTTAAATGTGAATGTGAAAAATTACCCTTTTCAGCGGAGAGTTTGTTCATGTCTAATGTTTTAGAGAGCACTTTGATAGCAAGCCCCATCGCGTCTTTCAGGGTGGTCTCGCCCTCTTTGTACTCCTGTTTCAAGGACGATACCGCAGCCGCGGAATTATTCCCGATACACGTCGCCTTCCAACCGCCGTAGTTCCCGCTAGGATCAGACTGATACAACTGATAGCCGTAGTATTTGTCCCATCCCATGTACAAAATGGACACTCCGAAAGGCCTCTTTCCACCATATTGGGTGTACGCCTGTTTAACGTCGCACAGCCACGAGACGAGCTGCTCGCAGGGTATAGCCTCGCCATACTGAAGAAGGTATCTCTGCGCGATGAAGCGCAGCTCGTTTGTCAGAACATTTGCATCCGACGTTATGCCGGCCACCGAACAAACTATGTCGTCGTTCAACTTATAGATCTTCTCGGAGAAGAATACCTCGTCCAGCAGTTTGTTGGTGTTGCGCTTCTCCGCTGCCAAGAGAATACCATCGTTTGCTAATATGCCTAGACAAGTGCCGGCATGGCTTATAGCCTCCATAGCGTATTCGACTTGATAGAGTCTCCCTTCCGGGGAGAAGATTGTAGTACGTGTATCATATCTACGTGCCTGCAAAGTATAACAAAATGTAGCTAATACTTAGTTGACAAATATTGGCCTAACGATTGGCCTGTCAAAATTTCCATTTTTCTTCTATCATAGACACAAGCATGCAAATATGAGTAAAATAAAACCGCTATCAATCAAAAGACTCATTTAAATAAAAGTAAAAGCATTTAACATCTATACATTCTCTTATATTTTATAAAGAGTGTCAAAATTTCAAATCAAATATATTGATTTTATTTTAATATTTTGTGTAAAATCAAGTCAATATATTTGAAGTATGTATCATAACAGCGATAATTACAAATATTTTAAAATTATGGTAAATGTTAGTCTTGATGACAGTGCACTTCCCACATAACCTATAAGCAATGAAAGTACGGAAAGTGCTTCAAGAATATGACTTCAAAGCTGGATAAATGTAATATTGAGCCGCAGTGAAATTTATTAACTTACCATTTTGCAATGAGTTTTGTGTCAATGAAGTATCTATCAGTTATATGAAGAAAATACTGCTCCACGAGTCTCACAGTCTGACACTTTCGATTCGGAATGATTGGCAGATTGCTCGAAGTCAGAAGATGGAATTCTCGACTACTCGAAACTCGATAGAGATATTGATGCGATAGTACTTGAAATCGATATAAAAATATCGCGGAAGAACAAATTACAACAGACACCGATCATTTATTTTTCACAATTTAATTTTATCTTTTGTCCATTTTTCTCATTTATTTTAAAATTAATTTAGAAGAGTAATAAATATTATTACTATTAAACATAAAGAAAATATATATTATAGAACAAGTATCAGATAATTTGTGTGCGTGCGTGTGAGCGTGCGTGCATGTAAACAGATATAGACTTATATAAGACAAATATTCAGAACTCATAAAATACATTTATTTCTACAATTATTCAGACATACATATTTGTAAGTTTATAGCTGAACGAAACATATATTTTTTTATTTCAACTTAATCCTATAAATTTGTCTGAAAATATAAGGAAACAACTTTTATCTTTTTACCCTATATATATATAAACATCTATCACTTTTTTTTATTATATTGTAAATTTTATTTTTTTTAAGCACAAAATATTTCTTTATTTAAATGTAAACGCATTTATAAATGAGAAAATATTATTCATGAAAGAACGATTACAAGTACTATTCATAGTCTTTTAAGTGTGTTTTGTAGCGAGGTATTAAGTACTACGATGAGAAATGTATAAAAGATGTATCAAAATCATAAAAAATTTTTGAAAAATAATTATACTCTCAAAATGAGACGTAATTGTCATCGATAATTCGTGAGAAATAATTATTTTCAGGAATCACTCTTTATGCAGTTTAAATTCTTTTAATTGTTCAAGTAATTGTGCGCTCTCCTCGGCGGCAGCATTTTGAATACTAGTTAGATAATTTAGCCGCTCGTTTAATTTGCTGTACATTTCATCCCATGTTGGTACTTTCTCATCAGAATTTTTATTCAACGTTTGATCAAGCTTTATTGATTCTTCCGTAGGTTGTACTTTATTGACATCTGAATCATTCTTCAATAAAGCCAGAAGTTTATCGGTAACTCGCTCACCAGATACGCTCGAAGTGCTTGCAATGCATTCGTCTTTCTTTTTGTTTATATTATTATCGACATTAAAAAGTTTTGGAGTTGCAACAGTTTCAGTTTTCTTACATTTTGTTTTTTGATTTTTATCAGGAATTGTAAGATTTCCATTTTCTTTATTGACGTGTTGGAAGTAATCTTTTAAGGATATTTTCTGAAAACATAATTTGCCAATTAAAAAATTGAAAGATTGAAATAATATATTTATATTACTCATTTGTAGGAAAGCACAATCAAATGTTCATGGTTTGTATATATAAAAAGCATAATATATTACCGTATCAGTATTACGTAGAGACTGTTCCAAATGCTTCATATGGTCATCTTCAGGAGCTAATTCATTATACAACATTTGGTGAAATAAATTAGTATGAAATTCAGGAACAAAGTTATTTTGCTGCATACTTGCAGCATGATCATTATGATTTTGTGAGATTCTTGTAGGCGATA
The DNA here is from genome assembly GCA_021460005.1 of Tetramorium alpestre. Lineage (NCBI taxonomy): Eukaryota > Metazoa > Arthropoda > Insecta > Hymenoptera > Formicidae > Tetramorium > Tetramorium alpestre. Next base: position 754,918 of record JAJVSH010000083.1, on the reverse strand, counting down.
CGGCACGAGGAGGACGTAATGGTACTTCATCAGCCTGAAATTAAGTTATTTATTTAAGTTTCAAAACATTTAAAACTATAATTCACATTCAAAACATTTAAAAATATAATTTACCGTGTCGTTCACAGAAGATGAAACAGTACTCGGAGAATTAAACTCTCTGAGTTTTGCTATACGCTCTCGTTCGCTCTCCCTATATTTCTTTTTTTCTGATTTTGTCAATCCAGAAACACATCGAATCACCGGTCTTTTCGATGAGGCTTTCATCGGATCGTAAGGCGGGGCTTCTGGTTCCTGTCACATAAAACATACGAAATATACTATTTAAATCAGTATTGGACTAGTTAATCTTCACCGTTTTTCATACCTCATCCCAGTTTTCAGTAGACTCATATGCGTTTAAAACTGGAGCAGGCGCTACATTCTTTGTTTTATTATATCCAATCTGTACATTTACCAAGTTTCCAAGACTCGGACACATCGCAATGTGCTCCTATAAACAATGTAAATTTGAATTTACAAAGCAGTGCAATTTTATCAGAGAAAAAAGTTATTTCTTTTGGCATGTAAAAATCACACTATATTCTTTAAACAAATTCTGAGATAGGACCTCAGCACATAACATGATGTAATGGTCTACGTCAGATGTAAGTCTTAGACGTAACGCACAAGAATTGATGTACAACTTGTAGGATATATAAGTTGTACGTCAATTCTTGTGTGTTACTTACATCTAAGACTTACGTCTGATGAAGACCATTATACCATATTATATGCTAAAGCCCATACTTTGTATGTATGATTGTGTGCACATGCCATGTGCATATAAATCTATACTTACCTTAAGACGATTGCGATCTACTATATGAGAGCTGTCCAATGGACATTCTGCCTTCTCTTCTATCTTACTGGCAGTTTTTTTACATTTTGATACATGAGACATAAGTTTAAATTTGCGAATACGATGCGCGGGATTATATGGACAGGTGACTAACTGATCTGCCTCCATTTTTAGAATCTATAAATTAGAAAAATAATATAACAATGATAAGATAACTTTAAAAGTTCTACCTTTTTTCCTCTAAATTGTTAACAATGTTGAAAAGTAATATCTTTTTTGTTTCATATGTCTTGTATTTAACAATNAATTTTTCATATTAATAATAATAATCATATTAATAATATAATAACAATGAGATAGAAAAAATACAAGACATTCCAGAAGACATATGAAACAAAAAAAGATATTACTTTTCAACGTCGTTAACAATTTAGAGGAAAAAAGGTAGAACTTTTAAAGTTATTAAAAATTTGCCAATTATTCAGATCAATACATTTTTTACATCATAAAATTATCTGCCGTCTCAAGAATAAATTTTATTTTATAAAATATTTCACGCACTTAATATAGATCAAAAGGTAGAGTAATTTCTTGTCCAACAAAGCTTATACCTCATCTACTCTAATGAGTCGTAGTCGTAAGATTGTAAGCAAATCGACCTATCACTCCTATAATCAAACAAAAACATGTATATACTCTTATTTTGATTACACTGCTAATAACAAGGTTAAATTTCTTGTGCGATAAAATCATGGTTAATATATAGAAATAAGAGTACAATATATAATGAACAAAAATTCGTTTAAATAACAAACTAAAAATCAATTAAACATTCAAGGTTCAATTTTGCCCACTAATGGATAAATTATCAAAAATACTATGTAACTCATAATTTACCAAACAAAAACTTGAACACGTTTAATTCCCAAAGATGCTTTATAAGAATTACAATCACACTTACTTTGAAAATCTACGTAAAGTGAAAGAAAAGTAAAAGTCTTCACGTGTGTACGTACACTCGTTGAGTGTACATACACACGCGAAGACTTTTATCTTTTTCACTTCTTTTTCTCTCTAGCGGTTTTTTTAACCTTGTCGTTTGCCTCGCAGCAAAACGCTTTAATACAACAAATCAATATTATCTCCCACAATCTCTTGGTTCAACCGATTAATGGCGATCGTACTCACCGATTGGCTTCCAATAATCAGGGCACCAATTAGTCTTCTCGTCACTGGGAATCGCTGAAACACAGGAACCTTTCAATTTCAGATCTCACGTTATCGCGCTCTTCTTCTTCTATGGCACGATATTACGCTCCATATGTTTGCTCGAAGCAGCTCTCGAAGAGAAGGCAGAAGGCTTCTTCTTCTTCTTCTGGTTATTGGCGCTGATGTCCATACAGGGACGTCAGGGACGTCATATCACACCATGGTCATATCATACGGCCACGGCTAACCGATAGAAGAGAACAAGGATATGCGTTAGGAGAAATTAATGTAGTCTAAAATGCTGTAATATGATACACAATACAGGGAGATTGTTGAATTACTTACTTTTTGCAATCTTGGAATCTTCATTTCTGTTTTTCTTCTTTGAACGTATACTCATCTCGCTTTGGGGGTGCAAAAACTTTTTAGGCATTTTAGGCAACACGAACAAATCTCTCGACATGCAACAGGTTAATTTTCATTATTGTCCTCTCAAGACAATTCGACGAGAATTTAGGCATAAGTCGGAAGATATAGCTCTCGATATTTTTATTAAAAATTCTGGAAAAATATATTTCGATAAAGGAGAGATTCAATTCGAATCTCGTGAATTCTAGGGATTTATTTTCTAAAAGTGGCGATCCGCGAAGTCGATGGCGCTAAATTTGAATAGAATTCAAAATCAATCTCAAAAAATTCTTTTAATAATTTTAACTTAATCACCGACAAAACTTTAATTTTTCGATTAGTATACAAGAAAATTTCAATTTCGATTCATCTGTTGTGTAATTATCTAAAAAAAGAGAAAAATTTTATGCAAATAAAATATAATTATATTACTGATTTCTTTCTCTTGTTTCAAGCTTTAGATTCGCTCACTGAATTGACTGACATATTATTCCATATAATAAGTAACAACGCTAATTTCTTCATACACTTCACTCTTTATTTTCCTTTGACTATGATAACTCGAACTCTTTATACACTCTCATAGCCTAAGTACGTGTAAATATAATAACAGAAATTAAAACATATCGTAAAACTCATCGTATTCCTATTGTTTACAGATTTTTCACTACTGTAATTCGTGGAATGATTGCGTATTCATTAATTCTCGCAATTGCAATTCCGTTGACATCCTCAGGCAGGAAAGGTGATTTCTGTTAAGTCTTACTGTCGTGCGTCCAATTAATAGGTACAAAGATAAAAAGATACGAGCTTTCGCACGATGCGTAAAGCGATATATTGCACGCATAAAGTCGCAAGAATAATGTCACGCATTAAAAATCTTAATTATAATCCCAAAACCTCAGAGTTACAATGATATACGCTACGTGATTTCTCGCGTGATATAAATCCTTTTCCAACGTGTGAATTAGCTTTTGATAACACAGAAGTTGTGTCATAGACAAGAAATGCAATACACAACAACTAGAATTTTATTTCATAAAATTTCGTTAGATGTATAAAAGACTTTATTCTGCATAATACAGATTTAAGAATTAGTGTTTAATGCGCACACATGTTTGTGTAAAAAACACACATCGACTTTGGTCAATTTGCATATTAAAAAGAAATTCAGTTTTTACTCTCTTAAAAAATTACTAGAATAGATTAGAAAAACTGTAACACGCAAAACGTTTACATTTAAAATCAAGATGAAAGAGAAACTATTTAATATTTACATTTTAATTTTAAACTCAGCGTGTATAATTTCTTAACGAAATATATATGTATACATAAATTTCAAAATTTACTTTAACAGCAAACGTGTGTCTCAGAAAGCTAATTCATTCGAGCGCTGTATGCACATTTATGAATAATGCACACAAGGCAATAAATATATAATAAACAGATATACATATGTTTTGGTAAATAATCCAGTACAAAACAATTCGCAATTTGTACTGTCAATGTATTAAGATATATCACACAAATTAGCTAATGAAGATTTCGGAAACACACTCCTGCATGAGCTTATACAGATTTACATTAGTGGAAGTCAGAAATCCGATCTACTCCTACTCAATCAATTCTTTAAAATGTTTATCAATGCTTTAAAATTTGATAGTTCTTAACGCAAATTTAGTCGATTTTCGGATGAACAATTAACAATTTTTCGTTTGTTAAGTTCATACAGGAATTCATTCTCGCTTTACAACGCCGTGTAATAATTATGCACAAATCGGAAATTTCGTAGACGATCAGTAATGCCTATATACATGCCTATAGCACTTTTTCATAAACGCTGGGGCATAAAATAATACGAGTAACTTAATGAATGAGGCATTTGAAAGAGTACTTCAATTTATCAATTTCCCTTAAACGGAATACATACTTCATCGTATCAATGTACGGATTTAATGTACAATATTGATATCTGTACATAGTTCAAGGAACTTTTCTTTACGCAATGTACAAGTGATGTATAGATTCATAAAATATTCCATGTACATCAATTTCAATATATATACACATGTATGTATATATGTATATGTTTTGTGGACTTGTGATGCATATAACATTTTAAAATTTTTAGGCACATCGAGCACACAACAATGATATACGTACACAACAAGCTTTAGTTACAGGAGCATTGGTAACTTTTTTTGTACATATATATCTTCCAATATAATTAATAATATACAAACTAAACACAGCAGTAGTTTTATGATTTAGTTAAACCATAACGCAGCGCAGAACTTGTATATATATTCATGTAATATCCATATATATATATCATTGTGAATAATTAACACTTTATAAAATATTTATTCTATTTCTTTAAATCTAAAAATATTTATAGATTTGATTACTGCAATGTAGTAACATTAATATACGTTTCATTATATATAATGTTTGTACTACGAAGATATTTGAAAACTGATAATGAGATAATGAGTTTTGTATAACAAATAATCACAATATTTATCGCGAATTAATCAAAGATATTCAACTATCTTATATATATATATATAAAATCAAAATTATTTTGCAACGATTCATTATATCAAATTTTATATTTTAATAATTATTGTATTTCTATAGGACGCTCTTTTATATACTTTCATTATATTATTTCAACGTTTTTTAAGTTCACTTGATATTATTTTAAATGCATGTTGTACACACATTTTATCTTTCGTCGCTATAATTAATTTATACTATATAATTTTTTGTATATTTCGTTCTGTATATTACTGTAACAGTACAGATATTGTATCTGTAATGATTATACGTTTTCATCAGTGCAAAACAATCAGTGTGGCATCATATTGTTGTATCAATTATGCAAGAAATTATTAATTTTTATAGATCAGGCAGTATGACAACGCTAAAGATTTTAGTTTTAAACATGTGTTGAAACCACGAAGTGTGGTTGAGGCAATAATATATATCTCGTTTCAACAATAAACTTTAGCACATTTTGTACGTTCCCTGTAAAAAATTCCGATTTTTTTCAATCAGCGATTAGCGACTCGTAAAATATTTCATCTCAATCTCTCAATATATACTTAAAAATTATATATTGATTATGCGTATGCTCCGATAACTAAAGCAAAATTATGTACACATGTATAAACATGCTCCGTAGATCAAGAATCTACAAATATATAGATTTACTTATTATATATGTATGTATATATATATATATATGTATAGATCTTTATATATTTTTTATATAATATATATAACACGATACAACGAATACTGTTAGGTGTATCTTAAGGCACTCGTGCGAATAAAATCTAAAAACATTTGGAACAAATAAAGAAAAACAAAGTCGCTAACTTCAATAACAATTCATAAACACACCTAACTATTGTATTTAGTTAAATTGGTCCAGAACTAGAATTGATGAAAAACGTTGTCACTCTGTATTAAACCCCGTAAGATAAATAAGGAAATAGCGTTGAACGATCGACCCCGAATATAATCGATCGAGCCCTATTAATATAACGTTTCACGGTAGCCTCTTAACAAGTAATATTATTAAAACTCTGTCTAAAGCCAGGAACTAGCGCTTTAAGGAATTGTTTCACCCTTGACACACTTTTTCACACTTCAATTAAAAATGTACAATGCAAAACTTCTCGATCTGCATCGTTTAAATCATCGATCGATATTCCTATAGATAAATACACTTTAAATAGTTAAAAATTCAAGTGCAAAACAGGTGAAAAGGGAGGATGAAACTATCACTGTAATATGTAAGAAACCTGTGTTAGAACAGAGACTTTGGGGTTGATACATATGCGGAGCATCACTATCCCAATGGTTAAACACCGCGCACATTATGAAATATAACGTGTATGTTTAATTTAACCCGTTTGCACGGAGAAATTATGTCGTATATTGAAATTGGCCTTAACTCTTGCTCACTTTAAATTCCTCTAACATTAATATCACGAGTTTTGCTTCAATAGATCTTCTGTGTATGGCAATATAGGTACTCATCAATATCTAGTAACGCTGGATGCAGATCCTCTCCACAATCTTTTTTAACGCTTTACCACAGCTTTTGTATTATTAACTACGATATGAACTATGAGACATTGTTTATTTTACCTAATTTGTCACGTATATTTTAATAAATGTAGCAATGACTATCATGATAGACAAATTTTTCTTTCTGCGAAGAGAATGTACACGCGTATACTTTGTGTCTTCGCATTTTACGATACACGATTTAATATGATTACTTTTCAAATAACATCGATAAAATATACAAATAAAATAACATTAAAATAAAATATTACAAAAAATTTTATGAATAATGATAACTTTTAAACAAACAACAAAATGAAATGCTTAGCCATTTCGAGTGCGTTTAACACCAACAACATACAGATATGAGAATATATCGACAAATCGATACGTAAAAATTGCAAACAGCGTTATTAACTTTTCATTATGCAAGATAAATCATTTTAATATCCCATAGCTCAAATTTTTTCATATATATCTATAATGCATAATATAGGAATGTTTCATTTTTCTCCTTGCATATTGTCTCTATTATCAGAGACGTAATTGTACCATAAAACGTACTTTTTTGCTACATAATTTTTAACCGTATACATCTCTTAACATAATGTCGCCAGTGTACACATTTTTGCAAACTGGAATGACGATTTATATGTATATGTTCATATGCACGCGTGTATGTATATATCTACCTATGTGTTTTATATATAAGTCTCTTCATAATATAAATAAAAATTCGCAGTGTGAGCACATTCAGCGGTTGAACATCACTCGTAAAACTTTGTACAAATAAAAGACCGAAGTCTCTTTTGAAAAGTGTAAACAATCGAACGGGTATTATATAGTTTTGTTAAAATCTTTGGCTAAAACATCTAATTGCGAGCTAGAAGTATACCTCGGGTAACTCTTTGTTAATGATGACCCACATCGGTTGACTTAGCTAAAATCAGCAAACCTTTTAAAGCGTTCGTTATTTAGCAGTTAAAATTTCGATGCTGATGCCATTAACAGTGGCAGCTGAATCATTTACAATCCAACTGCGATATAAAATATTCGTATCATCTTTCATTATCGTGAACAACGTTTGTAGAAGATTGCACTATAAGCCGTTATTATAATCACAATAACTATATATATGTTTGTAATCCAAATAACTTACTCGCGATTATTTATCAACGTCGTTTTCTTTCCTAGGGCTTTGCTGCGTGCGGTCGAAAGACTTTGTGACATCCTGAGAAAATAATATATCATTTGCTACTGTTATACGTATTGGATAAATGTTAATTTATTGTACCGTTATGCACTAGCAATAACCAGCAATAAATAATAAATGTCTAATAATGAAAGTACATGATGTAATATGTATGTAAAAACCGCTTATGAGCTAACAGTTCAATAAAGAGAAGGTCACGTACCTGTACCGCAATTTGTAATGGCGTTAATTCACCTACGGAGCAATCACTTCGCACAATATTCGCCGGTACTAGCCTGGGGCAAGGCTTGCCCGTGAAGAGTGTGAACAGTGCATGAATGCTTCTACGTTGTGTCAATTCTATGTGACGATGTTGATACCCAGCCAAGTGCCGTCGATGCCGTGATGTTGTAGGGAACCACCTTTCGCACAGATTGCAATATCGTCTGTGCTTTATCATCGCCTGCAAAAAAAAACAGAGATAAGGATATCTCTCGAATTCATAAAAGAAAAAAGAAGATATCCTCTTAATAATTTAAGAGGATATTTTCTTTTTTTGAAATATAATTTAAATAAGATAATAATTTAAATAGGATAATAATTTAATAATTAATAAGATAATAATTAATAATTAAGATAATAATTTAAATAGGATAATTTAAATAAGATAAATTTCCTCTTACCTTTTCGTGATAAGCTAATTGAGTTATGAGATCGACAACGGACATCTCGCTCTGTTTATGAACGTCCTTTGTATTGCTCTCAACTTTAATGCCCGACGTTATAATTTTGTCGTCTATCAGCTTGGATTCTGCTATATCGAGATCTTCGTTGCTCTGAATCGTAATAACCGGCGGCGATCTGGAAGTCTCTCTGTCTGAATTCGCGTTGAAATTTACCTCGATCTCGGGTTCTAATATCGGCATGTTATCCTCTTTGGGCTTGACTTCCTTCGCATTGCTCGTGTTATTCCCTTGATCGGTGGATCTTGATATCTTGGGAATTTTGAAAGACGACATTCGATTCTTTTCTTTCCGTAGCGAATCTTGATGAGAAACATCGTCGCTTCGGCTCGTTAGATTTTTTCTTTTTTCGTTTAAATGTACGGTAGGAGTTAGACTCTCGTTCGACGCAGTCTGGCCGAGCTGTTTAAACGTCTTCAAAGATATCGTATTGCACTCGGGCGTGTCTTTTACTGTCTTCTTGGAATCGGCTTCGTTTTTCTCAGGTGATCTCGGTTTCTTCTTCAGGAAAGAACTTTTGCTTTGCTTGGAATGTTTCTTATCAGACTTCTCGGCATTACATGTATTTTCAGTCTTGTGTTTATTTGCCGTAGACGTAGACTTCTGAGACGCAAGGTCGCTATGACAGTCTTCAGAAGCATCACTCGAAGGCACCTCCGAGAGACTGTTGATATCAAAGCTTGAGCCCTGTTTCTTCTCCGCGGGTGTTTTCAGTCTCGCGTTACCGTTCGCGCTGCTCTGCACTTCACAGCTGGATTTCGAAAGGCACTTCTTCAAGATCTCCTTGGCCGCCAGAACCTTTTTTATCAAGGAGTCATTGCAGCAGAAATTTTCCCTCGTCGCAGCGAAATCCGCTGCCTTGCAGCACGGAGATATCGAAGAGACCTCCTTGACAGAGCTGTTCTCCAATGTAGATCTATCGTCGCCGCTAATATCGATCTCCAAGATACGTTTATCCTTTCTAAGCGAACTATTACCGAGAGAGGAAGCCTCGGATTTCTTATAACGTCCCAACTTTGCGGCTTGATCGCTTGACTCGTCGGATGCACGAAGTGAGCTGAAACATGTGATAGGATTAAGTTTCGGCATAGATACGTCCAGATGATCTGTACTGCTGTTGTCCGCGATCTCTAACTCCAGCTCAAACTGGGTCGGAATCGCATCCGCCGAATACAGTTGTTCGGTATCGTCATCCTCGACCATGTCCCTCTCCAGCTCGCTGTGAGTACCATCCGGCGAAGCAGGCAGGATCTCTATAGTCGACTGACTATCATCCGAAGACTCGACTTTAATGACAGTGCTGTTAATGACCTCGAAATTATCCAAGATACTCGCAGAGTCGTCCTTGAGCAAATCCGTATCATCTTGCAGAGTGCAATCGTTGTCTATATCGGTGACACTACTCAGACGTTCTTTCTTTATCGTAACTTCGCTGTTGTTCTTGCTCAAGAAAGAATCATCATCTCGCTCCTTCCTCTGCTCCTTGTTCTCCGTTCGCAAATTGTCTTCTTCAGATGTTTCATTTGGACCGGGCAATTTCTCGAAATCGGTCTTCGATGTTGCCTTCACGTCCTTTAATGCAAGCTTGAAATTTGAGCTGCTTGACTGCTTGAGAGTATTCTTCTGGCCAAGCTTACTTGAAATAATATCTTCGTCCGCTTGTTCGCCATTGATATCGAAACTATCAGTCTTTTGCTTATCGCACGGAGAGGTAGCTTTCTGCAAGTTAGCTTTCTCAGATGACTGATTGGTTTCTTTATCGGGTGAAGCAACGTCCAACTCCGATCGTGAATTACTGTCGCGAGATCTTGATCTGCGTTTATTGTGCTTGTCCTCGGTCGACTTGTAACTTTTGAACGACGCATTCTTCTTCGGCGTGGTGCACATCTTGGCATCCTTAGAATCCGTATCTAAGGATGACGCAAAATTTACCCTGAAATCGCCCCTGAACGCGTCACTAAGTTTTCTACAGTCGTAATCCGACATTCGCCTCTGCTTAAACTTGGCCGGAAGTAGGTTGGACGTTGAATTCGACCTGGACAGTTTATAATCACCTTGCTTCTCTTGACGATCCTTAAGGTTTGCAAATATTTTGTCGATAGCTCGTAACGTAACGGGGGACAAAGTTAATTTTAAATCTTTCACCATACTGTCCAGAATGCGATATCTTTCCAGTTTGACCTCCGGTTGCCACTTCGCACTCTTCGCGATGAGCGAAGAGCCCTTGCTCAGCTCACACTTGAATTCCGCGCTGGCTGACGTTCTCTTGATGATCACCTTGGGAATCTTCTCGGAGATGCCAACCTTTTGATTCTTCTTCGTGTCGCATTCTAGCGCGTTCGTTCGCGTCGAATCGGAGGAATTACTGCGTCTCGTAGAATGTTCTGCCTCATCCCGTCCCGATCTCTTGTACTTCTTGATCGGCACTTCCGAGTAGCTCGAGCTCTGTCTCTTCCGTGTCACTTCTGGAGATGACGATCTGTTCCTTTCCTGCTTCCTCAATTTCAATATAGGTATCTTCTCCTCGTATTTTCCCGGATCTCTTGACTCCCGAGAAGTTATACTGCTGCAAACCGAATTATCTGCGTGATCGGATCTCGAGATATTTTTTATTTTCATCTTTGATACGGTCTTCTTAATGTTTTTGCGTCTAACATAAACTTCATCGTCATCGGCTCTCATTATTTTATTGGAATGCTTTTCGTCCAGTTTTATCTTCATCTTGGGAATTTTATTTCTACTAGATTCCTGCAGAGAACTTTCAGAATTGCTCTCACATAGATCCTCGTTCGTAAGTGACGAAGTTCGATCCAAGATATTTGCTTGAGCAGGAGTTTCTTCGCAAACTGCCTCGATAGATGGGGTCCCCGGGCGAGATCTAGCGTTCCTGATGATCATCTTTGGTATTTTCGGTTGACAGATTGACTTGTTGGCTATGCCATCCTGTGTAATGGAAGAGGAACTCACCTTTGTTACGAACTTTGAGCTAGACTCGCTTTTCTTGATGACGAGTTTAGGGACCATTTTTGTGTTAGCGTTGCAATCTATTGCGCGTAAGTATGCTATCTTCTCGTAGCTATTAGAAGAAATTTGACTCTGCTCCTTGTTTTCGTCGTTGTTCGGCGTTGCTTTAGATTCCTCGATCGCTGCTGCCGGCTCGACCGCTGGCACGATCTCGTCGATTGCTTTACTTTCAATTTCAGTGATTACTTCCGCAACTCGAGGCTCTTTGGTAGCTGACATCTCCGAGAGGGACAGATGGTCCAAGAGCGAATTATCCTGGAGCGAATTAACCGCGCCCGTAAAGTCGATCGACTCGTCGATGCTGCACAAACGATTAACGGCGTCCTCTTGAATTTGGCTTGTTTCCCATACCATCGGCACCATACTGTCATCCTCCGTGAAATCGTGCTCGGATATTCGCGACAGTGCGCATCTATCTCCCACGTAAATCCCGCAATCGGAAGAATCCATGCACAATAACTTGGAATCGATTATGCTATTGCAATCCTTGGGAGTGTCATTCGTTTTCGTTTCTTCACACTGCTTTTTGTCGCTGTTAATGATATTTTTGATAACGGTAAACTCCGATATGTTTTGCTCGCGCTTCTCGCACGCGAATAAATCGCATACGTTTTCTTCCGTTTGTAGATTCAACGCGGCGGCTGATGTAGGGCAACAAGTATCCACTTCATCGACTCCTTGATCTGCCAACGGGACTTCAACTTTCTCTCTATCATTCTCCGGTTGCTGCCTTTCCGATTGCTGCTCGTTGTCTTCTTCGTCGAGTGTTCGTTCTACGAATGCAACGTCAGATCGATTTTGCGAGACAATCTGTTCGTCTTCTTTAGATATCGCGGGATCTTGTCTGTCGCGCGTGTCTTGCTCATCCGTTTGATCGAAATTAATTTCAGCTGAAACATTCGAGTCCGTTGCAGGCGTAATTTCTTCCCTATCTTTGTGATCGATCGCTGCTGCCGGCTCGACCGCTGGCACGGTCTCGTCGATTGCTTTACTTTCAATTTCAGTGATTACTTCCGGGGCTGATAAAACTTGACATACAGTTTCCCGATTCGCGAAAGAGTCTGAATCATCCTTCATTAAAGCGTTAATTTCATCATCTCGTTCGTTCGAAGTAAGCGCGGATTCTTCTACAGTATTTTCTGTATTTTTTGGTTCATCGAGTGAATCTTTAGATTCGATATTTAATTTAGACGGACTTGCGACTCTGGTAGAATTTTCATCGGAGACTTCTTTCGTACTCGCAATTTCAGCATCGGATTTATTCTCCTTTGGAGAGCCAGTGCTACGAAGGCATAAATCGTCTTCCAGTACATGTTCCGTTTCAGCTTCCTTGTCTTCAATATAACTCGAACATTGGTCTTCTTCTTGATTACAAATTTTCTCTTCTGTTATTTTAGGAGAACATGATCGTGCCCTTTCAATCACGCTAAATTCGTCTCCGTCGTTGAATTGAGATTCTTGCACTTTTGTATGCTCGTCGTTATTTTGCATACTCAATAATGGATTAGGCGTGCTTACTGGCTTATCGCTAACATCAGCTGGCGCATTATCTTGATTATTACATCCATTTTCTCGCTCATTGCATGATACAGCGTTCGATTGTTCACATCGCAAATCGTCATCTCGAATTGAACGCAAATCATCAATGTAATTGCACGTTGTGTGATGCAATGTCGGGTCGTTCGTCACGTCACTATTCGCTTTACAATTACCGTTGTCCGAAGACTCTTGCTCCGCAGGCAAAAATGAAAAGGAATCCAATCGTTTCTGCGCGATGAATATCTCACTGAAACTTAGTTCTTTAATATTATCGCCACTTCTCCTGTTGATGTGAGAGGAATACGACTTAATTGATTCCATCGTCTCTTCCCAACATGCAGGTCTTGATTCTAGAAATAAATTCGAATCGAATACACAGCTTTCGTCATAGCCTTTCTCATACTCGAGATTCTCCGCGAATATTTTCGTCTTGCAATGTTTAATACTGGACGCGGGCTCATTGTCCAGATTATACTGCTTCTCGAGAAAGTCCAAATCCACGATATTCTTCTTTATGTTATTTTCCTTGCTCTCCTGACCACTTTTATTCGCATACAACTTATTTGCATCGTCGTTGAAGAATTCCAAATGCGACGTACCTCGAGTTTTCGCGCAGTTAGCGTTTTTGTGAACGGCAATCTTGTTTGACAAATAATCAACGTGTTTTGCCGCGGACTTGGCAGAGTCGATCTCCCTCTTTCTAGTGATAGGAACATCGCGATTTCTTTTGAATATCTTCCGTAACTTGGAACAATTGTAATAATCGTACGATGGAGATCTCGCGAAATACTCGCGGGAGTTGCTGTAACTATCTTTCGAGCGAGCCTCCATAATTAGCTCGCGATACGTAAAGCGGGGATTAGGACTGTAAGTTATCTTCCCGTCTTTGGTAGTGTACACAGGAACTGTATTTAGATTCTCCGGTTCATCTGCACCGAAGAAGTTCGGGTTCACGTAACCGCTCGTAGTTTCGAACAGGTCGAAGTTGTCGAATCTACCGTCGTCTCTCTTTGGTCTTTTCCATCTGTCCGCACGCCTGTCGCCGACATCCGTGCTCTCGTTCGGGGCAACGTCAAAGTGATTGTAATCAAAATGCACGGGTTTATCGTAATTGGTATCTTCCATGCTGGGCTCCACTGAAGAAGTCGACGGAACCGCGCTTAATTTAGATGTAGCCTCGTCTTGGAAATTTCTAGCGTTCCTGCACGAAGAAGTAGCCGTTTCCTGATGCTCCTTCTTCTGTACGTTGACGTTCCTCGAGCCTAAGTGTGGCGAATTGTCCGAGGAGGCTTTCAATTCTTCGCCGCAGAAGCTGGTAGCAGAGACTTTCCTTTCCACCTCTTGATGCACGCTTCTCCTTCTGACGTGCTCCGATCTTGAAGTTTTCGAAGCGCTCGATGCCAGCTCAGATTCGGCATTAGTCGAAGGAGCGTCATCTCGCAAGGTCGCATCGCAACCAGACGGTTCTGCATTTGAAAACGTACCGTTCCCTTCGTATGCATCATCGATCAATTCTTGTTCCGACAATGAACTTCGCCTCTTCTTAGAAGCAAGCGTCTCACCGTTCGCGTCTTCCTTGCATGTGGCAGTCACTGATTTCATTTCCGTATTGTTGTGATCTTCATGAGCTTCGTTATACGCTTCTGTTGCAGCGGGTGGCGATCGATTGCGCTTCTCGTAATCCCGGTGATCCGCTTTTTCGCAGACCATTTTCTTGTCGCACTGAATTTCCGTTATGCTCGTCGAATTCGACCGGGCCCCGTTGGAGATCGAGTTCGTCAAGTGGCCAATCGTTTCAGCTACGGCATTCTTGATATTCTCGTGCAGCAACTTCTCCGTCGTATTCCGTTCCGTGCACGATACGTTTATCTCGATCTTGATCGCGTCGAGGGAACCGCCGCTCTTCGCCTCTTCCCTCGAATGCTGCATTCCCTTCTGATCGTCGTCCTTGAGTTTCAGATTGACGTTCGTAACTTGAATGGCAAAATTCGCATGCTTGCCTTCCTGTTCTCCGGATGATTTAGGCCTCGTCACGTCCTTCTGACACAGCTGATTGTCGCACGGTGACTGCGGTGCGGATCGCTCGTCAGAATTCGACGAACGATGACATTTCTTACTCGGTGCATAATCCGAGGTCTCCTGCGCATCCTTGCCCTTGTCGTGGACATCCCCAGCGCCAAGTGATTTATACTTTATTCTTCTGTATTTCTTTAGAAGTCGCATTCTTTCCCCGTTGTCGGCGATGCTAATGTTCTCGATCACTCTCGGCTTATTATGCAAGCTATCGGATCCTTTGGCATTTTCGACAGTACAGGATTGATCCTTATGCCCTTCTTGAGTATGTTTATTGTGATGTACGATGGTTTCGCCGCACCTATCCGACGTGCTCTCCGACAAACATCTCTTCTTATGAGAAACTGTCTGGTCGCTTGAGATGGACTTTTTGCGATCGGCGAGCTTCGCGTGCCAAGAACTCTTCGAGTCCTTCGCGCCGTGTCTCGTTGATCTATCATCATTGGCGCTCTTCTCCGAGGAATCTTCTTTTACCTCAGATTTTCTCAACTTATCGCTATCCAAATTTTTCGCATTATGTGATGTGGATGAATTATTTTTAATAACCTGCGACGTACAGCTACTTTCCGTCCTGGAACTTCTCGGAGCGGTGTCATTTGTCGGCGATAAACTTGGCCTATTTGCTGTTTGACGAGTCATTTCAGTCGATACGCGTCTCTTTCCGGAATAATTAATGCCATCCTGACCATTAAATTGAACTGGGTCGGAATTATTCATGACATTCTGTGATGCGTTATCCGTTTTCGTTGAGTCGCTATACCACAATCCGACTTTCGCGTTTGTTTCGGTTTGCGAATTTTTATGAGCATCCAGGTTTGTCGCTTGAGATTCATTAGTGCCGCGGTCATTCGTTAAACTTTTATGAGCTTGCATCGATTTATTCTGCACTCCTGTTGACACGATCTTTAATTCATATTCGCCGGAGGTCAGAGTCATGCGCATGCTAGTAGCTTCGACAGTTTCCGTTTCATTGTCAAGCGCGAATACTTTCTCACTGTTGTTTGCCGAAACGGAAGTCCCAGTCATGTTTGCGCACTCTTTACCGTTCTTCGTGGACGTCGTAGGTTCATTCTTATCAGCATTCACGGAAAATGTATTGAGAATAACATCGTGACTAAGCAAGTTGTTATCACCGTCATTATTCTTGAAATGATTCTTCGTTTGATATTCGCCGCTTAACGAGTCGGTTGGTTTATTCCTGACGGTTCCCTCGTCGTTCAGGTGATCGTAGACCTCCCCCTTCGTCGGCGATTGCGTGAAACTGATCATGGGACTGTTCGGTATAATCTCAATCGGATTCGTCGATATCGTGAGATCCTCTACGCGCTCCGATGATTCCTCGTTGTCGGAATGGATCGGCGTGTTCAGCGTGGTGGAGATCGGGGTGCATTCGGACGTGGGGAGGTCCGGCAGACTTATATCGTCTGGATTATGAGATTCCTCGCTCGCAAAACTGCTCTGCTTCTTCAAATTTGCGTCTCGAACAGAGTCCTTCGACGTAGGCAGGACAGCGAACGCCTGGTCACCTCCTCGCGACGTTTGTGACGTACTCTCCACCGTTTTAGGCGGGGTGGGATTCTCAACGACGTATTTCTCTTTGCTCAGATTTCCAAGATCGGCATTGTACTCGGTCGTGGTCGGCTCGGCCGTGTTGCCGGCGTCGGTCTTCTTGAACTTGTCGGCCTCGAGAGTTATCGCGGCCACCTCGATTTCCGTCCCCTCTTGGAAGAACGGCACCGTGTCCTGCCTCTCCAGGGTCTCGGTGACCTGACCGTTGGTGACCTGCAGAATACTACCTATCTCCAAGTTGTCGACTATGTGTATTGTCGGCACCTCATCGGGCCCGTTGCTTATGCACTGTATGATGTGGCTTCCCGGCCGTACGATAGCTTCCTTCGCGATGTCCTTGCTCGTTGGATCCTTCGTGATCTCGATGTTCTCCGCGGACGAGTATGCTATCGTTAGGCAATCCTGCGCCGGCACTACGCCGATGTCGCTCTTCTTCTGATTCTCGAACGTTATCACGCTCGGGGCGATCGCTTCCGGCTTGGAGATCTCCAAGCTCTCCAACGTTTTCGCCGAGAGATTCACGTTCTCGTAACCCACGACTACTACCGGCGTCGATTCGCTTAGAACGGCGCTGGTACCAGCGCTGTCCTCGTCCTCCGATTCGTCCCAGTTGGCGAGAAACTGCCGTACATCGAGCTCGGGCTTGTCGGCGAAATTTTTCGACATTTTTTGTTGCATAACCGTGTCGCTCGAACTCCCGGTCAGAGTATCAAAGCTCTCGCTTCCCTTTTGCACTTCGAACTGATTCTGATTGTGACTTTTTTGCGTGGGGTATCGATCTTGCTTCTGCATGCTTTCCGCGCACAAGGTAGTCACATGGCCTTCATGCGTTTGTGGAATTAATTGCTCGGGCTTCTGAACGTTACGATTCGTCATTTCGGGAACGCCACTGCTGTCTTGCTTCCCCTGTTTGTCTACCGGACTATCCATCGGCGCCTGAGAATTCACTGCTTGTTGAACTCTGGGAAAAGCTTCTGGCATATAGTTGGAATTGATTAAAACGCCGTTCTGATCGAATTGCAAATTTATCGGTGGGATAGCAGAGGTATTGACGGTCGTCGACGCGGCGGCGACGCACGGAGTCTGCTGCATTTGCCCCTGATATGTGACGGACTGCTGTAGCTTCAATATTTCTTTATATCTATGAACACATTCCTTGTACTTGGGATGCGATTGGTACCCGGGTATCCTCGCCAATTCCCTGAGATGATTCTCCATCGAAAATCTTTGCATCGTGATCTTCTGTTGGTATATCTGATACCGCGAATGCGAGGGAGTATGCATCGTCGCAGCATTCGTTTGCATTCTGTTCACCATGGACGCGTTGTCGGTGGTAACCTCCTGACAGTCGTGCGTGGCGTCGGTCGTCAGATTCCTCGGGTACTGCGAATTGAAATAAGTATTCTGCGCGGATGGCATCATACTCGGGTTCGAAACACTCGTGGACGGCATGCTGGTCGGCATCATCGCGCCGCCAGTCTGATACGGCACTTGCTTGTTATACTTCTGCTGCGGCATCGTGAAGCCTTGCTCCGGATGTTTCACCATTCCCTGATTCGCCGCCACGTTCATGCCGCTCATCTTGGAGTAATCTTTCACGTTGTAAGAATACTTCTGGTACTCTCCCGTGTAATTGTAGTTCTGCATGGAGTAGTTCTGCATCATGCCAGAGGATGATGGATAGCTGCGGGAATGCAGGCGGTCCTTGCGATACTTGAAGTCGGGAAAATTCCGCCGGTGATCCGCAGCGGGCCCATTAGGCGGTGGCACCATGGACGACAGAATCTCCTTGCCGTCAAAGTTGTCCTTCCTGAAATTGTACTCGCCTCCGAATCGTCGGGCGTCGTGCGTCTGATATCCAGCGGACGTGCGAATGTTATCTCTGTAGGCCGCGTTATTCTGATAAGAGCAGTACTTCTCCCACTGCTGATAACTCATGTTGGGATCCGGATTGCAGCACGCTCCCTTACAGGGGACAAAGGACGTCGGCGGGCCCGTCCTGTTGGCGGTATGCGAATTCATGTTGGCGTTTCGCGGCCCTATCGACGCATGCGGCGTGTTCATGTTCATCACATTTGGTCCATTTAGATGCGAGATAGGTCCATTTAAAGGCACCTGATTGTTTCTATAACCTAGCTCCTCGTTTATACCGCCTATCGCGGCACTCCTCGGGTCCATCGGCCCATTCAGATTGTCCACCATGGGATTTCTCGTATTCGAAGGCCCATAGTGGCCAATGCAGTTCTGCATCTGCACCATCGACGCCAAGGGGTTGCTGTCGGTGGCATTGTGACCGTGCGAGATGTTGCTCGGCAGATGCGGCGGCGGCTGAAAGTGCCTCGGATTGAAATTGGGATCGTTCTGATGCTTCTCGAGTCCCTCCGAGCTGAGATTCAGGCCGTTCAGCTGCGTCGGGCAGGTCGGGCTAATACTGGACATAAACGATAAGTGTCCCGAATTGACATTTTGAGCGGTCGATGTCACGTCGTTTATTCCTGATTGCGATGGATTATACTGATGCCAATCTGGCATATTTCCACTGTAGTTCATTGTACATTGTTTTGCTATTAGTTTCCTGGGATTACATCGTTCTCCTTGTTCACAAGAATCTCTCCAAATATTAAGAGCAGGGGGCCTACCTAAAGAGAAGAGACTGAAAGTTACTTTTTATAGGAGTGCGCAGAAATTATACATTACTAAAATTGTTTACTGATAGCATAAATATCAATGTCATCGGTCATGCATGCGTAATCGAATAAAATTATTCCTAACAAGTCTGCACTTTTAATATTGTTAGATTCTTGCACTATCATCTACGCCAGAATTGATTATCCTCACTCGGTGAATACATTAAACAGCTTGAATTCAGAGCGCAAAGGTCAAGTTTTAAATTCCCAAGTATAAGGGACATGTTATTTGTTTACAGGCTGGACTGTTTCTCACAAACGAGCAAGAATCAAATATTTATATTTCCTTCTCGACTTGATCCAATTTACGGGTTCGACATGTCGCAGCGAATTTTTATTACTCGAGGGAAGCTCGGGGAAGCCGAAAAGTACCGTTTACAATTATAAATATGTTGCCTCGGTCATTCAGGGAGCTGCGACAAGGTATTAGATTCGATTTCAATGCGAAGGGTTATAACGCATGACGCAGGTATGACCTACATCTTTGACATCTTTGGCACCACGCACACGCCAACGCACACGCACGCACACAGACACACGCGTCTCGCGCGGGAGAGGCATGGCCGTCGTCAAAACGCGAATGATCCCCCGAGACAGACATTCACAATGCCGCGAGACCCGAAATTGAGACGGACGCCGAGACTCGCGTCGATCGACTCTTCGCGTGCCTCGGCGCTGGAGCGCGCACTAACAGGTGACACCATATTACCGTGCTCGTGGCCATTGTTGGGCCACCTTACTCCAGCCCGCGGTGGCGGCCTGTGTTTACGTCTCGACCGCGCGATCACGTCGCGGGTGGCGGGGCGCACCGCGCGATCCGCGGCGCGGATTCACGCGTCCGAACGCTACCAAAAGAAACGCGCAGCTCGTTGCACGCGGGGCCTTGAAGATACTACGACTGACAAACGTACGATACGCGCACACATACACACGCGCGCGCGCGCACACAGACGGGTCTCGAGACGGCGATCGTCGCGTTGCCGCTCGCGTCGCGATCGCGGCGATGATTGTGGGACGACGACGACGATACGCGGCCGCGATCGTTAGGATCGGCTGCAGCTTGGTGTGGCTCGCGGAACGAAACTCACGCTCTGAGACTTACCTGCACTTCACATCGCTCGCTACACGCACGCCATATTGGACACGACTGCTCGCGGATAAAAAAAAAGAGGAAAACATACGCGCGCCTCCTGCGGCGGCAGCGCGCACCTCCGACCCGTCCGTGCGTGGCTGCGCGCACGCGCACGTGCACACCTGTTTCGCACCTGGACACGCACGTACGGCGTATGTATGTATGTATGTACATACATACATACATGCGCGCGGCGGGCGATCGTAAAAATGCGACGCTAATCGCCTTACGGCTCGCCAAATATATTCGTGAGTGCCGTTGACTCCGAGTTACGGCCAAGTCACAGGCGCGAAAACCTCTTGTTAGGAGTCGCGGAACGAGATTTCCGTTGAAACTTCATTTTGACATGTGTACTAATGACTCGTGTCTCTTGTATGTATGTACATACGCACAGCGCGATCGCTTTGATTTTTTTTGAGTACTCGCGATGAAACTTTAATGTATTTTTTACTGTTTTACTCTGTCAAATGCATATCACTTTATGATACATGACTTATGACACGAGTTTTACACAAGTGTTTGTAGCTAATAAAATATTCGAACGTTCTCCACTAAGCTAACGTATGGAAGCGTTCAATTCTGCACATTCGTTTATTACAGAGATACACAGGTGGTTGTATATGTAATAATTTACAATAATTTATATTAAGTTTATGTACAGTAATTTCAATGCGTGTTATTGCTCATTAAGCTTATATAAAGATATTAATTTAGTGGTTGAATATATAAGTGGACACATTATTTGCACAAAAATAGGAGAATCTATTATCTATCTAAATATATATGCAAGCTTAAATTACTATTTTTTCTAAAATATATAATGAGCGTAATTTGTTGCTGAGTTTGGTTGATAAGTTTTGAGAGAAGTAATTTGTAATAATTCATAAAAAAGTGTACTTTAAGAATTACAAATAAGTAAATTATAAAAAGTATATATTACACGAATGAGGATTTATTCACCGCAAAATATATATTTGCTATTTTCAAATATAAAAAATAGATTATATGTAAGAAAAGCATTTTACTAATTGTTATAAACTACGACGCTTGATATTGTCTTTCATCTTTTTTTTTGACCTCAAGGATTTAAGTTCAGTTTGACAGCTTCTTGTCGTATCACAGAGATGAGCTCTTGATTTATTAAAAATATGAACCTCAGTCCTGCAATCTGTGAAAGATGTATGTAAAAATTGATTGAAATTCATTTTTAAGTTAAAAGAACAAGCTATTAGAGAGAAAGCTATATAAACTAAATTTCTTGTGTTTATGTAATAATTATAGTTTGATAATAAATTATGTAATAGTTACCTCAATTACACTATTGTTATTCAATTTCATCTTATTGCCAGCCAAAATTGGTCTGCTGTCCACAAAAATCGGCCGTTTTCCCTCGGACGACAGAAAGAAGTCTCCATTATTCCTTAAACGAATGGTACCTTGTCGACGCGAAACTTTCCATGCTGGACCTTCCAGACCAAGATCCACATCGACAGTATGATCTTTTGTAGAACGTCCTACACTTATCTGAATAGAGATACAAAGAAATGTAAGATGTAAATGTTTTAAAATATGAAAATAAATTATACATGAAAATTTAACAAATAATCAATTCAATTCTTGCTCCTTACCTCTCTAGATCTCATGAGATATCGAACGAGTCTCCCTCTCAGAATGGCTAAGGTTTGATTATCAAATTCTGGTGGATTGACGCCTGTTACGCTGTCGACAAGTACCTGCCATCTACTAAGCTCGTTCTCCAATACTTTAATTTCTCTCTTATTCTTTCTGTCCGTCGTTGCTAATTCTGCATCTACTAATTCGTCTTTCGGTTCCACCAACTCGGTATCGTTGATCATATCCTCGGCATCAGAGAAGCTCAATACGTGTTCACCTCGTGGTAAACTTTGTACGGTCTGATCTGGTAATAGGTGATATTGTTTCATCAGTTGCCAATGGCTGTGTAACGCTTTCGCGGTCCTAGCTGGATAAAACGTATGTGCGTTTGCTTCAAGCAATTCTTGAAATACTTCCAATGTTGGTTGAGAAGTCTGATGAGAAAGATCACATACTTATAATAATGCAGTTGTCATGTGACAAATTGAATATTAACTCGGTAGCTAATTTAATACGATAGATTATTTATGCTTTCTATAGAAACATTTGTCATTTAGAATCTATTAATACCCACTGATTTAATAGTCCCTAACAGATCCTCTTCTACCTTGCTGTACAAAGTTCTCGCTTGAATACTGGCTATTAGCTCGGGATGCAAATTACGCATAGCTTGCACAGCTACACGTGAAACTGCGCTGTCGTATAATAACGCGTACCACCGTTGCTGTATTTCCTGCAGTGTGAAGCGACAGGAAAATTTTGTACCTCGATGGACCTGAAATAGATAATAAGAATATTAAAGGCATATTATACTCTCATCAATATCGAAGAAATTAGAAACAAACAGAAAGTAGAGACTAATTAGACAACTACCATTCTCAAATCATTTGTCTGCTGCACGCCAGTGATTAACGCCAAGTCGTCGGCAGGTTTCCACCTCCCGAGATCTTTGGTGGCATTGATTGAATGGGAATGATTTTTACTTTTCTTATTCTTCCGTCCAGGATTCGAGCCGCTGGGCCTACTGGGTCTACGGTTGCACCTGTCCGACTGCACCAGGGTGGTCGGTATCGGTATCGGCGTTGGCAATGTCTGCGTCGGGAGAACGTCCATGGGACCGGCAGTAACGGAGATCGTGCGCGATTTTGATGTTGACTTTGCGCTCGTGGCAGGCGGTTGCAGATTGAATGTCGTCTCCACTACCTCATCGTCAAACTTCTTACGTTTTATCGTGCGCGAGGAGCTGCAAGGGAGAGAAAATCACAACGAAAATAAACAAACGTTTACAACGCACGCCTCTCCTACAAGACTGGCTGATCTGCACAGTCAATTGGGACTAGCGAACCCACGAATCTGAGCTCACTACACTGCAGACATAAACATACACACGCATTCTACAGACACACGCATAAAGACAGCAGTCTAATGAGGAATAACAATAAATATCGAGGATCAAGGAATAGTGAAATAAGAGGGTTAAGAGTCGGCATGTTAAAGAAGAAAAAGGTTGTATAACCATATCAAGGAGGAATATTTTCTCCTGGGAAATCGTAAGGAGATCAACACAATAGTAGCAAGAAGTCTAATAGCCGTAGAAAGGCCCTTTGCCAGGCTAATGGCACCTTAAATATCTCCAAAAACAACGCACGCCTTAGAGGTTAGGGTAACCTACTCGACTCCGTCCTACCTCCTGCGTTTCGTCGACAGAGCATCCAGAGCCGACGATCCGATGGGAATATTCAGAAAGCCGTCCGTGCTATGCGTCAGTCCACTGTGATTGAGGCTGGTCGGTGTTGGTATATCCATCATTTAGCGAAGCGAACGTACAGAAATCATCAAACGCTCGACCCAACACTTGACACTTCCTCCGGATGAGTCTCAAGTCTCCCAGATCTCCCTCCTTGTGAACCGACCACAAATTGTATTCGTATCGCGGTTTATCAGACCTACACACAGCCACTCGCATTCAAAACATCAACACATTCGGGTAGCTGACGCGAAGTGAGTCGCAGAAAAGCCGAGGACGCGAGCGGCGAGACGCGGACAATACGATACTCGAGTCACTCATCTCGACGGCGGCGCGAATCGATTCTCGCGCGGGTCGACCGATTAATCGTGGCTCTCGACGTTCGCCGGATTTTTAAACGCACTCTATCGTTAATTAATTGATTAATTAATTAATCAAAGCGGCTAACGGCGCGAGAAGTTGGAGAAACGCCGCCTACAATTTTCACAACAGAGAAGAAAATTACGTCGTGTCGCTTACGGTTTCATCGGACACGGTCGTTCGTTCCGCGTGCGCTTCAGAGCGACGGGATTTTTCGCTTCTCCTTTTTAAAGAATGCGTTCTCGCGTTCGACGAAGGGAAAAAAATGGCGCGGGGGGGGGGATCGAGGGGGGAGGTCTAACCTCGCGCTAACGCGCGTCCCCGCTTTACCGTCGCGGACACGCACGGACACGTTTGAAAAAGGTGGAGAGAGATCGTGGATCCTCTCTCGATCGGTCGCCGCGCATGCGCGGCAGGTCGCGCCTCGTGCGAGCGATCGGATCACGCTGGCACGCTGCTTCCTTCGTGCAGTATGGCCCGCTCGATTCCGGTTGTGCTCGTTGTCACCACGTTAGTGCGGCAGGCTACTCTCCGTTCACCCGCAGGCACGACGCACGGCAAATAATCACCGGCGGCCATGGACGAGGAATGGGGTACGTATTGCGAGCGTGTTGCGCCGTCCGATCCGCGGTTGGCGAGATACGCCCCGCGAGGTGGGAACGAAGCTGACTTTTTAACCTCCATCCCTTTGCTGCGCCTCTTGCAGATGTGGACAACGTCGAGGGGAAATTTGACCTCGCGATGAGATCGAACAAGTGGGAGGGCGAGGACGAGGAAGAGGAGGTCAAGGTAAATGCCATTTCCCGTCGAGCGCGTGACGCGCGAGCCCCTCCGCGTGCGTTTCCGTGCACTTAACCTATACGGCGAACACATGTTTCCCCATGCCGCGCCTACTCGGCCTGTCGATTATCAGCCTATCTCGTGAATCATTCGTTTTCATCATTTGCTCGAGTCAATACGCCTGAGTACCTTGCGATTATCATGTTCGCGAGAAGGGAAATATATTAACGATACGTATGCACAAGAAGAGAAAAAAATGATCAGGAAGGAATCACTTGTGGATTTTTTATTCTTTTGTTTAATATATCCAAGTAAAAGTATGTATCTCTTGCTCCATACACTTTTTGTACTTGATAGAATCAGTTGTAAGTCTGAAAATGTCTGAGGATTTTTATATTATGTAATTTTTTGTTTCTTAATCTTGTATCTTTATTGACATATACTCCAATATTTTCTATTGTTAAATGTCTTGTATAAATATTTAATCATTTGTGATAATTAAATACTGCTAATATAATTACAAGTTTACTTGAATTATTTGAATTGTTATTGTACATCTTTATCAAATCTTTTGTCGTTATACTAAAATGTATGCTAATAGTAGCACAATACCATTTTGCATTTACATATAATATCTAAATTCTGTTTATTTATGCTTATTAAATAACCTAACAGGACAGCTGGGAAGATGTCGAAGAGGAGAAAAAGGATGTAGAGAAACCAGCAGAGGCCCCAAAAGTAAAGCCGAAACCTAAGAAAGCACTAGCTGAAAGAATCGAGGAACGTGAGGTTGGTATTGATTGCTTACAATGTGATTTTTAATATAATATAATTTTACTTATATATGTGTGTGAAAATTCAGAAAAAGGCAAAAGAGGAAGCTGAGAGAAAAGCGAAGGAAATGGAAGAGTCGCTTACGCCGGAAGAGAGGCGAGCTGAACTGCTAAGGCGTCAGAGGCTGCAAGAAGAAGCGGATTTGCGGCTGGCGATGGAAACTTTCGGTTTGTCGACTCTAGTAGACTTTAGTGATCGTAAATCACATAAAAAAGAAAAGAAATGACTTTTTTTTTTTAAATGAAAGATCTGACTATTTTATACTGTAAATTAATAGCTTTATAATGTGGTAATTTTTATCTGATATCTGAAATAGATATCTCTTTTTCTCTCAGAGTTACGTTAGATGTCAACCATTTAATTTGATACTGAGGAATTTTTTTATAAAACAACATTCTTTTTATTATTTTATATATTGTAAGTGCACATTGTAATACTATTTAGCTGTGTTGAAAGATTACTCTAAACATGCATGGGATGATATACAAGCATTTTTGCTTTGTGACAATGATAACTATTATTTTTATATAAGTATGGTATTTAACGAATTAAGAAAAAAATATTAATGTTAAATTATTTGGATTGCGATGGCAAAAAAAAAAACAAATTGTTATATACATTAAATTAAATCGTACAGTATTATACAAGAAGAAATATCTGGATAAAAAAATGGTGAATGCAACACATACGCATGGAATATGTACATATGTCTTTCGTAATATTTTTATTAACATTAATTTAAGATTGTGGCATAATAACTTGAATTATTATAGCCATACTAGATGTACCATTGGCTTATGATAGGAACTGCAAACAGGGGCAGACAGACAGACAGAGANTATATATACAAGCATTAAACTTATTACAAGCTCTACATTTAAATTTATTACCGATGTTGTATTTTAATAAAAGTTGCTATTCTATGCAATCTGTTGTGTTTGCATCAGTCTTTGTAACCTTATCTCATCTGTTATCTGTCTCCTGTACCGTTCCTGACTGACTCTTTTGATGCATATGTTGTAATAATAAAACACGCCAAGATCTGTCAGATATAATGTAAGTCATATGTCAAATATATAAAATTTTACAATTTGTTATATCTAAAAAATGTAATATTACAGTTATACAAAATAGCAAAATATTTTTCTCCACAATTTTATAAACTTTATTGTTACACAATTTATAGTAAATTTTCATAAAAATTATGCTTAATAAATTTAACGCACATTAAGCTAACTCGTCATGAAAAGATATTACATTAAATATAACATTTGATGAAAATCATTGATGTGTTATATGTATGCATGTTATTATACGATGATAATTTTATGTTACAGGTGTGACGCAAAATGCAGAATCGCAAAATGCAGAATCACTTGACACTATGATGCCCGATACAAAAGAAGAATTTGAGCGATTTGCTACAGCACTTTCACAAAAAATTAATCAATTTAACAAACATGCAGAGTACCCACCATTTGCAGAAGAACTTATAAAGTGCATTGCTCTTAATTGTTAGTATATCTGTTAACGATCGATAATTTAATATCACTTTCGTGAATAAGGATTTTTATATTTGTTCTTTTGTTTCAGTATCATCAAATTACTTGAAGAAAGTGAAAACTATAGTTGACAACTTACTTATCGAGAAGCAGAAGATGGAGAAGGGCGACAAGGCGAAAAAGAACAAGGGGAAAGGGAAGGCCAAGCTCAAGATCGAGGGTGACAACACCTTATTAAGCGAATATGGTGATTATGTATATGACGAATTTGACGATTTTATGTAGCGACTTTTCACATATTCATACATTCTAGTCGCCTAAATACACGCAGAAGAATATTAATTTGCAGAATTTATACAGAAACTTTATATTTGTATTTTCTGCATATTGAATTGTAACCAAAATGTACAACGGTTTAATCTACAAATCCATAATATCGTTCACACCTAACAAGATGAAAAAACAGAAATAGTGAAAGCTAGCATTATAATATTATCGGCGGCAATGCTTAAAAAAAATGAACGCACTCCAATAACTGCGTAACGATAATTGCATTCACACGCAGTTACTCAGAATAGTTAAAGGTTTCTACGACTTACTGTTGAGTTTTATCGGATTTTTATCCGCGCTTCTGTCGTTGTCAGATTTTCAATTTTGATGTTAATATCAATAACAATTTTAATTTAAAAATAAATTGAGGATTTTGCGTGATGTACGCGCGATTCTAACTTATTGATTGTGCATATATTAACATTGGGCAGTGAAGGATAGAACTATATTTACGTTTTTTTTGAGTTGTAACTGCATCTTAATTTGTTAAAAAAGAAAAAAAAGAGAAAACTTCTGTCTTTACATAGCTGCGTCATTGCAGACTAAAATCATGTAATTATATTGTGGAAGTTTTATATAACACAGCTTATATATTCATACACAAACACACACAATACACGTACACTTTTATTGAAGATCGATTAGAAGTTGGTTTTGAAAAAGAGTATATTCCTAAATAAAGGTTGATTATAAATTACGCCGTCTCTATGATTCTTGCTCATAGTTTATGCGACTGTACATTCACCGCGGAGAGAAATATCTTTTGTATTTTGTTTCAAATGCGTTTCTCTATTTGTAAATGGTATCTTTCGGCTGTTGATTGAAAAAAATTATCTAATGTCCGTTTCCACCGAAATGTAGACCAACTTTAATCTCGGTTTAACTTACTCTTTATCTTGTTCTAGAAAAAAAAGATGAAAGATAAGTTAAACCAAGAGCAAAGTTAATCTATATTGGTAGAAATTGATGTAAATCGTTCAGCCTAGAAAAATTGCGCTCCTGCGTTGCAAAGCACGCAGGAACGAGCGATATATGTCGGGATGGGGAGAAGGTATCGCAAAAATGTTCATATAAATCATGTAATGATGCAGCATTAAATATCTGGAGGATATCAGGCAACTATTTTCCAAACCGAGCGAGCTACGTGAACTGAGATCTTTCTTCGGATATTTATTGCTATGCAGAAATTAATATTGATTTAATAAACATAATTCATTTGACTTCTCGATTTCTTTCTGTTATCTCACAGCTGTTTAGACGAATGCTCAATGTCAGAGCTTCTTGTCTATACATCTATCAATATCCTGCATCCATTTCCTCTTGTATTGTTCAATTTTGATTCATTTTTTCAATCTTATTTCAAGAGATCTCTTGCTTAGATCTCTCGATCGATGAGATAACAAAGAAAATATCTGTTCCATTCTTAACTTTGCCTGTAAAATATATAGAGATTGATTAAAAGTAACCTATACTCGTGGCAAGTTTCTCTTTGCCCGCTCAAGAATTACTGTAGTAAAAGTATAAGAACAGTAATTATACACTCTTGGTGAGTTTATATGTATGCTAACTTTGCCAATAAAAGACAAAAATCGTTAAAAATCGTGGCGATTGATTTTCCTATCGTACGTATGCGCTTATTCTAATTTGGCGAACAACATAACCTCAAGATTTCGAAAGTTGCCAAATATCTTACAATGTAAAAATATGATGGATTAATTCTAAACATCACATTGAAATAAGTAAAATTCATATTTTATTAAAGAAGAGTTATTTTTTTAGATTGCTTTTTATATATAATTAATTTTGTAATAAAATAAATTTAAAGTGAAAAATGATTTATCACAGAGACAATTATCCCACTTTTACTCCTTTGTTCCAATTAAAAAGATATCAAATTATGTATTATTACTGAATTTTATACTTTTAATATAATATATTCAATTGTGAAAGAAATCAAATTCTTTTTTTATTTATATCTGTGATTTATGTTGCACACAAATACATGACTTTATAATATACATGCTAGTTGATAATACAAAAAAAATCAAGCAAAAATAATACAAAAAAATCAATCATTTTCGAGATGAACGTCTAATCTGAAATTGATATAATCTTTTATTATTGTAAAGAGTTTTTCGATTTAGGAAATGGCAGTGACTGTGCGTTTCCTATTTCGCAATGTAAACAGAGCGTTTTGTCACTCTACCAAATGTATCGTCAATTCCAACTCGGATACAAGGGAGTCGAGCGATGGCACAATTAAAGATTGGAAAGTAGAATTGTACGACACTATGAAGGTTCTGCCGAATTTTATCAGCGAGAAGGAGGAGGATATGTTAATGCAAGAGGTTGATCCTTACATGAAACGACTTCGCTACGAGTTCTCACATTGGGACAATGTCAGTAAAATATTGGATGCCTTTGCGTTTCAATTTTTGAATTGTTTTATCTTAAATTGTCAAGACTTTTTGGATCTTCTTTGTAGGCGATACATGGCTATAGAGAAACCGAATGGAAGAAGTGGAGTGAAGATAGCTCACGGATCCTCGACAGAGTCCGTAGGGAAGCGTTTCCACCGGAAACGAATCACCTCTCGCTCGTGCATATATTAGACTTAGCGCCTGAGGGATGGATAAAGCCGCATATCGACAGTGTCAGGGTAATGAAGCGTTATTTTCATCTTCTGAAGAGTATGGTGTAATATTTATAATTGTCAATCAAGTTAATTAGAATCTGAGTAAAATCGTTCTTAACGTGATTTTATACAACGTCTTGATACGATTTTCTCGAAATGTTTTACAGTTTTGCGGGAGCGTCATTGCAGGATTGAGTTTGCTAACCGACAGCGTGATGAGATTAACAATGGAAGGACATGAGAAAGAACGCGTTGCGTGTTTCCTGCTACCAAGGAGATCGTTGTACATCATAAGGTTCGATTTATTCGCGGTTTTTTAATGACATTCTCTTTCATTATTACCGAATGATCATACATATATTTTGTCATTCTTAGCGGCGTCGCAAGATACAAGTACAATCATGAAATCCTCAAATCCGAGGAATCGTACTTTGAAGGGCAGCATGTCCCAAAGGGCAGGCGCATCTCCATAATATGCAGGAGCGAAGCTGATCCCGAAGTTACTTAATCTATTCGATTACGTAATCCAGACGTCGCAAGCGTGTAAAAATACCTCTGTAAATATCTAAAATTTCATCGCAGTTAGTAAAAATGAATTGTTAATAAAGTATATTGTTTGAAATTAGCAAACGACTTAAGACGGTTGCATCAACGTTATTTTGGCTTTAAGCGAGACTTATTGTTAAATATGTGTCTATCTTCATCATTCTTTCTAAATAAATAAAGACACATCTCATTGAAGGCCGAAATAACAATCGAGTGCAATCGAGCCTTACATAGAGATGAAAATTTAAATACTAAACATGTCTTTATATTTAATTGGTTTAATTTTATACTCGCGATATTGAACTTTGCATTCATTTTCATCGGTCAAACTTACCGCCAAGATGGAGGATCCAGGGATATCTGAGACGATAGATGGCGCTGGTGGCGGACCCGCCGCGATTCAATCGGCACAGCTGCCGTCTACGAGCCCGTCGCAGGTCGATGGCGGGGCCGTCGTACGAAACATGGCGTCCGCGAGGTTATTGCTGTGAGTGCCGTTCCGTTTTTCTATTGTTAAATGCGGCATCGTCGCGCGGACTCCGGTCTGGCGCGAAGCGTCGTGTCCTCGGGACCGGCGAGGGCGTCCGCTTGAACCCCGCCGCCACCCGGGCCACGGGGGCCGCTCGTAGGCGCGGTTAATCGGCAGGCAGCCGCGCGAGAGAGAGGAGAAACACAGAGAGAGCCCTCGTCAACACAGAGTGGGCGCTTGTGGGTATACACACCCTGACGCGCGGGGACCACCTTGAGAGACCGAGACACCGTCACCGAGTCGCGTTGCCGACCCTCACCGCTCCCCCCGCCGGCCGAGTTCACTGCTCGCCGCGAGGCTCGCGGCGAGCGTTCCCCAGGTAGGGCGAGCGGGGGCCCCGCGCGCGCCGTCGCCACCTCCGCGTACACGGACACGCAGACCTCAGAATGCCGGTGACCTCCGTGATGGGATTGTTTTCGTACATGGGGTGGTAGGGGCGCGAGCTCGGCAGACCTGTCTTGTCTTCTCGCCCCCTCCCTCCCCCACCTCGCGGCCGTCGTACGCGAGAGAACGCACGTTTCCTCGAGGTCCGATGGAAAGCGGCGCGGCGGCACCGACGTTCGTCCGATCTCGCAGTGATCGACCGCGAGGCTGATGTGAAGCGCGGCCGACGGTGTTTCCGGAGACAGGCGAGACCGCCGTGTCGTTATCGAGGATGCGTTCAACCACTGAGCAATGACGATAATATACAGCGTAACATATGATCCCCGATGTATCCCCACTGTGGAAAGACGGCCAGGTAAACATTGAGCTAATGGTAAGAGAAACGGCGTGAAACAACGCCCTGGCGTTTTCACCTTTCCTCCGTGTTTGCGGAACCTGAACATAACGAGATACCGTCGTGCGCGCGGTAGGAAGGAAAGGGTGTGATTTACGCTACAGAAGAGAGGATCAAGGCGAGTGTTGAGCCATATGCCGCCAGCCGGGCTATCGGCGAGAGGCTTGTCTACCTTGATGGACCACGGACAACCGGATGCTCGTCATCGGAGCGAGCGTTTCCTACTCTACTCAGAGAATGGCTCCTCAAATCCTCATAGTCCCAACACGGCCAACTCATCGCCACGGTATCAATACAACAACAGAACCAATAGTCATACCACTAGGTAAGAAGGACGAGACTTCACAGGTAGTATCTTTAGTGACATTGTTATGCATTCGTCATCATTTCTTCTTGCAGTTACGGGTCCATATATGGACGTACATCTAGCAACAATATGTCTGATAGTAGCGTTTCTGACACGCATAGCGGCGGAACTGCGAGAACTGTCTCCCAACAGACTAGTCCATCTCACGGTACACATTCCTCTTCTCAGTCGCGACAGGATAGCACCATCATCTTCACCGCCCTCTTCGATTATGTCGCTCAGGGTGAAGATGAGTTATCCCTGCAAAGAGGAGAAACTGTCGAGGTAACTTGTTTTTAGATGATGTCACATAATTGTCTTATAGTAGCATAAAAGAGTACAAGATTTATTACAAGACACAATTATTTTCGACAATAGGTGTTGTCTAAGGACGCCAAAATCTCAGGCGACGAGGGATGGTGGACTGGAAAAATTCATGGAAAAGTGGGAATTTTTCCAGCAAACTTTGTCGCAGAGGCAGAAAGTATCGACCGAGTTTCATCGGTGATCGATAAGGTCCGCCCAATTGAGATTGACTTTGAAGAGCTGCAGCTGGAAGAAGTTATAGGAGTTGGAGGATTTGGAAAAGTATACAGGTACATGTGTAAACTAGTTTGTAGAAAGGATTCTGATATATTGATTCCCTAAAACTAAAAATAATTTCGAGATATGTAAGTACTATCGCGAGGCGATCTTTAATAAATTCATTTACTCTTTCTAGGGGCTTTTGGAAGAAACGCGAGGTAGCAGTGAAGGCTGCACGCCAAGATGCGGGCGAGGAACCTAGTGTAACATTAGAAAACGTACGGCAGGAAGCGAAACTGTTTTGGTTGTTGAAACACGAAAATATTGTACAATTAGAAGGAGTATGTTTAAAAATGCCCAATATGTGTCTTGTGATGGAATACGCCCGCGGCGGCAGTCTTAACAGAGTTCTCAGTGGTAGGAAAATAAGGCCCGATGTATTGGTTGATTGGGCGATACAGATTGCGAGGGGGATGGATTACCTTCACAACAAGGCGCCCATAAGTCTTATTCACAGAGATCTAAAAAGTTCTAACGGTAAGATATTTTAATATTTAATTTAATTAATGTTGATTGTATTAATAAACGAGATTATTTTTATTCTAAATCTTTTTTTTTTTTTTTTTACATCGACAGTATTGCTAAGTGAGCCGATTGAAAATGATGACTTCGAATACAAAACTCTGAAGATCTCGGATTTTGGTTTGGCGAGAGAAGTTTACAAAACGACTCGTATGTCTGCGGCGGGCACGTATGCCTGGATGGCGCCGGAAGTTATTAAAAAAAGTATTTTCAGTAAAGCTAGTGATGTATGGAGGTCAGTTCCCATTGCCAGACTTATTTGAAAATTGTCTTTAAATATATAAACTGCGATAGCAAAAAAATCTTAACTGTACTTGCTTTCCTTTAAAATATTTGAAATATTTATGTTGATTATTAAAATATTTGAATTATTTATGTTGATAGCTATGGCGTGTTACTGTGGGAACTTTTGACTGGAGAGACACCGTATAAGGGTATCGATGCTCTGGCTGTAGCATACGGTGTTGCTGTCAATAAGTTGACACTACCTATACCATCTACCTGTCCTCAACCATGGCGTCTTCTTATGGAAGGTAAAAAATTCATAATATTTAAATAAAATCAAGATAGTCTTTCTAAAATATCATATAGTGTGTTCTGGTCGAATATAATAAAAACGATTATTACACAGCATGTTGGGCATCGGATAGTCATGCTCGACCAGGATTCACGAATATCTTAATAGCTTTGGACGAAGTGCGCAGTGCATTCGCGGCGACGCCACACGAATCTTTTCACACAATGCAGGAGGATTGGAGACAGGAGATCGAACAAGTTCTGCATGGATTGCGCATGAAGGAAAAGGTACACACTGTTGTTACAATAATTATATATTTGTATATTAAATCATTTAATATAATATTTCCATAAACGGTTCATATATAAAAACCAGTAATTGTACAAATTGTCTTTGAATTTTATATATGTAATGTATACAAATGTGCATAATGAATAATTATTTCCAATCGTTATTTTAAATGCTCTGCAAAGGCATGCCGTTCTTTAGAAGAGGTAAGACAAAAGAGTTGGTTAAGATATCATTGTTAGAGAGAAAATTATATATTTATTTTCTTGATTTTTATTAATTAAAAATATATTATTCTAAATATGAAGAAACATTTAAAAATTATAGATATGCTGTTTTGAATAAATTAGTTTTCTGATATATTTTCTTTTACTCATAAGGAGCTGCGCTGTAGAGAAGAGGAACTGACAAAGGCACAGGTGCAACAGAGACAGCATGAGGAAAATTTGAGGCAGCGGGAACAGGAGTTAGCCGCGCGCGAGATAGCCATCTTGGAGAGAGAGCTCACTGTGATGATCATTCAGCAGCAAAACACGCCTACACCGAACAAGAGACGTGGCAAATTTAAAAAGTCGCGATTAAAATTAAATAAAAAGGAACCTGGAAGCAACATTAGTGCTCCTTCGGGTAAAAACATCATCTGTCTTTACTTTAATGTACAGTTACAATCCGTGCGCGATTTCTTACAGATTTTATTGGTACGAACATAATTATATTTTATGCTTAAAATCTATTAAACTTGTTATATTTTGAATTTAATATCGGGAATGTATTTAGATTTTCGTCACACAATCACCGTACAAGATACGGCTTTGGATCGAGGCAAAGTGAGGAACCCATCGAGACCGAACAGTCCCCCAGGTTCACCGAGCATTCCGAGGCTCAGGGCGATCGCATGTAAGTAGTCTTTTATCTTCTTTAAAATACCGCTTTTAGTAGTACCGTGATTATGACGATGTATTGTGCAATATGAGTGATTTTACGAGCGAATCAAACGTATTGAAATTGTAATCGAACAATTTGAATGTAACACTGTTTGTACGTGGTAGACACTTTGTACTTTTATTCGTGTCGATATTTTTTTTCGGCATGGTGTGCACAATCATTATTATTATTTTTTTTAATATATGGATACTCTTCCATTTTATTTTCTATTCTTGCAAAGATCACGATTACTTTGAGCTAATGTATTATTATAGTACATACTCATCAATTGCTGAAATTAGCGTGCACAGTTTTATCGTTGAATACATACAGTCGCTTTTCGAAGAGTATATCCGTGAAAGAAGCTTCATCTCCGGCGCCGAATAAGCGAAGGAGATGAGAAGAGTAGTTAGTATCGTAGTGAGTAGCACTTTGTTTCTTTTTCTTTCCCCGTTTAGTACCGGCCGACGGAGTTAAGGGTAAGACTTGGGGACCGTCGACGCTTCATCAACGTGAGCGCGGGGCTATTATCACCCAGCCGCCGAATCCCGCCTCCCCTGGCGGCAAACGCTGGTCCCGTTCCGCGCCAGATCTCGAAAAGACACCTCTGCGTACAGCCCTGTTGGCGAACGCGCACCGCTCCCCGCTTCTGCAGGAAATAGGTAACCCTACCACCAGAAAATTGTACTCTTCGGCCAATAACCTGATAGACAATCAGCCAGGATGTAGTAGCTATAACGATATGCCGCAAAACTCACTCGACAGCATCGTGCTGGGCATGTACTGCGCGCCTGGCAACCTAGACGAAGACTCGGTCATTTTGGACAACGACATATACGAGTCCGTAGTCCTGCATAACAAAAATCCCCCGAACAATCTTAAGGCCCATTTCTCGGAGGAGCCCTCGATAATCAACGACGATTACCCCCCAAAAGTAGTAGGCCACCGCGCGGCCGGCGGCCCAGTCCCGAAAGCCACGTCGCCCAAATGCCAAAAACCGCTCGAGTGGGAGCCCTCGTACTCCACGAATTTCGTGCAGAACGTGGCGTCCACTCTGGTGGGTACCGCGAAGCGGGTCAAGAGTAAGAAGCGCGACAGGAGCAAGTCGAAGGAGTCGAAGCGCAGGGACAGCTCGGAATCGCGGCTCGCGTCCCTGGCCGACTTCTTCCGGTCGCCGTCCGGCTCGCGCAAGAGCTCCCTTAATTCACCACGTAGCGGCGAGAGAAAGAACTCGGTCACCATCAAAATTAACGACTACGATGGGCTGGAGTCGAGCCCCGAGAACTCGATCGGCGGCAAGACCCAGCAGCAGTCCCAGCACAAGTCGCGCATCTCCAAGAGCCCGCTGCGGGTGTTGAATAAGATGAAAACGTGGGGCAGCCGGGACGCGCTTGACGACAAAACTGTCGCGGTTAAAGTGGAATACAGCGTCCTGGAGAACGTCATCTCGATACCGCAGCTGAGCCGTCGCGACTCGGCCGAGCAGGTGGGCAACGTCGGGGTCGCGGCGGTGCCGCGGTTCCTCGCGGCCAACTCACGCGAAGGAATAGACTTTGAGAGCCTCGAGTCGGAATTGTGCAACTTCGACTCGGAGCACTCGAACGACAGCTCGCGGTCGAAGAGCTCGCTGGGACCGTACTACGAGACGACGGCCTCCAGGCTCAAGCGCTCGCCGATCGCCTTCGAGTTGGACGCGTCGTCCGTGAAACCGCTTGCCGCCGCCGCCGCGTACCGCCTGGACCACGGCATCGAGATGAATTCCTTCTTGCACCACAAGTCCCGAAGTAACGAATACTTGCGCAGCTGCGACGGCGACAGCGTCGCGCAGACATCACCTGGTTATCTCCAAGAGGGGAACGATCATCCGAGCCCGCGTGCCAATTACAGTCCAAAGAGAAGTCTGCCCGCGTCTCCTCCGGATCTCGCCGGTCTCTATCGCTCGACCTCCGAAGATACCGATATCGTGTCTAAGAATTTCACTGGCGAACAGTTCCCGAGAAAGGACGACAAGTAGTCATGCGCGGCTTCGACGAAACGGATGTACTCGCGCGACTCTTTTTTTTTACATTTATACAGGGCGTTCCCGTGCGTGCTGCGCTGTTTCTTTTAATTCCATCCGATCTTTTAATTCGAATCCGATCCCTTTTGGGAGACACACGCGCGCGCGTAATATCTCGTGATTCGTTGTGAGGGAAGCGCAGCCGGAATTACGAATGCCCTGTATTTGACAAGAACGCAAGTAGAGCCTGCAGCTCGAAACGCATTTCGATGGCATGCCTCCTTTCCGCCGCACATCTCTCCTTATCATGGTATCTGAATGACTTCGTACTGATCGTGTGTTTCTATTCTATCGCAGGCCTCTCTGAGGAAAGCATCTACCACACCCGTAAGTTTTCTCTTCACGCAACAATTGTTATATAGTATCTCATCATTCACTAATGTTTCACCCTCCATCCACTCGTTTCCTTCTATCTAGATTTTTATTCCGAATTTTATTTTTTTCTCTTCTCTACTTTTTTTTTTTTTACCGAGCTACGGTTTGTATTGTAAAGCTAAGGCAAAGATCTCAAGTAGACAATGTCTTTTTACTTTCGTAACTGAACATTTTGCAATGAAGCCTTATCACGTAGTTATTAGCTGTTGCTTAGTGGTTGATCACATAGTGATAATGCATGTGTACACCGATCGATAGTGTCTCTTCTTATTATGTCTTTATCAATTCGTTTTGTGGACGACGCAATTAGATTTGTTCTGGATCAACGGTACGGACTTCTCGTGGACGTCTGAACACTCTCGTTGCTCCCGTTGTGTCTCGTGTCCATTTTAAATATATATATATTTATATACATGTATGTGTGTATATAATATATATATATATATATATATATATATATATATATATATATATGTATACACAGTCTTTCTGGTGTTGGTTCTTTTCTGATATTTATCTGGAAGACATAACATTTCTAACAAGCAGATCTAACAGCCCACTACTATGCGAAAGAGAATCACACGCTTCGTCCATTACCGCAAAGTTCAACTTTAACGGTAACTGTTTTTTTACATTGGAGCGTTGTCAGGTTGTATGTTCTGCATAGTCATAATTTTATCAAACGAAACGAAATCAAAATTACATCACACATATATTGTATAAATATATGAAAACGAGAGAAAGAACGAAAAAAGAAAGAAGAGAGTGAGAGAGCGAGAGCGAGTAAGAGAGAGAGAGAGAGAAAGAGAGAGTGAGAGAGTAAGATGGAGAGAGAAGTATATATTTGTTAACGTAGCCCCTCTTATTTCGTTGTCTTATGTGCATTTAGATCGATTGCAAATTTATTAATTGTTAAATACAATTTTCAGCGAATTGTTCGTTTCTCTGTATTTGTTATGCCAAACTTCCAACGTTCCCGAGAGCAAAGATTTTTTTGCACACATCACATTCGATACACGGAGCCACACGCACACACTTGTATTTAGAAATAGAAATTTTTTTCAATAAAACCTTTTCAGTTGGACACGTTGAATTTTGTTTTTTCGTTTTGCTGCATTTTTACGCTCGGTCTGGTAATTGCTTTGTTATATTTGGCAGATAATAGTTTATCAGCATAATATATCTCTTGTATCGCCCTTTTATTGCCGTTTGTGCACATCTGTAGGAACGACTAGATGATTATTTTTGTTTACGATGAATTATAATATAACGGATATATTCATCGTTGCTTACCATTGATCATATGTGATGTAAGCAGGATAATACAGTATGCCGAGAGAAAGAGATACAGCCGAGCGTAAAAAAACAATCCTTGCATGCTTCCAGTTGGATCCTAACTGTTAACTCCGATTTGGGTTTGGTTCCTTTCTCTTCCTTAGGTCCTAGGCTCGCTAAAGAGTAAATATTATTCGCGTGTTAAATTTGTTACGTTCCATTTTTGGCAGTTGTGAGAAGTAGGAGCTGCAAACATTACCCGTCTGGTTAAATGTTACCGCTACGATTACTCGGGCTTTATGTGACTTTGTTCGTTTTGTTTTTTAAGTTGATGACAGTTGAAATGGTGCAATGAGATAGAAAATCTTCATAAATAAAAATGTATAAAATAGTGTAGTAATCTGTGTAGTAATTTAACGTTCGATTAATTACAGACTATCCTAAGTAGCGTTTGGAATGTTCCGTATTTTAGATGTGAGCACAATGCCTTTCGGATTTATCTCTAAACAACTTTGAACATAGTATGTATTGCACGAAGTCTATACATTACGACAAAAATTAGATCAATAGAAATATTTATCTTATGCGTTGAACTTTGCTTTTATTTTTAAAAATTGGCTAAGTCTAATAAATATCAGTAGCTAATATTTGAGAATATTTCATATTAAAGCTTAAAAACATGTATTTGATTATTATTATTTTTATTATATACTTGGCTTAGCCAATTTTTAATATATGTCTTGTATGTAATTTGGGTGTATACCTTTTAACAGGATTTGTTCTTAGTGCCAGATAAGTAGAGACAGCTAACGCCTGAATACTTAATTTTTACATTTTTACATTTTTAATTGCTTGCATGCATGAATAATAATAATAAGCAATGAATAAAACTGACTAAGCATGTGGATCATCACGCTACTAAACATTGAGTCAAAGCTCTGAACGTAAAATATATTAAAATATTAAATAAAAATTTAATTCGTACAGATATGGTAAGCAATACGTTTTCCCGAATGCATTTTTCAAGCGGGAGAAAAAAAAGAAGAGATGTACCGTTTATATGTCGTTAATTTATCCTTGTAGATTCGCTTTAATGATCCTATTACTCTCGCAAGCGGACCGTGCGAGTGCTATGCCTGTCATCGCCAAAAAAAACAACCTGAATATCTTTTATAGATTATACAGCAATACCGCCCGATCTGTCGGCTGACTGGATAACGTCGGAATATCCTGTGAAGCCCGGGCTAACTGGGCCGTACATCATGCCGATGCCGGTACCCATGCCCACCCTCTACAACGGCGAAACGAAAAAACCAAAGCTAAGCATAGTCGAGCTGGTATTGTACAACATCGCGGCGATGCTGGCCGGCGTGGCCACCGGTTACGACGTGAGAATGTCCAACATATCCCCGATACACCCGCGTCTGTATCCACACGCACGGCTGGGCGAGTGCGACGAGGATCCGCCGAGGTGGTGGTTTCAAGCGGACACCGGGTCGAATCGCAACTCCTACCTCGGCGCCGATTACGAGTTCAGCTCGAGTAGCGGCTATCCGCACAATACTTATCACGGACGGGCACACCATTACAGGTAATCTGGCAAAGAATATGTCTTTTTAAAGAGAAGAGAAAGTATAATTAAGCAAAAGTAGATGGTTTAACTTACATATAAAACGATAGCTACTTTACTCACCTAGAATTATCTTTGCAGGCCTTTCCTGAGTAATATGGGTGGCATAGCACCGGGCCTTCCATCCGCGGCGATACCGGACAAGCCGCTGCGCTTTACGGATTCCCCGCAGCACTACACGAGCAGCACGACGGGTTCCAATGCCCCGACGCCGAGCCCGAGAAGGAAAAGCAGCAGCACCAGCAATGAGGATGCATACTCGCACGATGCGGCCCGCGTCGATCGTATGGAGAGGGTGCCGACGATATACATGGGGAACGTCGCTCCATTCCCAGATTATGGGCCGCCAATGTACACGGTCGTACCACCGGAGTACTATCGGCCCTCTGAACCGCCATATTTCATACCTACGGAATATCAGTAAGTATATTAGTAAAATATGCATCAGAATAATTGCGAAATCGATGAGAACTTTAGTGACATATAAACTATGTTTAGTTTCTTTCACACTGTAGATTTGTCGATTGTGGAAATTAATATTAGAAATATATAGAATATATAGAAATATATAGAATATATAGTCATATATAGAATAGCATGGTTTTAGATCAATAAGAGATCTTTCGTTGTTTTCAGCGACCGGATGCTCGAGTGCCCCGAGTTCCCGCATGCGTACGACAATCCGAGCAGCATGAACAGCCCAGCCAGGCCGGTGTCCAGGCTCTTACCCTATACGCATCACCGCACGTCGTCCAATGTCTCCAATGCCAGCACATCAAGTCAGAGCAATGTCAACCCGACGTTCCGGCTGGAGGACGAGGACGACTACGGTGTGTACTCGCCGATCCCGTATTACCAGCGACCCTCCAACGTTATCTCAAACTTGGCGACGACGTACGGCGCGAGTATACTTAATCACGAATACGGCTCGCCGTTGCTGACCCGCCAGAACTCCCACGACTCCAACTCGAACTCCGGCGAGCGGCCGAGCAATCTGGAGGTAGTCACGCGGTTGCGCTCAAGCCTGAAACGGTCCAGTTATAATCCGTACAACTCGCCAAGCAAGAGCGTAAGCAAGAACAATTCCGGTTCGGGCACGCCGACGAATCCGACGCCACCGGACTCGCTCACGTCCGAGGACTCGAGCTACGTCTCCGCCAAGGACAGCCAAATTTCCATCAGCCGCGTGCGCTTCTCGCCGGTGACGTTTGATCGCGACGGCATGTCGGCACGCGAAGTCCACAGAGAAACGCTGCTGGACATCCCGGTTCACGGTCAGAGCCAGGATGTCACGGTACCGCTACAGGCCAACCGGCGCCTTAATCGAAACCGGAAGCCGAGCATCTCGGAACTTGAGAGGGAGTTTTTGTCATAGCACTGGCTTATTTAAGGCCGCATGGCTTCCCTTCATGTAGGATCGGCTGGACCGAGCGGATTCGTCGATATTTTATCTATTTATCGATATTTCTAGCGAATGGTAGTCCTAGGACTGATCTCTTTATGCCTCCGATTATACAATCGCGATGACGAAATCTTATGATCGTCAACCGAAAGAATTTGCAAAACGAATTGCACGTTATCGAAGCACTGCCTCCCGCGGACGATTCTCAATGGTAGCAGTTCACTAACAAGTCTGGAAATCAACATTCCATGCAACACACAATCCAGCAAAATTCATGTAGCATAATACGCGATTGGGTGAATTTTTAATTTGATAATGCTAATGATATTTGATATGCGTGTCGCGTGTGGAAATACATATATCATGAATGAATTGCGTATTATTCCGGGAATAAATACTTTTCTGTAGAATGTAAAGTATATTTTATAATTTCGACTGTTAACAATAGACTAAAATAGAATCGATTTTTTTTACAGTTGATATCAATGATAATTTGTATATAGAATGAAGTAATAACTATTGCCTTAATATCGTTCAACAGTTTTATATTTAATAACTCTTAATTAACTCCGTTGAATTAATTTACAGACGAAAAATGCAGATCTTAAAGATTAGAAAAAAAGTTATTAATAAAAGTTAAAGTGACATTTTGTATAATATGCATACAACTTTCATTAGAATCTTTCTCTTTTACAGCTTTTAAGGTACTAAAAGAAATAATTGCCTCAGTCTATATAACGATATCATTGTTATTTAGTAAGCACGTTATTACTAAAAATTATGCAATTTAAGTTTTTTTTATGCTTTTTTATTTAGACATTCCAGAAGAATTATATAATCTGCAACGATACACATGTATTTAAAACGTGAAAAGGAAAGTGGTAGTCGAGTTTGCGATAGAAAGAATTTATCACGACGTGTATATGTAATATGCAATTCCATTAGTAAGATTACAGAAGAGAGCGAAGAGGAGCGTTCTTTTCTTTGGCAATTAGCAAGATGGCGTATTCACTTTCGATATTGAAATCGTATCTCAGCGTAATGAAAGTTGTAAGTTGTTTCTCGCATTTAATAGTAACGAAGTTAAGTTGGTGTGTTCCTCGTAACAAAACTCTGGTGATATTCGGCGCAATATAAAAAAAACATTCCAGGGAGATTTGTTGGAACGTAAGAAACTGTTTTAAGCAATACGGAATTTATCACTTCGTCGGATTTTTAATTGATGCGGGCTCAGATATTTGAAAGTCCCAAGGTTACTTTTCTTAGACTTTGTGATAGATGCCAACAGAGTGAACGTCGATTCCGTATTGTTTAAACTGATCCAATTGGGATGAGAATAGGCTTTCTTTTATTAGCATATTGTGCGTTTAAATAGCGTGTAGTGGCGATTTTACTTTTAATTTTCCTACTAGAAAGTACTGGCAGCGGTCTCGTAAAAAATTGTATAAATTTTCGTGCGTTTTGTGAAACTTGAATGAGCAACTCGCGTTAATTATATAAATACCCAACGGCAGCTCGAATATTTGTATATTAATAGGAACGGTTGTTTTAGATGGATAATCAATCGATTCGAGCTGAAGAACAATCACTATTTATATTCTAATTTTACTTGTACTTTACAAGATATGGACAGCTACGAAGTATTAGTTGTAGTATTATGTACTTAGCCGAACTTTTTCGCGATTATGTATTAATCTACAGTATTTCCGACATAATCTCTCTCCTCATCGCAATCAGTGTAACTAGTCATTGTAATTGTATTTGAAGTTGTACCATTGTCATTTTGATAGCGATACGATTTCATTTTCCTTCGTATCTCGTGATGAGCTAAATTGATAAATTAGATAAAAGTCTTTATTGTCATCGATTTACTCACTTTTCTATTTCTCTGTATAACTTTAAAAATCCGCATGTTGAAGAAAAGGAAAATGTTGCTGTGCCGCTATTAAAATAGTGCCTCTGCTCAATGATACGTTCATCGTCGTTCTGTTGCAATGCACAATTTGGAGATGTACACGATTACTACATCCACCCAGGTACTTCCACCCCTCGGTTACGCCAATCGACAAAGTGTACGATCGATAGGTACGCTTACGAAAGATGCAGAGGACATGTACAGTTAGCATTTTCGACGTTTAAACGTGAATTGTGTGTGTAGCGACGGATGCGATTAAATCGGTCGCGCCTTGCGCAGTTGTCACGCTTCTTTTTGTACCTTATGAAAACAGTACGCCGCTTTATGAGCAATTTGCGCGTCTGTAGAAAGTATCCAAAGCGAGAATCGCGTGCGGACAAATACAATATGCAGCTGGGCAAAACGCGAGATATATTCGCTGTAGGATCATTATCCTTCTAGCGATTCTTCTAACGATCGTTGTACATATAGAAGAAAAGAAAACGCTGAAACATTTATTACCGTTTAAATAGCGGTACTACTCATACATTCCTTATACAGCTGGCGCATGCCAGTAGATATCCACGACGCTCTTTCGAAAGATATCGACGACAAAGGATCTGCTTTGTGGATATCTTTGCGCCACATTGCACCAATATAAGAGTATCTCGATTCAGCAATACGGGGTATACCAAACGGGATATCAAATGTGCAAGTTTCTTCGTTAACTTTTAATTGATATGATTCAGGAGATATTAAGAAATACGCTTGCATACCCCGTGCTGCGTGCTCGACGTGCCCCGAATGTACATACAAATCGCTGAGTAATGAATTTAGAACGCGACGCACGTAATCTTAATTTATTGGCATTACGAGATGATGGGGAACGCTCGATTTTAGTTTTGAATCTGTAAACTAATCAAAGTTATTTACGCCGCATTCGAAGCAATCAAAACATCTTGTTTGTACTGTATCAATCTCACGTAGCATGTAACGAAGTCACGGATCCTTTTATCTTCTTCGTCATGAA
This sequence comes from Tetramorium alpestre, assembly GCA_021460005.1. Lineage (NCBI taxonomy): Eukaryota > Metazoa > Arthropoda > Insecta > Hymenoptera > Formicidae > Tetramorium > Tetramorium alpestre. Next base: position 709,919 of record JAJVSH010000083.1, on the reverse strand, counting down.
AGCTGCTTCTCGTTTACACTGTTTTCCTAAATGACGATCATCAGTATTGTAGATGTATGCTGTGTGCAATGTATGTATGTAGTACATACATGAAATGTGTTAGAGGAAAGAGAATTTCTTTGGCGGACGATTTGTTCGGCTGCGACGAAGAAGAACTGATAAAATCAGCCACTAAAAAAATTTTTCTGGCAAATAATTTTATGACTATAACAGAGTGTATCCAAGTTTTTTTTAAACGAAAAAAACGTGAATCCATTGATAGTTTATGCAATTTATTACAATTGCATAAAATTATAAAAAAACTCGCAATATTAATTTTGTTTTTAATGAAATTATTCACAATAATTTCATCGAATTATATGGGCGCATTATATGAAACGACTAATATAATTAATTAATAATCATCTCTTTCTTGCAATACATTTAATGGATATATCTTTCTACGCTGTGCGAAGGTATTTCTGCGGTGCTAATATCACGTACTTAAATACGTTAAATAAGTGACAGAAATTCAAAATGCTTCCAAGGTAATCAAGAGAGAGTGTGAGAGAAAGAATGAAAGAGAAAATGTTTAATGAAGCGTTAGTGAATGCTGATATTCGAGAATATAATTGTTCATATATATATATATAATTATATAATTTTTAATTATACAAGAATATAAAATGTTTGCGGCAGCTATTATTGTGTAATGGCGTATCCGCCGACAGTGCTAGTCTAAGCTATATTTATTTTTTATATATATAACAAACACCTTAGCTTAGAGATTAAGGAGATAAGAATCCGATTTTATACTTTATTAGAGAGCATTTACGGAATATGTTTGACTCGTTGGGCAGAACGTGTATAAGAAACGTGTGTTCAGAATAATTCTATATATATATTATACACACACAAAAAAAAAATATATATATATATATATATATATATATATATATATATATATATATGTAATATATATTCTTTTTAATATTATTATTAGATTTTAGCTTACTCGGACTACGAGTATCACATCGGCTTAAATTAGGATAAATAATTCGTAAATTATATAGCGCGTAGGGGGGAAGGGGGTATAAAAAAACGAAAAGAAACAAGTCCGTGCCCTCTGCATAAACGTTTAAAGGGTTTGGTGCGGTTTTTTTACGCTTTAATATGCTTTCGACAATTCCGTCTTTCGAGAAGCAAACTTTAGGCCCTCGTAAATGCACCAGCTTTCTCGCGTTTCTCGTCGTAGAGCAAGGGAGAGGGGGAGGGAGATTAAACTTAAACTTCTAAATCTGGTCCCTTACCGAATCTAATCCAAACCACCTCGCAAGTCTGAATAAGTTCACGCTGCACAGGAGACCAAGTCCATCCCAATAAAATAATCTG
>JAJVSH010000083.1:653834-708543 GCA_021460005.1 Tetramorium alpestre | reverse complement strand
TTATAATTTCTTTTAGATATCTTCTTGATATATATGACTCTAGTTTATCGAATTTGAAATTATATAAAAGAGATAGAAGAGATAAATTTTTTCCTTTAAATGGTTAATGCTTTCAATATTAAATATTCGATATACAGTATTGAATGTTTTTACATTCTTTTTATTCCCTTTCTCTCTGCCATTTGTTACATACACGACGCACTTTGATACAAGATAAATTTATGAAATTTGTGAAAAGACTCTCTTTAACACTTGTTTTTAATATACGATATGCAACTCACGTTTACGACATAGTCCTCACTAGTTTAGTTAGACCTAATGAGTGGACATCACCGGTCAAGGCACTGAAACAAAAAAAGAAATACTCATCAGTCTCGTGGAATATATGATACAAGATCCCGTTGCTCTCTGAACTGCTGTTTCTTATGATGTCGCATTTGAAAAGTGTAAATACATATACTTTACAACGTAACGGATTGCATGCTGCTTGCGCGAATTAGCAAATTGTACAATAACGACCACGACCAAGACGATTAATTATAAACGAATTGTCTAATCGATGTACACACATTTTGTGCTGTGGTAGCTCCTATTTGTACGCTTCTGGCGTGTGTAGAAAGTCTAACGTAATGTATTTCATAAATATAAAGACGCGATTTATCGGCGCGGGGCTATCACAGTTTGGTATATACATATAAACATGCGAAATTAAGTTCTTTTCCGTCAGTATTCCTTTGTAATACATGAACTGTAAAGAATGTAGGACGTAACAGCAACTGTGTCAAGTCGCAGGCAAATTTATTTAAGCATGGAGTAACTCGATAGTTTATAAGTACTTTTAAGCTAAGTGCAATGTGTTCCACGTGTATTTAAGTGAAAATAATGAATCGCTTCAGTGCGCGCCTTAAAGTAAACGAGAAACATCGCGAAATCCAAAGCTTTTGACGGGAAGTTCTTCAATGTAACATAACTTTCACGCGGCAATTTTGCGCGAATTCGGGAATATAGGTATTACTTTCCATTCGGGAATCGCATTTTTTTACCGATCACCTGGGTGACGTGCATATTGCCAAGCATGACGAGCGAAGTCGCACAGAATCGTTTTTATCTATCTAAACTGAGAATACAATGATGCTACAACACAGACGAATAAATATTAATTTCACGATGGATCCCCGAGAATTGGATTGTTTAAATGCGGAAAATATATCGTAATAATATATTCTGTCTTCGATTTTTTTATGTGTTGTTGTCTCTATTCCTAACGAAGAAATTGAGATTCAAGAGGAGAGATGTCTGTATAATGTCTGACCTGCACTAAAAGTTTATGTATTTTTCCAAGTATTGTACATTACACTATAAATATTAATTATAAATATTAACTGGATAATAATAAGAGTAATAATAAAATAGGCTTATTATTTTATATATTACGGTAATATTTTACGAATTATAAATAATATGTTATACTTACTTTTATTTTTATTCTTATTATTTTAATATTATTAATAAATAATTTCAAATAACAGCATCAATAAGTTTTAGCCCTTTAAACGATCACTTTATGTTTTCCACATTCCTACGATATAATAATTAACTCTTCAATAACTTAGAGTCGTCCAACAATAGTTTGACCTGCAAAATAATTTTTATTATTTAGATCATTATTTTATGGAAAAATAAAAATGCGATTTTCTCATGTCAAAACAATGAAAGGTATTTAAAACATCGGGACGATCGGGATAATATTTTGTAACCTATTTATCAGTTTCATTGCAAAAACTATAACGTTTGATATAGACACAAGATTATAACAGCAAAATTTCTTGTTTTCATCGCGTTATAAATGATTTGAAAGTATCTAACTGGATAAGAAGCGAAAATGGTCACCTATGATTGCAATTGCAAGGATATTGCGATCACAGAGGGAATATTTGGAGAAATTTATACTGGTGTTTTATCATTTCATAAAAAGAGACTTATTTTTTGACACGGTAATAATAACATAAAAGCCGTTTTTAATTATAGATTCTGAAGAAGATAAAATACGTCGTTATGACAGTAAAGAATATTATGGGGATGCTGAAAATGACGGGCTCAAGTTGACGCCAGTAAAATCGTATACGATGATCAACAAGAATCGCTTAGAGATTATTGTCATTTCTTGGGGTGCCACAATCGTTTCTTTAAAATATCCCGATAAATTTGGACATGTCGCGGATGTTGTGCTCGGTTTCGATGATTTGAAGAGTACGAACTCTTGACGTAATTATATATTTATGTCATATTCAATCTCGTCGATTTTAGCTAATTCTATTTACAACTAACAAGATTCGTTTTTCAGGCTATACGAATCCCAAGATTAATCCGTTTATAGGATGTATATTGGGTAGATGCGCGAATCGCATAAAAAACGGCAGTATTGTCATTAAAGGCAAAACTTATCAACTAACGAGAAACGATCTCGGCAAACATCATCTGCACGGAGGTGTAAGTCTGCTTGTCGCCTCACGATCTTCTAATCGAAAATTAATAATAATGACATTAAATATCTTATATTAGACGTCTCTCTTCATTTTAGACGAAGGGTTTTGGCCGGCGGTTGTGGGAGTCGTATATCGATAACTGCTCAGTTGTCATGACTTACTTAAGCAAAGACGGTGAAGAAGGATATCCTGGCGCAGTATTGAGCACAGTGAGATTCAGGTTGACGCCTGACAATAGGCTGGAAATAGATATCCGAGCGACGACGACAAACTCCACAATAGTGAACATTTCGCACGGTTCTTTGTTCAATCTCGCTGGACACGTAATTAACAAGCACTCCGTGCAGCATGTAACAAAGCTGGAATCATCTTGAAAATGCAGAGAACAATAACTGAATTATAATATTTTTTATTTTTAAACCAGAAAATGGCTCTAGCTTCAAGTACTAATAAATACAGCAAGTATTTATCTACTTACATATCTATTTGGGTGTAATATAGGACGCCGGTAAGAACGAACTGTTAAAGCACAAGATCTCATTGAATTGCGATCGCTGGACCTTCGCGGATTACACGGATCCGGTACCAACCGGCAGTATCCGAGGAGTCGGAGGAACCATCATGGATCTGCGTGTGCCGAAACTTCTGGAGAGCTGTATTGAGAAGGCATCAAATTGAAGTTTATACAAATTATAGTAGATGAATCACTAATAATTTGTAAATTTGCGTAAGCTGCAGGTTCCTCCGGGTGAGGGATACGATCATAACTTTTGCGTCACCCCCAACTGGCAAGGGGGTAATGTCTACGTCGCTCGAGCTGTTCATCCAAAAAGTGGTCGGTAAGGCTCACAATTTATATTATTCGTAGCGTGATTACGACGTAATATCTTGGCGTTATAATAAAATACAAATAAATACATGTAGCGTCTTGGAGATATATTCGAATCAGCCTGGCGTACAGTTCTATACAGGCGGCCGTCTGTACAGTATTTCTGAGGTACTGTAAATAATATATAAATAAAAAAAGATAATAATTAAAATACATAATAATCTGAAAGAATACAAAAAATAATATTGTAGGCTGACAGTAATATTGTTGTTAAATATGACAATAACCCGAATTACGAAGAGGATTATGAGAAAGAGGATTATGAGAAAGAGGATTATGAGAAAGAGGATTATGAGAAAGAGGATTATAAGAAAGAGGATTATGAGAAAGAGGATTATGAGAAAGAAAGCACGACTGATCAGATGGAAAAAGATGTGACATCTGAATCGCCGGAATTTATTTCGGGAAAACAAGGTGCTCGCTACGTAAAGCACTGTGCTTTCAGCATTCAACCGCAAAACTATCCAAATGCTATTAATTATGTGAGTAAGGGAATAAGACATGGCAAGATTATATTTCTTATTGCATGCATTAATTCATAAGTTAATTTCTTTCAGTCACATTTTCCCTCTTCTATTCTACGTCCCGGAGAAATCTACTGTCACGATTTAATTTATAAATTCGGCATTCAATTGGCTAATTACATGTGATGCATTTCTAAATTAGAACATCGAGCCTGTACCTGGTACAGAAATTATTCGGTCGTAATACTATAATCATACACGTGAAGTATTAACTAAAAATATAAATATATACTTAAAAACTTTTTTTATTAAATTATTATAATCGATGTAATAGAAAAATTATTACNGTTATTATTATTAACGATCATTAATAATACTTTTAACTACTCTATCGATGTATCACTGTTTTTATCACAGATTAAGTTTTCTTAATTCTTTTTGTTGCGAAAAATTTTGCGATGTTACCAATTACAGATCCAAACGAATTATTGATCGTTACGGATCGTTGAATCCATTGAGGTAGTACTTTAACTTTATGACAATAACGTTTATCTAACAACACAACCGTCGAATAATCATTGATGTGACGAACGGATCGGCCAATACATTGGTTCACTGCTTTCATGCAAGAATTTTCGTAAAAATTACTTCCAGCGTCTGGTTTCTAGAGAAACAGAAACCAAAAGATAAAAAAATGGATATTAAAACTCATATAAAACTAAACTATACTCTCTAAGTTCTATGATAAAGAATTTTGTGTTTGAATATACGTACAACATGCTTATTTAAATATTTCATTTTTTCTTGTAATTCCGGTGACTTAATATTGGGATAAGGCAAACCAACGACTATAACACATCGGCCCAAATCATCGGAGAAATTTAAACCTTCGCTTAATTTACCACCTGCAAAATATCATAAATATCATAAATTAAAAAATTTTTTTTTTCCCGAAAAAAATTAATATAATTAAAATATGCAGACATAAATATTATAAATTAAAAAATTTTATTTTTCCGAAAAAAATTAATATAATTAAAATATGCAGACAGAATTTTTATAATTGATATAATTTTAATTTACTTACCCACTACGCTAAACAATAACGCTCCATTACACGGGGATTGTGGATTCTTAATGGAATGTGCATATTGATCTAATATTACATTTACCTACAGACAATATGTTTAATAATTTAAATTAAATATTACCATTTTTTTCGTAAACGTGTAACAAAAATATGGTGTAACAAAAATACCTGTGATGCTAATTTAGGTTCACGATAGATACGTTTCTTAGCAGAAATTTTAGCTATAATTCCAGATTTATTTAAATGCTTAAATACTGTATCTTCATAATTGTAAGATGGGAAGAATACTACTATTCCAGCTGGTACAACGTTACATAAATTTAACAGTGCTCTGCCCAATTCATCTAGCTAAAACAAAGTATTAATCTCTGTGAAACTTGTAATTAAAAAGATCAAGATTTCTATAGATGTGCATATGAATAAATGACTTCTACATATATCTCTCTAAACTATACAGTAATAAAAAATTAACCAATTAATTAAATTACCAATCTTGTATCTTGTCGATTATGAAAATTAAATTCAAATTCAACTCCAGTTGGACCGCACATTACGACGTTGGATATAATATTTTCCTTGGGAATCACATGATCGCATGAAAATGTCAGAATTCTATCTGGTGTAGCACCTGCCATTAAGAATAGTTGATCTATGAATTCAGACATTGGTTCCATTGTGCCACCGGCTAATACCACAGACCTGGCATCTTTCACTATATTTGAAATAAATAAATTANTCACTATATTAGAAAGAAATAAACAAATTCAAAATAATCAAATAAACATGATAAAAATGAGAAAGCATGTACCAAGTTCCAAATAAGTACTCAATACACTTACCAATATCATGAAAATGTGCTGCTGGGTTTAACAATAGAAATTTTATAATCCCTTGTCCAACAGTGGTGCCAGGTAAAATGCATATTCTGCCATCCATACAGCTGCTCTTTAAGCATTCCAAAAAACTTAAGATTGCCATTAATGGATTGCTCGTCGGTTCTTCATTATTACTTGGTATTTCCGCAACGCTAGTAGTTTCTTGAGAGGGTGTATCATTACTTTTGATCGAGTTTAAAAATTCTGTTACGCCAGATTTCTTCATCTTCTTTTCATTGATTGTTATGCTATTGCCGTATTGCTCAACAAACCCTTGTAATTTATGAATGAGTTTTGAAGCTTTAACAAATTCTAATAGTTTGAATATGTTTACTGTGTCAATCTCTGTAAGCACTTCAAACTCTTCTATTTTGTATAATCTGGGTGCTATTGTTTTATCGATCTCGTCACCGGGATGAGACTTTGTTGTTGCTCCAAAGAGGGTTAGAAGCTTCTTCAAACAAAAACTCAACTGGCCCAGACACATTACGCTTTTAGCGGAGAACAGAGACTCAAATCTGCAATTACATTATTTTTGATCAGAAATCTATTTAACAATTGATAACAATCGAAAGAAATAATATCACTACAGCAATACCTTTTCTGATATTGCGATAACTGACTGTAACAGTGGAGTAAATTTCTCCCGGTAATTAGAGAACTGTGCATTCCTTCAATAGCATCCAGTAAATTGTGAGCTTCGTCTATTATTAATATGTTGCCCTTTAAATCTATTCCTAAGCTGTCTCTGGTGCTCTTATGAAGAATAGAATTGTACGGTACCAATATCAACTGCCCATTTTGCAAAGATTTTCTCGAGCCGTAATAGGGACAAGTGTTACTTTCTTGTCCCCTTTGCGTTATCTCCTCGATATCTTGAACGTTTGTTAGAATCTCGGCCATTAATAGTTTCTGATCACCAGGAATGAAAGGGCAGCTGCTTGCAATTTTTGATCTCTTTAGGTCTTTTTCCTTCTTAACAGTAGTCTTTTTCCTCTGCAGCTGAAGACAAGTTTCATTAATCAGATTGATATGCTTCAATCTCTTGACATTTTTGTTGATGCAGTAATTTTGCCTGGAACGAAACAATAAAATGTTAATAGACAGCAGGGCGGTATACTTATTGAAATATTAAAAACAAAAAAGAGATACCTCGACGAGAGTGGTACCATAGAAATCTCTTGAAAATAGGGAGATCTTTTCAATTCATGGACAAACTGTGTCAACTGTGAGTGTGTTCTCGAGCAGAAGAAAATCTTGGTGTTCTTAAATAACGGCTCATTCGCATCTTCCTCCTCAGAACTTTCAGAGTTTGACAAACCATCCTCCAAGATAAGATCCTTCTCGATATCGCAGATATCAGAGTTGATCTCCTCTTTCTTATCTGACTCTGGAACTCTTTTGGTAGGTTGCTGCCTTACTTTTCCCATCGTTTTTGTTCGTGCGGCCTTTTTTGATTCAACTATTTTCTTAAGCTTCTCCCTCTCGCCTTCGTACTCGAGGAGTGCGTTCAGCTTGGCCTGCAATGGCTGCTTCTCAGCATTAAGTTCTATTTGTTCCGTCTGCACAGTGAACCAGTTATCTGACGGCTTCTCGCAGCTTTTTATCTTGCTGTCTATCTCGGCAATCGCCGAAGTCAACTCCTGCTTCGTCCGTTTCTCGTGATCGACCAGCCACCTGAGCGCGCCGCAAATGAGGGACAGGGACTTTCCAGTGCCAGTGGGGCTTTCGAAGAGGCCTAGCCTGCCACCTTCCAAGCAGCCGTACAGCTCTCTCATAAATCGCTTCTGGATCTCGTACGCCGGAAAGGGAAATGGAAATTCCTGCGGGGTCTCCATTCCTGCGTTTCCCCTTGAGACCTGTTGGATCACTGACTCAGTCTGGCAAGGACCTGAGGAATCGTAGAGACGTTTGTATCTCTAGGACGTGGCGTTTCTGCATCTGACCTTAAATGAAGCTTCTGTCTCTTCTCCTGAAACGGCCCAGCAAAACAGAGAACATTACAGCAACATTGTCTGTGTTTGTTTGAGGTAGAAAATTCATTCTTGTACAATGACAGTTGAGCTTCATAGAAATTGCATGTCAATTAAAAACAAGCATTACACATTGTACATATGTACATACATACATAATAATAACAACACACAAACGTAAAGCATTATACGTACATAATGAATCGTCAATCTGTCATTCCCTGTTAATTCTATTTTGCTTTCTGCCTTGTCTCTGTTTCGAGCAACGTGCCGCTGAGTTTCCCGCCTTTCTTTCTGCCTTGAAGAATTCAAGATAGAGAGAGAGAGAGGGACGGAAAGTTCGTTCCTTCAACTCTTTCAATTCTTTCATCTTTTTTCTCTTTCTCTCAACATGCGATTACATACATCTATCGTGTATTTTAAAGTGCAGCAGGGAGAGAAAGAGAGTCCGATTACTTTTTTTAGATCTACGTTGTCGCCGATAGATATCGTTCCGTTAGTTCCATAGTTGCTTGATATTCCTAACCTCAAAAGGTCGTGGTATAGTCGAGCGTCTCGGGAAACGTTATTGTTGCCAAATTAAAATATATCGACGGACAAAAATCTCGCGAGCTGGCTCTTTTTTGAACTTCTAACTCTTCCTTCCTTTCTCGTTAGCTCTCCGAGTATGTACTTATTTCATTTTAACCGCAAAAAGTAATAGTAAGGCCCAATCCCACAACTTTAATCAAAAATTTAACTAATAATATCCAATAGAAGAGTGTATTTTATATAAATTGTTAGTTAAACTTTAGTTAAAGTAAGTTGTGGAATCGAGCTTAATTCTATTTATCTTCTTTCTACTAATGTAGATTAACTTTAATCTTAGTTTAACTTATCTTGTACCTTTTTCCAATTCTTAGAATTAAAGAAAGATAGAAAATAAGTTAAACCAAGATTAAAATTAATCTACATCAGTAGAAATAGGCTTTAGAAGTATTATGAATTTCGAATGTAACGCGCACGCATAATTTGCAAAACGTTCTCACTTGTACAGCTGATCGAGAACTCATCAGAGTGTTCACTTACATAATAAAATTGGCAGTTGCACGAACGCGAAAGGGCGGAGATCATGAAGGAACTATTGAATCAAGCTTCTGTGGGATATGGCAGTTCGTTTACCAACAATAACAACAAGGATGCAGGCACCAGCAGTATTACAAGTGACAGTAATTCAAGGAGATATGCCATGCTCAGCACTGACTGGATCTCCGCCATCGGCGAGGAACTAGGCATGCATCCACTGCCGGATCCTCTTCTGAAGAGACTGGCTGAAGATGCTTCCTATCGTTTGAGAGAAGTTCTACATGTAAACACAATAAGATTCTCCATTTAATGTTCAACTCTTTATGCATGTATCGATATAGAATTTTAAAGAGTTGATAGAGTAATATTTATGATACTGTTCATCATATAATATTGCTTAATTCATTCCATTTCAGAAATGTGTTACAAGATTGAGACACAGTAAACGAAAACGCTTGACGTCCGTGGATGTAAACGCAGTAATCACCAGCTTATGTGACGCCGATCCAGTTTTTGGTGCGTCGGAATCCATGCCGGAGTATCATACAGAAGCAAAGGTGTATGTACCTAGCGAGTCTGTCGTTAATCTCGCTAATCAATTGAATGATCCACTGAACATGTCGCAAACTAACGTGCCGTTTCTGCAAGGCAAGTTTTTTAAAAGTTCACACTTATATTTGTGATTATTAGTCTTAATTTGTGTAATTATAATCTGAATTTGAAATCGCTGCTAATTTCGATACAGTCTTTTAATTTATGTTGAAATTTTCTTTTTTTGTAGAATCTGAGATATGTGATAGGAAGCTTATAGAAGCGCGTCATAATTATTCCAAACGTGCGTTGAAAACTTTATTTAATGGCTCACAAAAGACCTTTCAGGTACAGAAAAATACAAATATAAAATATCTTTTAATTTATCAAATAAGTGCATCGATTTTATATTTGTTTTATATTTTTTTTATATTACCAGGTCTTGCTTAATGACTGTGCTATCAACGTGCATTTAGGCGACGAGGGAGTCATCGATAAATTGATGTCTATTGCTAGGTCTATGGTAATCTCAAATAATGCACAATACACACGTGTTTCCACACGGACGTGTCAACTCATACTTGCCATCGCTAGTAACAGCAGAGCTGTCTATCCTTATCATTTAATTTCGGTAAATATAATTATGTGCATCTTGTAAATATCATTTGCATATATTTTTAAAAATCTTTTTGTTTGCTTAAAGGTGGATAAATTAACGGAGTTATTACTGGAATTGCTGTTGGGTCAAAGTTTCATACATCCGAATTTGGAAGTGCTGTTTAAAGAATGTGTGCTCAAATTGATGCTTCGCTGGCCGTCGATTGCCGACAAGTAATATGAAATTTTTAATCTTGTATTAATTTTACAAAATATTTCCGTGAAAAACTAATTCTTTAAATATTAATACAGATATATACCAACATTGGAGAATGTGCTTTTAAATAGCGAAACGGAAAATATTGATCTTTACAAGAAAAGAATAATGGCGGTGGAATTGCTAGGGAGCATTCAGCCTCTTATATTTTTCCAACACGATAGCGCACACACACTTTCTATACAAAATATTTTATATTATTATGCTTCGTACGGTTCAGTTATCTGGGAACGAATAGCCGTTAGTATCGATATTATTCTAATCCTGGATGTTACCCCATTAATTATAATACCTATTAATTTTCTTGTAATTATTGTAGCTAGCCGTTTGTGCCCTCGTGAAAGCAAAGGGAACTTCTTTAGAACTCACCCCTTTAATTGAACATTACGGAGACTCGTTATTACCTTATTTACCTGCTAATTGTGATGATAATGCAAAAGAAAGAAGAAATAAGAAAAATGGCACACTGCCTATCATCGTTAAAGGCAAAATGAGATATGTTGAAGTCAATCCGTTGCTTAACAACAGAGTGCTATGGGATCGACAAACGGCATTTCCGGATTCTACCCTGAGAGGACCAAGACGAGAGATAAGGTGCGTGTCGTAAAATTAACGAGGCAAATAGCTACATGAATACCGTAATGTTTGATTACATAATAATTTAATTGTATAAATATATGATTGCAGATTTGCGTTTGCTGGTGGTCGGCCGGTTCCACCTAATAACTTAAAACGTATTAGTTTAAGAGCTAATTATCAAATTATAAGGAACGAAGAAGCCACTTTCGCTCTAGTCGCATCGCGCAGATTACTTGTGATTAAAGATAAAAAGAAGGGTCCCTACAACTTTTATAACTTGGCCAATGTTTGTCTGTAACTGATGCATAGAGATTAATATATATATATTTNATCTGAACATTTTAGTATTACCATATATGTACAGCGAATATTCTCATAATTATTTTTTTTGTATTAATTATAGCTGTAGACCGTTTCTATTAACTAAAACTCGCGAAATTGTCGTTACTTCTCTTTCGTGAAACTTCTTTTATTTTTATATGATTTTTAGATGCCTCTATTAGGATCTCGTTAAATCTTTTTTTACTATTTTTTATGAGGCAAATTCCTATTCACGTCAGTCAAAATAAAAGAAGTTCTTGAAAGTTTCTGTATCTAAATTTTATACTTTATTAAATTAAAATTTTCTCATGTAAATTATGTAAAAATTATTTGTTGTATATTCAGGGTGAGAGTACATGGGGGAACTTTTAAATCTTAAGCGTTATTTGTATAAGTTCTTTTCAAAGACAATCCTGTAGACCCTGTGGTAGTTCCGTATGTATCGAATAATGCGAATTGATTAGACACCTGGGACGAGTATGTATTTTAACTGGTAGCTAAAAGAAGATAATAAAACTATTTGTTAATAATATTGATAAAAAATGTTTGTTAATTTTGTAATTTTTCTTCACAGTTCGAATTTGCGATATTTACCGTTGACGGACGACGTCGGCTCAAAATCCCATTTTTGTAAAATAACATAAAAGTACCATGTTGTATGACGTACATATCTTCCTTCTAAATAAAAATTTTTCATATATACTTTTTCTGTTTATATATATATATATATATATAAACAGAAAAAGTATATTATATTATTAATGCTACTTACCTCGTTATAACATCCAGCATTCTTCTCCCATTTATTTCGCTTAGAAAACTTATTATTTGAGGGTTTGTGCAATGTATCTTGCAACTGAATTTCCTTGCTGCAATTGGTATCAATTAATTGATTGTTATTGTTATTTTCTACATGAATTTCTTTCAGCTGTTCTGATATTGAAGGTTCAATATTTTTAGTATCTGTTTCACTCAAACCATCCAACCAATGCAATACATATGCGTGTCTTTTCACTAGTTTTTGTAACAGTTTTGTTTGACTTTCAATTATGGTTTCAGACGAAATGCCTTTTACTGATATAATACGTTCATATTCTAATAGAGATCTTTGGAATTGGGATTGCTCATGTTGACTATTAAGTGTAACGATTGCTTGAGCATTATTGAGTATATTATCATGTATATTTTGCAGCTGGTGCTTTTCCACAGAGTTTATTTTTAATGAAGGTGCGACATGGTCATGTTCCAATTGGGATTTCTCAATCAACTCATTTTGAACATTTGTGTTAACGATTGAAGCATCGATGATGCACGTATTATCAACCACGTTCTCCTCCATACTTTGCCTATATCTGTATTCTATGCAGAAATAATAAAATAAGTTTGAATGTTTTCTTGTAATCCGTAACGAAAAGATGATTCTTCCGAAATGGAATTAAAATCTCTTTATCAGAAATCGTTGACTGTACAATGAAATTGAAGTGCTATTCTTTATTCTATTTTTATTTTATTTTATACTGTTTATCTTTTTTGGAAAATCGAATTTTCATTGTGCTCTAAAGTTTACCATCGACATAAAGAAGATGTAAACTCTTTTACACGAGCAAAGAGATACTTGCTATGCTTTATCCAAAAAGATTCTATCTTCTTGACACATTCGGCGCGATATCGCTTTCTAGCAGATTCCAATCGTAGAAATATGGATTCTTTTAAGAAAATGATACGTTTCCCGTAATGAACCGATGAGTTATCGTTATCCATTGTTAGACGAAATGACTCCAATATATTTTTGCAAGCAGTATGTAAATTGCAGATGTCTATTAAGAAAGAAATTAATAAATATATATAGACTTGTTAAATGTTTTTTTAAAGTTAAAAATTATTCAGGATCTTTACCCGCGCGTTTTCTATTGTAGCGTTTGAAGAAATCCCAGTAGACAAACTGGATTGGATATTTACATCTGGCCAAAGGCAAAATGTCAAGAATACCTGTGTTAGCCAACTGCTTGCGAAGCTCATCTCGATTCCACTCGTGGCTGTTAAACCGCCTGCAGGGAGCATTTTTTTATTGCATAAAAAAGTAAATTTCATTACGCACTATCATTAAATACTATACTGTGGTTTAATGCAGCGAACGTAATGCGCATCACATTTGTTTAGCTCTTCTATCAACAAGTCCACGTTAGATCGCAGTTTGGAAAGCATTGTAGGTTTCTTCGCTTTTCCGTCATGATTCGGCTTGATTTTGTTAATTAAGAAATGCAGAAACTTGTTCTTACTCGTGCTGAACGTTATAATTATCTCATCCGGAATCTGTAAATGTGCATTAACTCGTTACAGATGTATCTACAGATCCTTCGGCAGGACATGCCAAAAAAATAAAAAAATGATTCAATTTCCTTTTCAAAAAACTTCAATCCTTTTAACTTTATTCGACATGCAAAGACGACAAACTGTTTGCATTATCTGCCACTCGCTTACTTTGTCCGTATTCTTGGAAAGCAAATCGCGGGCGGAATATTCCACAGCACCGCTGTAATGCCGCACAACGAAATTTTCATTTCTTACATACAAAAATTTCGTCGTTGCGGGACAACTCTTAGCGCACACTTGGCGTATTAATGTGGACGAGTTATTTGGAATTGTCGATAGGCACATCTGCGACACGAAAATGCTCACGGTTAATTTCTCTGCGGTGACAGATATATTTGTTATATTTCTAAGAAATATTTACATCATTTAGGTCAGTGAACAAGAATTTCTCGAGCGTATTTATGCGATCTTCATACGATTGTATGATTTCTGATGGAGTCTCATCATCGATGAGACCTTCTTTTTGCAGATTATTCCGACAAGACACCAGATACTTTTCTACAAAGTATTGCTGCAATCTCTCGTTGACATAATTAATACAAAGTTGCTCCATGCCGTTTGAATGAAAGCACTCGAATCCGAAAATGTCCAATATTCCTGAATCGCGAGAAGTATTGAAGTAAAAATCACATCTTTTCTCGCGAGACAACAGAATATCGCGTTTTCTCGTTTAAAACATGTACTAATGCGAGGAAAACATATTTAATACCTAATCGTTCGCTGAACAAACGGGTGGACAAGATCTCGTTTACGGAATTGATCAGCCAGTGGAAGAGAAGATCGTACAAATGACGGATGATGCTGTGCAATCGGTAGCGACAGGCATCGCTCGTACTGAGATTACGTCGACACGTGGAGTGTCGGCGCCGGGTGTTTGTAGGAGTTATCAAAATAGTTGTGAACAATTCGGTGATATCTTCCTCCTGGATATCAGCCAACTGACACGTGTTCTTTAGGGCTTCTTTAGATCCTGAAAATCGCATGATATCTGCCAAAGCCTTTCTCTTTTCTTTATCGCATATCGATTATTAATAAGGCAAAGCGTCTTCTTGCCACGCGCAATTTGTGCAATAATTATCGTAAGATAATTGTCCGTATTACATACGTTGGTCATTGGTATCGATCCTGCAATAATCGTCCTCCTGTACGAACTGTATATCACCCATGTGAATGAGCAGAGAGAGAACGAGAAAGATGTCCTTTTTCTGATTCTCTGTAAATCCTAATACATCCATCGCCCTCAGACTTTCGTGGAAACCATCGCGTAGTTCCTGCATTCTCAGGGAATCCAAGTCGCTCAACAGTAAATATCGCTTATTCGTCGACAATTTGGTGTCCGCAAACTCTTTGCTTGCTACTGCAGTCATCATCTAAAGCATTCTGTAAAATTTAGCAAAAGGATCGTAATTTCTTAAAACGATTAGGCTGAGAAGCTTCCTTCACCTGACTAAAAATCTGAAAATTGCAACAGCCTTTCGTGACTCTATTCCTTTCCAGGAGGTAGGAAGATATCGTTGCGCCACAAATGCTGCCCATTTTGTACTCAAGCCACACAAGTTGCACATGCCTCGAGCTGACTTCGTTCCTCTCGGATGGTGCAGTTGTGAAGGCTGATATTAAGCGGCAGGCGTCCGAGATCCTCCGTACGATACCGCAAACCACATCTCGCCTCTCACGGGCGTCAAGGGATATGCTTGCGGTTAAAAATTCCAGCGCCTTCCAAGCGTTGAAGGTCTTTCCCGTTCCGGTTTCTCCGTTCAAGACTATCACCTTTGCGAAGAATACAGAAAAACATCATTCAAAAATGTACTTGTGTAGCGAATACAGAGAAAAATAGAACAAATAAATAAAATCAATCTGATTGATTCGCTCAAAAATAACATTCAATTCGAAGTCATGATAGACTTCTCAACCGATTATTGTAGTTTTCCCTTAAAGTCCTTTTCTGAGTGTGAATCGTAAACTCGTATCGGCCCCGAATTGAAAAGACAAGAACAGGCAATTCGATGCACGAAGAATTGCAAAATTCTTTTTTTTGGATGGTCAAACTTACCTGGCTGGGTTTCCCGAGATTCTGTATTATCTTGTAATGCGCTCGGGCAGCCACGGCGAATATGTGAGGTGACACTTCCTTGTGGGTCACATCACATATATTGTCATACTCATGAGCTCGCGACAGATCGTAAATGTTCTCGGTGACGATCTCGCCGTTGGGGTTGATTGCTAGGAGGAGAGTGCCAACCCACGTGTAGATCTGACCGTGTTCCAAACGCTCCAGGAGATAATCTACGACTAGGATCGTTTCCGGTTGACGGCGGATTTGCTTGCGACATCGTTTTGCACGTTTTAAATGTATATATATTTATAGAAAATGCGCATACTCTTCTCCTGCGGCACGGCGCTCAGATCTCCCATCGCGTCCCAAATGTCTAACCAACTAAGGTCCTGCAACACACCACGTTGTCAGCTACCGCGACAAAAGTCTGTTAAATACTGGTACGTACCTTTACGTATGTACACATTGTCCTTATATGTATAGAGTTACTATTAGAGCGAGACTCGTTGTTGACATTCGTCAGTTCGACAATAAGCGATTCAAGGCTTTTGCCGTATCAAATTTATAAGAATACAGTACAGAATATGTATATCGCTACGTCAAAGCGACTTTAAAACAATGACGGAACTCGTAAAAAATTTCGCTTATCGATATGCAAGTCGATTTGCATTACGACTTTTGTGAAAATAATAATATATTAGTAATAACGTTGGATGTTTGCAGAGAATAAACACATAATCACTGTGTTACGTATGCTCTTTATTTGCCATAACTTTGATACGATGCGATAAAATTGGCTTTGCAGCTTTCGAAATGTTTCGTATTAATCGCAGGCTCGCTCTTCGGAGATTGTAACAGCCGTGGCGGACGATTAACATCAATGTCGATTTCATAATACCAATAAAATTGCCACTTAACTTATTCCATATCAGATCTATTAATTTGTATCCGTTATTAATATTAAGTGGATTTGAACTACTCAGTACATTCCTATAAATACTCGATTGCATCTTGCGAAGATAATCCTGCGGAAAAGCTAAAATTGACCTATAATCTCCACATTTTGTTTTATTATATATTTCTTAAAAAAATTAATGTGAGATTTTATATATTTATATTTATATATTTCTCTTTTTCTTCTTCTCACTCTCACTTCTCTCATTTTCCCTCCGTTTTTATTTTCGCACATAATCAGCATATAAATTAAAAAAATATGGACAAATAAATATACAATGATCATATAATATCTAGTTTCTCCTGATTCTCAATCATTTTCCAAATTATTTTCAATGTTTTATTAGGTTACTACAAAATATTACAAATATATTAGGATATTATTTTATGTAAGCTAATACAGATACACCACGTCCAAAATCGTTTATTATTTTTTTTATTCGCAAATATGTTTGAACGCTGCCAATCAGTATGATTACGCGAAAGATTACAGGAGAGTCTAAATATTATACATGAATTTATTTATAATATCGAATATGAACTTACTAGCACCAAGCACGTACCAAGCACACAATAAATTAAAACGACGTATGGAATTTACATAGTACCCTGGTTTCGCTAATTACCACTATACATAATCCTTGTCACGAGATATATCCACAGACTGGAGTTATATCCGTGCAACTCTTTCAAAATTATCCAAACATACTTGTGATATTTTTGAACGATGAGGACAAACTAATCATAACACGAATGCTTTTGTGACATTATTAATAATGATCAATCGCATCTAATTTTTGTTGGATCACAGCGAGCTGGCTGTAAAGAGAAAATTTTACTCAAAAATGCACAGTAATAAATGATGTGTATTTAGAAAATGTCTCTTTCTCGAGAAACTAGATTTTTAATATGTACATAAAGGTCATAGATTCTGAGACGTTACATAGTTACGTTTGCGTCCAAATAAAATATGACAAATTCTGAATTTCGCCTCTTCAAAAGATTGGATTTAATTTTCTTGATTGCAATTGTACATTACGCTTAAATTAATTTCTTGCATTTATATTTACAATAAATTATATATATATTACAAAAGTTACTTGCACTTGAACAGTATTTGCAATTAAAGTTTCATTCGAACTAAAAACATATATAGGACTTCCGTTTCCAGCTACTAAGATAATACCGTGCAAAGATTCTACACATGTACAAAGCGCAGGTCCCAAATCGATCGCCGGATCGACAGATAAAGCGCGATCACGATTTAGTAATGCAGACAATTCGCTAATGCCTAATTTTGCACTTGAGATCACGTTTAAGTGAGGAAATGAAATTTATCGTTAGTATTAACAAATAGTGCCCGTACCCGATACCCGAATTATCCGCTGCCCGAAATACTCGCTCAGAAATAGGTGACTTCGCGCAATGCTTTCTGTATAACGTTACATAAATACGACGGTGAATTATACAGATAAGCATATATACAACGCTGTTACGCTGTTAATGCAGTAGAGAACTAATCACAAGTACGGGCAGCTGTAACGAGAGATCGTTTACGATGTTTTGGACGTCCGAATCGATCGCCTGGCAGAAACGTGATTGAATAATTAAAGACAACAAATTAAATTCTTTCTAGCCGGCGTACGATCCAACGATCGTTTTCTCTATTGCAACTTATAATTGAAACGATTATAAATTTCAATTTAAATGTTTAGATCTACTGAATAAAAAATCATAAATATTTCGTGCGAATCGAATGATTTGTCCATAAGGCTTTGTCCGATCAGTCTTACAAAGTTTTCTGTATTTCGAGGATACGGACGTCTAGAGTGAAAGGAACCGCGTTACTATACGTAAAGAAGATTAATTATAACCGAACGTGTCATTAAAGCCGCAGTTTCCTAGGTGTCGGAATGAGGGACTTGACTGTGTTTCCTTCTATCTTGGTGTCGCGTTGCTCTGCCTCATTCAAATCGCACGGCGATTTTACGCAATCCTTCGGCTTGTTGGGCGAGCCGGACACGCACTCCGACGAGTGTCTCCTCGTGTGCGCGTTGACGCGACGTGCCGGGGTCTGTTCCTGACGAACTCTTAGCGTATGAGGTAAATGTTCGATTGGCTTGCGATGGCTCCCGGCGGAGTTAAGCTCGGAGAGCAGTGATGGTCGCTGACGGTCCGACGAGTCACTCCAACTGCAATCGAAAAGTTATCAACTGAAAAATAGATCGCGCGGAGATGGAGAACGTAAAAGTTTATATTGGAGTGAGACCTCCGACTTCAAATAAAACGAATTCAAAACTCACCGCACACGGCTATTCAAGGCAGCGTGAAACATTACGGATTATAAATCGAGTATCTTATCGCAAGGAATTGGAAATGTCAATGTATAATTATCACGTTAACGTTGGAAATGAATAACAAACGTACGTTGTTACAACATGCTAGGAACGCTGGTTTCATAAATGTGAATGGCAGGCAAAAATCTACAATTCATACAATCAAATTGTTAAAGATAAATTATTTTTAGGCTCAACAAAGGATTAGGGTTTTCTCGACTTTTAGGCACTTTCAAAAATACAATTACTCGATTATTTTCTTTCGCAAATAAAAAAGAAATTCGTCTAATACATGACATGAAGCTGAATATGAATAACATAAGGAATACTACAAATACGTAATCACAGCATTACAATTTCGTGGCCTTCAATCAATCAATGTTACAGTTATTGTACATTTGTTACTGTTACAAAACATAATATAGAGGTACAACAATATATGTAATATAAAGCTACTAAACTTTATATCGTAAAATAATCATATTTGTTAAATGTTATATATAACAAAATGTAGGAACTTAAAATTAATTTGCTCTGACAGGATTTGTTTCGGTCGATTAGCCGGGAATTACGAAGCAAATAAAAAGTTAGATTATTCGATCCCATGCAAAATGCAAACATAATTGTTAACGTATTGTCAAACAAGTAGCACGAAAATAAAAGAGGTGCATGAATATGAGGGCATTAAATGCAGAGAGAAGTACATATCCCAATAGCAAGTCACACAGACTGACGCACTCTACCTTCCCGATCCTGAAGCTGCATCGCGTGGAATCACCCGAGCAAAGGGCGGGACCAGAGCAGCAAAAAGAACATTATTATTTTGTGACGCACATGATAAAGAAAATATCTAACACGCGATTGTGTCAGTGGTACAAGCGTAATTCGCGTAAATGCAACTTTTGATGATGATATTAGTAAGAAATAATATATGTTGAATGAAGATTGTGAATATTAGATATTAAGCGTGTAACAAGAGTTATTACGAAAGGATAAATTCTCACCTAACGAGAGGCCCCATGACACCATCCTGCGGGAGTGACTGTAGGAGCGAGGGTCCCGCCGATACTGGACGTGTCTGCAGTCAAACAATCAAACAATTTCCTTTTAATCGAGAACGCGATAAGATAACATTAATAGTAATAACGAATTACGAAACGCAATCAAGCACAAAACAAGAGCGGCTATTACAATCATACCGATACAAAGAAAGAATCAATATGACATAAAGTACGA
This sequence comes from Tetramorium alpestre, assembly GCA_021460005.1. Classification (NCBI taxonomy): domain Eukaryota; kingdom Metazoa; phylum Arthropoda; class Insecta; order Hymenoptera; family Formicidae; genus Tetramorium; species Tetramorium alpestre. The sequence continues at coordinate 688,441 of JAJVSH010000083.1, read as the reverse complement.
TAAGGGAATCGAAAGATTCGATCACGTGAGGGAACTATACCTTCTCTGTTTGCGTAGCGGCGTTACAAGTATCCACGGAGGAGACGTTATTATAGCGTGTCGGTAGAGTACAGTTTTGAGCATCGCCGTTCTTAGGTCCTTGAAGCTTCGACATCTGTAGCTGTGAGGATCAATATTTGATTGTAATTCCTTGTAATTTGTTTCGCTCGATAATGAGATCGATTATCAATCAGATTTCCGTTGGGGCGAGCTTTTCACTATGTAGAGCGGAACAGTTGCGAATGGGATTTACCTCGTTCTTTACCTTAAGTAGCTCGATGGTACGATCTCGGTCCTCCACCTGGCCCTGAAGGAACACTACCTGCCTCCTTAGATCCGCCAGCTCGTCCGCGATACTGCTACCGCCGCTTCCGGGTGATGTGCTCACGTCGATCGTGTTACTTCCATCTTCGTTCAGGTTACAGAAGAGGCCATTCTACGATATCAACATAATTTCTAATTTAACTTAACATCATCCTCAATTGAGCAGGATTAAAAAAAGAAAGTTAAAGTTATTTTAGATCTATTTTCCACGCAAATGTTTTTTTGTAGAAGGTAACGTGTACTCACCTTCGGATTATCGAATGGATTGAGAGTTTCCGACTAAAAATCGATATCAGATATTAGCTTGTACATTTATCTTTAGCGTTGGTAGTTCACTATCAGGATCGAGTAAAATAGTATCACAGAGAGAGAAGCCTAGCCTAAGCCTACTTCTTGCAATTATAACTTTCATGTAATTATACTTCATGTAATTTTCCAGCAATTATAATTTTCACATACTTCTTATTGTTATAATTACAATTTTCATGTACATGTACTTTCACTCGATCCTGTATAAATAACAATGTATAAAATATATATAATTAAATAAATATACATATATGCAAATTTACATGCATGCAAATAAAGTGACATAAATTAGTGATAAATGTGTAAAGAAAATCAATGCAACGTACCCTCGTCAAATCGTTCTCTCCTGACTTGAGACGCAAAATCAGGAAGGACGATGACAAAAATGAAAAATAAAAAAGATCGTGTTAATAAAGTGGGTAAAAAACGTAAACGCGCCGTGTAGATAAGTAACGGAATGACGGTTGCGGTTGAATAAAAACGTGTATGCGGCAGCAAAGACGAGTTCGAGCTAAGCTCAAGTCGCTTCGACACCGCGCAAACGTAAAACGCGTGAAACACATTTACGGGGACGATCGCAAGAAGCGACGTGCACAAAAATCTGACAAAGATGAAATGCAAGCGTGCGTTGTGCACCATCGTACCTCCTGAAGGACTCGTTTGAGTTTCAAGAGCATTGTCTTTATGGAGACAATGTCCTGGAACATGTACTGGTACGTGCCGCGGTCTATCCTGAGGCTGGACTCGTCTCCGGAATCGACGCACGAAGATGACACCTGCAATCAGAGGCGGAATATCAGCAAGTTTCTCGACAAGTGGAGGTTGAGCGTAGAACTCGTGAACTTACACTTCCTGACGTTCTCATAGGACTAGAAACTTGACGGTTGCGCATGTTGTCTAACGAACGTGGCGATTCCGTTCCCGATCTGCTGCGTAACAGCCTTGACATCCTGTCACTTCCGATTCTGAAACAAGAACAGAGAAATCCATGTATTTTCATGCGTTTAATTGTCGGAATTCTCCTTGAATCGCGGCTCTAGAACTTCGGTGCTCCGGCTAACAGTACTGAAATCCTAAAAATAGGTCGCTAATTAACGCGGAGACGTATCTGATCAATTCATATCTTCATCTATGCCATGACAGTGATGACTTGATAGAACAGATGATAATTAATCATGCCATATCGGAGAAATAAATTATACGTAGAAACAGAGAACTACACGTGCCGCACATAAATAATAAACCGGCGCGAGCTTTCTGCGAGCGAATGTAAACCAGCGGGGATCCAACAGGAAACAGGGCATTCGCGCATTATCTTCGTTCCCATCGCAGTCACGCTATCCCAATAATAAAAAAAAAAAAAAACGAAAACAAGCGTGTGGCACCTAATCTCCGCGCTTCCGCGCTATCTCGCATCTCTCCTATATACGCTACTCAGAAATCTGTGTCTGAAGGAAGAGCCGCGCTCTTCCCGAAGGGCGAGGCGGCGGGGTGAGAGGAGCACTACCTTCCGGAACTATTCTTGGCTCGCGTGAGAGCAGCGGCAGAGGACGAGGCGGCCGCGACGGCGATGCCCGTGGAGGTGATTCGGCCGCTGCTCGGCGCCCTGGGCTGTCGCGGCGGCGGCGATCCGTTCGTGGGCGTCGAGCTCTCGGAAGAGAGGCCGGAATCGTCGCGTCCATCCTCGCCGCCGGTACCACCGTTCTCCAGGCTCGCGGGAACGCGGACGCGCGTCGGCAGGCCGGTGGTGCGCCTCCGGGCGCCCTTCGGGTTCTCCGACGACGTGGAGGCCATCGTGGAGGCCCTCACCTTCCGTTCTGTCGTTTCCCGGTAATCAAAACGCGCGGGGTCATCGGCCGGTTCCCAAGTTTCTCGGGAACCCCGCTGAGCCTTCTTGGGATCTCTCGATGCTGGCGCGATTGAGCTAAACGCGTAGGAAGATCCGTCGCGGTTTCTTCGCGGGATTCTCGACTAAGCGGCCGCGTTTATCGTGTAAAACGTGACAGTCCGTCGGTGAGCGTCACCCGCAAACATGACAATGTAAATAGAGGATGAAGCATATTTAGCCGGGACAGGACGGAATGCGTCGCGGTTTTACAGCGGACGGGAGGGGCGAGAAGGAGGAGAACGCGCGGCAGGGTGAGAGAAGTGATTTTAACGTGTAAGCAGCCCGATGAGTAATTCCGTAGACACGCAGTTGCCGCGATCGCTTTCCCGAGACGGCGGCATGCTCATTCCGCATGTACGTTTCGCAATCCTTGCGCGTAATTACGCAAACTCGAGGGACTTCCCTTAGCGCATGGGGGATGCCGCGTTACGCTCCGCTCGCTGCTGATGGCATCGCGAATGAGGCTCTGCAACAGGGTAACGAAACGTAAACGGAAACCCTGGATTCGACGGGTGAACGGGGAGTTCCTCGGCCACGGGAGGGAGAAAAGGAAAAATAGAAATCCATAGCGAACGCGATATAGTTCGATCTAGATCGCCGCTCGGATAGCGGTAACGCAATATTTTGCGGGTTGACTATAACGAGGTTTTTTTTCCACTCTCTTCGTTTCGATACGCCGCAAAGTTATTTGCGTTGTAAATTATCGAGCGCGCTCGTTAAGCGCGCTGGGAAATTACGCCGCTGTTTAATTAGTTTTCTCGAAACGAGGATAATTTATATATTTCGCGTCCGCCGGAATCCTCCCGTTTCCCCCGTGGAATTTATCGCGTCTCCGGCGTATAATAATTTGCTCGTTAGCGCTACCACTCTTCGCGCTCTTTTACCTCTTCATTTTCATAACAATCTCATGCCCGGACTCGGAAGGAGTTGAGTCATCCTGCCGGGTGAAAGTTATCCTATACCGAAATCTCTACCGGAGCGCCTGCCTATTTTTCTGCCAGTGCGCGCATTTCAGCGAACTGAATGATTAATCCGGAGTGCACGGTTTCATTTCTATTTCCTAAGAAAGATCCCGAGTGTGTTTTCCTTTCAATGCACCTACAGCTAATTGCTTTTTTAATTCCAAGGGGAAATCAGGCCGGTCTGACCTGTCACGAGCTAAATTAATCGGAGCTTCCGCGCGACGCAATTTGACATCCCTGAAGCGTCGCGTGAGCGAATTTCTATTAATCCAATTAATCGATTTACTCCGGAGACTCCGGTGAGCGTAGGTTCATATTTTATGCGGCTATTATTAAACCTGCGAATCTTAATGCCACGGTTAAATATACGACCGCGGCCTCGCGTGGTACGACGAGCCGTAACGCGTCGTATCATCGCTATCTCAGCCTGGAAAGATTCACGTGGCAGCGACGACGCCGGGCAAAGGGCGATAAGGGCCAAGAACGCGGTCGCGAACAAAGGAGAGACTCGGGACTGCGGCTTCACCTTCTCCACCTGGAGAGCCTCGTCACGCTACGTCCCCTCGCATAATTCGCGGCAGGCCGGGAACAAGGATCCGCGCTTCCCGGCGCGGAATCGTCACCGCCTGCCGCGAAACCAGGGCTCCCGCGATCGTCTCACGGTTCACTGGTTCACACACACGCACACACGGACGTCAAATAGATTTTTTTTCAGAGCGATCACTTCGCGTCAGGAGACTCGGTTCGTCGCTCGCGAGGCGTCCGAGGTTCGTTGGGCGTCGTGTCCAGGAACCTCGGACGGTGTTTCCTCCTCGTCGTCGGCGACACTACACGAGAAAAGTTCCGGAGCGCGAGAGAGGTGCCGGAGGGCGGTCTCCGTGACGCCGGAGTGACCTGCGGCGGTGACGCCGGCAGGTAGACACAGAATCAGGATCACGAAGGACACTCTGCGCGCGACGGGGATATACACAGGGAACGCGTGCGCACCTCGCACTACGGCGACGAGCTACGGTTCGATATCGTCGCGGTGGACGACGAGAAGAGAGGAGAAAGAGAAGTCGGAGAGGTAGGGAAGAACGGTAGGGGGAACAGCTGCAGGCAGCAGGGAGAAGGCGAGCGGCAAGGACGGTGGGGGTGATAATGCAAAAAGAACTGCGGGAATCTATCGTGATACTGGAGTTAACGATACCGATCTTCCCCGCGGGATAGTTAGCGATACCACGACTTCCAAACTCCTGCTCGAGAGTTTGCTTCTTTTTCCTCTTCCTGGCGGTATCCTGGCGCGTTTTATTGCAATTTTACACTCGAAAACGAGGTATCCTTTTGTTTTCTCAATCGGGACTTCAGAGCTAATGAGGATCTCCAGGAATTTGTTACAAATAGATTTACTGCGAGAAGCGTAAAAAAATTAACGCGATGAAAGGGTAATAAAATCCACGCTATTCTCGTCCATTTCCATTAGGACGAGATTTCGACGCAATGAATATTCCATCACTGTCAGTCCTAATTGGACATTTGATACGCTAAAATTAATATTAGCTGGGTCAATGACTAGCTCCACTCGGGGCAGCAAAATAGCTTTTCGATGTCCAGAAAATTGACTTGTACGTTAAATCGATGTCTGACTAGGTCGAGCCGCATCTCCTTATATATACATATTGTATATAATATTAAGAAATGCGCCATGACCTGGTCAGATGATATATATTTAATATACAAATCAATTTCGTGGTTGTCAGCTAAATACGATATCTGGTTGTCAGCTAAATACGATATCAGGGAAATCAGAATTAGAAATCGGAACAGTCGATAAAAATCTGTTTCCACAAATAGAGAGATATTTCCGCTTATTACAGCACGATATTGCTCCGACGTCTCAGAAAATCCCTTTTGTTGAGAAAACAATTTACGAATCAGCCCAACAATAAGGGCTCCGCTCGCGTCTCCGTGGCGAAGTAAACGATCAATACTCTTCCACTCGGCCGTCCCTTGGTCCTTAAAATCACGGCTTACAGCCCTTCTCGCTCCCCTCGGCCCTGGCACGATTTTCCGCAGACTTGGCTCCGGCGACGAGAATTCCGAATTTATGAGGCTCCGCGAGGCGTTTTTCGTTCCCAATGGTAGCCGCTAGCACAGGCACGCACTTCTCATTCCTCTCGCGAGCAGTCTACCGGAATCCCGCACCCTCAGGGAATTCCTCTTTCCCTTTCGTCGAGCACCCGCTTCGTGCTCGCATTTCGCAATAAGCGCTTCAGATGAAGAAGAGTCGATCTCGGAATGGCTAGATATCTACAGTGCTATTATTTTTTTTTAATGCGAACGTTTATCGTTTACTGTTAATTAATTATTTCATTTCAGAAACGGCGATAAAGAAACAGATTTCTTCGCAATTTCTTCGATTTATAGCAGCTTCGCAGCGCGCAAACGACTCGATCGAGGATCATTGACAGCACTATTTACTGCCGTCGACCGCGGCTGGTTATCGCTCGGAGAGGTTTTAGTAAATAGACCGAAAGAGTTCACCGTTACGCAGTAGAACCGAGGAAGCTCCGTAGTTACATCGCGCAAGTTGTTTCCGCTACGGCGAGCGCGACTTATCCGCGAGAGCAACACCTTTGAAAATGAAAATTGCCGCACGCTCGCCTGTTTCTCTTCAGGAAAGTATTATATTGTTATCGACACTTCTACAAGACACGCGTCGTTTCATCGAAATATGAAGGGAGAAAAATCAAGGAAAATAGATTGGATTATTTCAAAGGACTTTTAGAAATTCTACTTTTTCTTTTATCGTCAAGCAACATTTCGCCGCAGACTGATCAATACGTGCTCTTCGCGGCCGCGATCGATACCGTCGCGGATCTAAAATTCCGCGGCACCGGAAGAACCGAACGACGGAAGGAGGAGCAGAAAAATACCGGCCCGCGGCTAACTAGTAACGCTCTGATTAACGAGGAAATCACACCGTTTGGCTCGGGGCCCGACGTCTTCGACGGCTATCTTCGATTTCCTACCGTCGACCGTAAAATGAAGGCGGAAACACATTAATCTGCCAATATCTGTCCAGTCCCGTTCGTCTTTCAGCACCCTGAACGAGCACCGACGCCGCTGTACTTCTCGGCGGCGAATCTCGTTACATCACGGCCGTTCATGTGGGTACGAGTCCGTCATACGCGGCATGGGAAAACCGGTTTACACGGTTGAGCAAATTAAACCGCCGGACGTTTCTTTTTCGCGCAACGGCCAAGGTCGCAGCACGCGGGGCAGCTGGTCCCTCGTAACGTTAGCAACCCTTCGACTGACCCAAATCCTACACCACCGTAATTGGTCCCCGGGCTAAAAGCCACCTAGATCTCATGGAGATGAAAATGAGAAAAGAGAAAAACACGTAGTCCACGAGAGGAAGTGTGTTTTTAATAAATGGAGGAGTTCGATATATATGCTTACAATAGTACGTATACGAGGAAGACAAAAATACGATATACAGTCATGATTAATGCCGTCGTATTGCCGTCTTCTAGAAATTGCTCGGCGCTATACCGCGCGCACACTCTTTTCTCTCGCTCTCTTTCTCTCACGTCCCTTGCGTTGCCCATTCTTACAAATTACGGATACACTTGAGTACACGCTTGTGGATATAAATACTCGCGAATGTGTCATGGAAATGTAGTTCACCACACGACGGCCAATTTCGCTAATTCAATTCTAGGAAGGATTGATAAGTTCATCGAGGAGAGTAACTTTTTTCATAATGAGATACGCTTGATACTAGAGTCGCTATTGCCGGATCGCGTTAATCTTTTTTAGCCACAACAAGGAATTCGAAAATATAAGAATTGCTAGGAAGGCTGAAACCAAAGAAGGGCAAATGCAGGAGAGCAGGGACTCCCTACGCGGGAAGAAGCAGGGAAGAGTGAAGCGGCTTCAACGAGCTGCCGTTCAAAGTCCACAGCAATATATTTCTCGTAAGTACTATGATAAATATAAGTATATGTACGTTGCGATAATACGTGTCATCGTTGCGCGTCGGTACTTGCGATTCTCCGTAATATGTGTACCAGTAATCTTAAGGGGACGCGGAATTACACAAACGGTGTCGCTTCCCGACGCGCTCCTCCGGAAATCTTCTTCTCGTCGAAATAAATGGTATTGCCTTCTTTTTACTACTCGTTCCACAATCCAGCGTGGAACTCAAACGCGTACCGTTGAGACAAGTGTCTATATAAGCGCATCTACCTCTTGTTTCTGGGAGCATGAACTCCGCTTAAAAAAAAAGTCAAGCTCACGATCGCACGATCGTATTTCGCTCGTGTTAGGAATCGAAGATGCGAGATAACGGTATCTCTGCAGAGAAGAAACGAAGAAATAACGCGAAGGAACATTTTGTGGACGCGGAAAAGAAGGACGAGGCTGTGAGAGACCGAAAAGAACACGCACCTTTATTGCAACGTAACAGCAAGTATTCGAAAGACCGAGCAAGCGTAAAACTATTCCGAATTATTTTATTGATTTATTTTATTTAAACTAATGGAATGTAACGTTATCACGCGTATTAGCTTAAAGCTGCATTGTTCTTTTCTTTACGGGAAAATCGAAGGAGGGAAAGGAAGGAAGGTAACATTGAGTCGATTACTCGTTCATCAACTCTCTTCTACGAAGCTACGCGTTTACACCTAACAAGCTCTCTATAATGCCACGAGTATACGATTAATTAATAATTATTTAGTAGCGGGCGTTAAAGTGATTATCCTTTGCGTATCTGTAATGTTAAATGGTATCAATGGTTACCGTTTAAAAGCGACGGCCGACTAGATGAGGACTAGAGTGCATCTACTCGAGAATGGGTGTTGGAACCGCGGTATTGAACCGCGACAGGACGACAATTTTGGAAGGATCTCGGCCAGCTCGACCATCGTTATTTGGAAAAATACGAAATTAGAAAAATAATCTCTATCACCGACGCCACTCGACGCGCTCGCTTAGTACCGGATAAACCGCTGAAAGTCACGTGAAACTGTTTCGTATGACCGAAGGACTGCTTCACTGTATATGCGGCATAACATTCCACGGATTCAATTTACACTTAAACGAGTCCTTGGAACATTACACCGAGAACACAGAGAGACGACTTGTAAACGGCGAACGTGTCGACGAGTAACTCTCTGTTCGGCACTACGCTTCGACTACATCTCGACTATATTTGAGGGAATTGGTAATATACTTTGCGATTATAATGACGCCCAGTAATTTCAAAGAAATTACTTGCCTTGTATCATGAAATCACGTAAAGCTATATTTCTTCTTTAAAAAAGAAATAAAAAAAAAGTATGTTAACGAGACCAATCGATCCCGCGGGAATCGGAGAACCTTTGAGGTAGCATCTTTCCCATCTATATTCGGTTTAAGAAATTGGGCGGGATGGGATAGCTGATTATGTTATTACTTGTATATATTAATATTTTTTTGAGACAAATTAATACTTCTCTCTCAAAAACAAGAAAGACACGTAACATAGCATAAACTTTAAAACGAATAGTAATTACCCTACAAGTGTTAACGTTAAAAAATTATTAGACTAGAGAATTGCGCGTAAGAGAATGTACTTATATTAAGTAACAATAATCGCGATACTATTATTCTTTGAAAACTTAAAGAAAGACTCATCGAATATTCTAACTTTGGAATAAACTTGGAAATTCATCAAACTATTCTAACTGGAATAAACTTGGAAACGCTCTGAATACTGAAAACACTTTTTCACGACATGTCACCCCTTTTTCTTTCATTTAACCATACCCTAAGCAAGTCACAAACGCACTATCATAGCTAGTTTTTCCAGTTGCAACACCGCATATGTTATCATCGCTTTTCCCGATCATTCATTTNTTTTTCTCTCTCACTCTTTCTCATTCTTGACAATATCTGTCTTTAACTCGTGAGTGGTCGCGTCACGAGCATTGTGTGGCAAGTAAAAGGTTTTTTTCTCTTCATTCTTTCTCCTTCCGCGATGATATATTTCGTCTTGCGAATTCATACATCCTCCGACCATTAATATCTCGAGAATTTTGGGATAAATTTATTTTAATTTCTTTTTTCTTTTTCTTTTAACAAGACGCGACCATTCATGCGTTATATAAGTTTGCGTCCGTGTATTATTACTGTGTCTCAGTAATCGGCTGCGGTTATCGGTTTTGCTTAGTCGACATTCAAGGGAGGACCGGCGGACCCCGCTCGCTAGTTAGGGTATGTCAGCTGGTAGTAGTCTCCACCCGCGGAGTCCTCATCGGGAATTTGCAATTGCTTCACCCGTTTTATTAGCGCGCTAGAACACAGAATACTGTCGCTGAATTGTGGCGTCTCCTGTGGCGGATGTGTGCGGGCATTTTTATTTTGTACAAGCAAGAAAGTAAAATATGTACGTTTCTTACGTAAAACCTCACAGGGAGAACTAAAACACGATTGGATACACAAGAGTCGGCTGATATATACATTGCCGAGAATTCATAATATTTTCGTAAAGAGAACAATTTTCCATTCTCGATTAATTGCAGATTGGTCCCCATACGAAAATATCATGCTCTAGCAATGAATCAATGTACTCTTGTAAATAATTACATGTCTTCTCTATATACCTGCATTGTGTTGAATATAATTTGCAGGAGGAAATATTCAATGCCTCTGATTTTCTCTTTATACTACGACCGCACACATTGAAGCCTGTTGATCACCGTTAATGAGGAACAAAACGAAAACAGGCGGACGATACGAACGAACACGTGATGCCGCGACGAAAGCTTCAAAGGTCGATCAGACGAGATCGAGGACAGGGGTGAGGACAGGAACTTGAGGCAAAACATATTTAACATGTACTTCACAAGATATACACATCTTTTCTCGTTCGTTGAGAAAGCTACCGAGTAAAAAGGAGCTGGCGACGTGAAAGAGAGTAGGCTGTTATGCGCGTGTGGCCATGACGTGCTCGAAACTAACGCGATTCGCGATCGTTATTGCACGTGATACCCCCGATCCGAAATGTTGCCTCTAAAATACTTCATGCTCCCGATACGGAAAATCACTTCCCTCAATTAAGAGAAGATGGAGCTTAATGCGTGCAATTTTCCCGTGCTTAATTATTTCTGCAATTCTTCGTTGCGGTTTAATATCGTTTCAGAATGTAGACAAAATTGTAAAATTGCATATATCGTATCTATAATAGTATATGATATAAGGACATAAAAAATATTGTAAAAGAATATTATATGACACTCTTCCTCTTCAAGACTCTTATTAAATTGTTATTCAATTGAATAACAATAAAAAATAATTGTTATAAAAAGAGAAATGGAAGTCCAAAATATAACATAACGCACACAAGAAAATTAAAATATCAATATCTAGGATATAGAATTACACAAGAAATATTGTTGAATTTTTCATTAAAAATGCAAAAGACTTAATTTTCCCTGAGATGAAATATTGGCATTAATTTTAAAGATGTAGAAATGTTCTCACTTACACACATCATTAATTTCTTATAACATATGGCATTTTAATATTTAGTATTTACCTTTGCTGAATTTTTTGTACACGAAAGAAATGTTATACAAAAAATTCGAAAGGTCATACTAATCAAAATTTACGAGTGTGGCTTATAGCTATGGTGGACACAGACAGCGGATATACATCAATTTAATGGTTGGATGACACATCCTTTGTCTCCTTCCTTTCTATGCATACTTCATCGACTAATAAACTATCTTACAGCATCGACTGGGTATACTCTTTCAATCTTCTTACACAGTTTTCCTATTGCTTTTAATTAAAGCTACAGTTTCTGCGCTATATTACAGTCTCTTTTTGAGAACTATTAATGCGTCGAAATTAACGAAAATGGTGCATTCAAAGTTATAATTCATATTACGTAACTAGGAAAATAAAAATGACTGATGCAGATACATACTAATGTACAGACTTGTTCAAGACACAAAAGGGACAGAACAATGTTGCAATTAGAATATTTAAGAAGCACTACGAAACGAAAAAGCGCTACAAGAACGGAAATAAGATAATTGTACTCTTTACCGGATATTATCTATATGAATAAATAACAATATCGAAAGATGAAGAAGCAATATTATGTATTCCTTCGCCCCGATCGGAGGGGGAGGAACATCTTTGCATAATCTACATATCATTTGCAAGTACATCACGCGTTATAAATCTAACCGCGGTAACGTTTCGTTAATCATTGCCAAAGAAGCATCATGCATCACGAAGTTTTACGCTTCGACAGCAACGTAAGCATGAAAGGTAGCGAAAAATGCGAATACACACCCAGATTCGGTGGCGGCCTGATTGTTATTGTTACCGGTGCTGTTGACGGAATTATTGTTGGCGGAATTTGAATTCGCTTCTTCCATGTGCGCGGTGTTCAGCAACGAACTCCATTGCCTCATTACTTCTTCGCCCTGAGCTTCCAGCTCGGAAATTATAGTAGCATCATCCAGCTCGTGCAACGCGGGATTGGAATTTAATCTGAAAGAGGAAGAGAGGCATTATGGTAATAATTTGATTCGACAAAAAAATGATTTAATGGCAACGTTTACTTCTGTATCAGAGCTATTAAAAATTATATCGCTTAATGCTAACCGTTGCTGTTCCTCATAGGAGCTCGCGTCGCTGCCATCATAATCTAACATTAAATCATCCGAGGCGATGGATTCGCAGGGCGATAAAGTGTCTACGCTTCCCGTTCGATGCAAACGCTGTCCGTGATAAGGACTGTTTATTATGCCTTTGATGTGAGCACCATCTGTAACGTAAATCATGTATATTGTGGTATACAAATAATAGACACTTTCAGTGTGTGAGACATAATATGTATACATGTTCAGGACGTCGTGATTTAAAATAAACAAAGTTGCTAGAAAGACATATACTTTTCAAATTAGACAACCTTTCCAAATTAGAAGTACTTTGTTAGATATACGGTATTACAATTGTAATAATATATTTAATAAAGTAATTTTCTCATTTTTATTTATTTGATTGCGCATTTAATGATCCCTTTAATCTAATCTCATGGAGCAATAATATCCAAATCTCTACAATACTATCAGTGACGAAATATTGTATATTTGAATAAAAAATATCTATTTAGAAAAATATGTTTATTTTTAAGTTTATTAAAATAGTAATTATTAAAATTCAATAAGAACTTAGTTTACTAGATGTAATATGCACTTGGAGATAGAAACTCCAAAAATAGCATTGAAATCTGTACTCACTCGTCTTAGAGCTCGTCTCGACCAGAGTATTCTGGCTATTTTCGGTGACTACTTGACCCCCCATAGCGGACTGCGTTTCGACTCTCGCTCTCGAATTGTTGTCATCAAAGATCAATCCGGGCTGATCCGCGATCTCATCGTCGAAGAACTCTCTACCCTCGGACAAGCTGAGCGAGTTGGAGGCGTTCGTCGGCGTACCCGGACCGTCTTCCTCGAGAGTATTGTCCGAACGCTCGTGTGCGTGTTCCTCGTCCCTCTTCGAAGGCTTGCCGTCCGACTGAGTGATGCTGGCGGTGGGACTGTCGAATAGGCTATCGACCGGCGAAGTCTCGTCATCTATCAAAGTAGTTGTAGTAGCGGCGGCGGCAGCAAATGCCGGGTCTTCGATGGTAAGCAACACCGAGCGCAGAGCGTTCTTCGATGTTGCGCCGTTCTTCGCGGCAGCGGTGATCGCCTGCGCATGCTGGGCGATGATGGAGTGATTGGAACGCTGATACTCGTCGCTGGAACTCAACGAATACTCATCCGCCATGGCCTCGCCGTGACCGTACTCGGGATCGTCTGAGCTGGGCGGACTAAAGTCCGATTTAATGGACGGGATCTTCTCCGTGCGTGACCGATCCTTGTAGACCTTCTCCTCGCTCAGACCTTCATCGTAGCCCTCCGAGGACGTGGTGGACATTGACGCAGTCAAGTCGGTATATCTATTATCCTTGTTGACGATTCGCTGATATTGCGTGGCCCGTTCTCGCACGAAGCCGGTATTCAGACTGGCTGCGCTGCTAGCGAAAGACTTGGGCAGCGGAATCACCGAGATCTCCGTAACTGTGCTGTCGTCATCGCGGACGTCTCTCACGTCGAAACTCTTGCCAGTTACCACCATGCGGAGATTTCTCGGTCTGCCGACGCCACGTCTTCTCAGAGAGCCGTCATCCATGTAATCTACCGATCTGAACCTGTCGTTGTCCTCCGGTCCGGTCGGCTGGCTGCTGACGCCCGAATCCTCGGTCACCGAGCCCTCCTTCGAACTGGACGAGCCCTTCAACGTCGATGTGGATATCTTTCTGCTCTGGTTTGCCACGGTCTTAGCAATCTTGGAGTTCGAGTCACTCACCCGCACGGCGTACTGCGGTAGCGGTAGATGACTGGTGTGCAGCGTATACCTGCTAATAGGTTCCGGAATGCCTGGGAATCGTTTATTCGCGTCCGCGTGCTGTGCCATCGAATTACCGCCGTAACCTGCGTTACTTGATTGCGACGGGCGAGACTTCGTCGGCGCCGTCGTGCTGCACAAATACTGCGGCACGTGCGCAATGACCTTATTCGGCTGTTGCTGTTTGACAAAGTAGTTATCCGGTTGTTGCTGCTGCTGTTGCTGCGAATATTGCTGTAGCTTTTCCTGATTGTAATGGCTGATTGTGTGGCTGTTGCAGATATCGCCGACCTTGTTCGTGAATCTCGCCTGCGGCTGTCGGTAGCCGAAGCGGTTTGTCCTGACGCCGATTCCGCTCGAGTCTTTCTTCGGCGGCGCTAGCCGCGGCGTCGACCGGCCGGATGACGAATTGTGGATCACGTTGTTATCATCGTCCATCATCCGCCTGCGATCCTGCTCCGGGCCGGCCGACTTTGATCGTGGATGCAGCAGGCTCTTCTCGCTGGTGGTGCTAGTGGGATAGTTCGTTATCGGCATCGGGATCCCGCTGGCGGGCCGTCGCCGGAAGCCGAAAGACATCGCGGTGCCGCGCGTGTGCGACGTACCGCGTCTCGAAGAGCCCCGTAAATCGCCCTGAAATGAGAATTCTTCGTTAGAAAAGCGAGATCCATCAAAAGAGAGAATGTCTACGTAAAAGAAAAAAACGAGAGACGCAGAACACGATGTAAGAGTAAAAAAAAAAAAGATAAAACGCGTTGTAGAAAATAGAATTGGAATTACATTCATACACGTGTACATCATTCTTATCAGAAATTTCTTTATCTCTTACGATACAAATCGCAATTAAAAATGCGCTTATTAAAAATGCAAGAAACCGTTCCGTTTATTACGACAAAGTTCTTCGTGGATCTTTGATCGGTCCGATTGGATCGCTATCGCGTTTCTGCAGCCGTCACGAACAAAGAGTACTTTCTTATCAAGATGCAAGAACTAGAATTATCAGCGGCGTATCGTCGCTAGTCACGCATTAGATTATATCCGTAGAAGAAGATCGATATCCCGTCTAATTGAATTTCGACGACTAGATTGTGAACTTTGCTTTCAACCGATTACATATTATACATCTTGGTCATGGCTGAGCACGATTTCAGTCCTTTTATCCTTTTATTCTCGATTCGATATCCGTTTCTCTCGAGCATTTACTCAGCATTAGGCTGCCAAGTGCGCATAAATGCCACACGCTCGTAGGGTTTCGGGGTCTGTTCGACGAACCTTCTGCGTGGCTCCCGGCTGCAGCAATATTAATCGATATTCGCGTGCGGATTATATAACGGCGCGGTGCCAATCCCGCATCCCGCCGCGGACAAAGATCTTCGGAACAATGTACACGCGAGCACCGCATTGTCCATGATGTCGAGACGACTGAGGAACGACGGCACGCGCCTCTACGCCTCTCGGCGCGACTCGCGGAAGCCGTCCGAGAGCCACCGTACTGCGGTGCCGCAACCCCGTTTGAACTCCAGAAATAGCGTAACCGTGGCCGGCAATTCGACAAATCTGGTATCGCGCCTCGGGCTTGGTCGTGAGGAGACACGAGAACCCGCTGCGTTCAACAGCGACAATTTCGCGACAGCCGCAAATCGACCGCGAGGACGTCGTTCGGATGGTTGCGCATGTGGTACATCTTGCACAATTGTAGAAAATCATGCGTAATTACGCCTATAAAGCTATAAAACTGAAATCCGAGTCGTTAAAGATACATTTAGAACTTTTTCAGAATCATGTATCTATTAACGTTTCCAGATAACCGATATTAAAGATCATTTTCAGTTCCAGAAGCGAGAATCGCTTCACCATGAAACCTGTGATAAACCGACTTTGATAAACGAGAGAAAACCACGCGATCGAGAGAATCCCGATAAATGACACTCTGGCGATGTTATCGATGATAATCCTGCCCAATTGTCACGCGCAACTATCACGGCACCTTCGAGTAGGTTCCCCGAGAAAAGGAGGACGATCCGAAAAGTAGGACGAGATTCTCGATCACATCCCTTACCGCAACGCCGGTGCCCTTCTCGTTCTCCAGCGAGTCGTCCTCGCACCTCGTGCTGCCGCACCTCGTGCTGTGGTACTCCATGACGGCAGCCTTCCGGGCCAATGTCAGCCGGTCGTCGATCGATCTCTCACGGGGATTGACGGCCACTCACCGTCGCTTTACGTCGCCATGTCCCGAATATATATTTTTAACCGGCGCGGAAGACGCGTTCTTGTCGGGAGAACCGCGCGAGGAGGATGGAGAGCTCTCTTTACGGTCTGTCACATCGTAAGGATGGTATACGACGGCGAGGGAACGCGCGACACCGCACCGACGTCGCCCTCCACCGCCGTCGTCGTCGACGTCGTCGTCACCCCCGCGTTCCTCGCTCTTTCTCCGTCTCGCTCGTGCCTTCGCGACTTCGACCTCGTCGTGCGAGACTCGGGCCGCGAAGGAAAGCGAACGCGGGGATCGATCCGGCCGTCTGCGCCGGCGTCGCGACGTCGACGACGCGGCCAGGGGCTGATTTTGCGCCGCATCCCGGCTTCCACCCGCTATACAGGGTGTTCCCCGATAAACGCGAGAGGTGTGTCCAATTCGACTTGATTCTCGAAGGAACCATCCGGTTTTCGTCGCTCAGGCGCATCCTAACTCGACGAGGCTAAACCTAGAAATGATCCCTCGTGGTTCATTTCGTATTCTTCCCAGCAGGGTTTCCTTGAAGACGAATCGATTTCACGTTCCGCAAAAAATGAGCTTCTCTGTCACCGATCGTTCTCGTTCGGGATGCACCCTATATACAGCTTGGATGATTCAACGTCGCGACTGAGTGTGCGTCATTCGTAGCGCATCGTTATCAGCAGGAGTTCGCAGCACGATGTGACGATTATGCAAAATCCACGAAGCGGTTTCCTTCATGCGAACGGATTTAACGGCCGCATCGGGAAGAATTGCGAGAATCGCATTAAGCTAGCGCGAGTCAACCTGAATCAAGAAACATTGACATAAATCAGACGATTTGATTACGTAACGCTGAGTCTATAGAACTACTGGGTCTTACGAAGAAGCAGAGATTCAATCGGTGGATCGATATGATAAAAGTTTTCCTAGTAAACTCGGATTTCGCCTTGTCGTCTCGTTTACTCAAGCAGGAGCTTTGTAATCGATTTTACTGATAAGGCGGACACAGGGCTCTGTACTCCGTGTCGCGATAATGTCGCGGACAAAGGAAGTTTTGCAGGTAGAACGTAGAAGTTCAGGCGATCGAAATGAATCGAGCGAACTTCCTTATCCACGTCGTTCATCGAAACTCTCGCGCGCACAACAATCGTGTGCACGCGCGCGATCGTTTCACCGAAGGAAAGCAGGCGCTTCCGCTTCTGGACGTAGACATCTCGGGGAGATCTCCGGTCGAAAACCGGCAGCCTCTAACGAGAGGACATCCGGGAACAATGGAAAGAGGCGGCATCCGATCCGGCGTGTGATCTCGTGCGCCGTGCGAATCAGTACGAGCGCGCGCGCGGGAGGGCGAGGCAACGCCGAGAGAGACAATGGGGAGAAAAGACGAGAGTTCTCCGCCGGCGCGATTTCTCCTTCTTCGCACCTGAACCGTGCACGCGCCGAGAGTTCTCTCCGGCCGGCATCCCCCAGAGTTCTCTCTCGCCGTGGCTTCCGGCGCGGAGCTGCCGCGGAACCGGCACGCGTGACGATGAACAATGGAAAGCACATCGTCGTCGGCCGAAACGAGATCGGTCGCGTGAATCGCGGCGTATCTCCCGAGCGAGCGGGAAAAAATTCTCACACGGGGGCACAAAGGTCTTGTTAAGGGGGCAAAGCTTCAAACGAACCGTTTCACAAGCGGAATCATACGGGTCTGTGAAGTTGACAGTCCGAAATGAGAATTTTTACAAAATTCATATGCCATTTGATTGTTCACAATTTGTTCACAATATTATTTTTCGTTTGCCTTGCAAAAATATTAAAAATAACATTTCATCAACAATACTCCTACACTGAAAAAAATTCTGGTTAAAAATGGACGAATCAGAAAATCTTGTAGGATTGATCAAATATTCTGGTTATTATAATAAAACCCAATATTTTATAATTCCTAATAACTAGAATTTCTATTATAATAACCAGAATATTTGATCAATCTTACAAGATTTTTCTGATTTGTTCGTTTTTAATCAGAATTTGTTTCAGTTTAATGCGTTTTTTTTTCGCGAAAGTCGACGATGATTAGTTAATAAATAACGTCGGGCAATTCGCATTCATAGAGAAGAAATGGTGAGTTGAATGCTGAAACTCGCGTGAATAAACTCATTGACTTCGTCAAAATGCGGAATCGACATTTACGGATCAATCATTTTTAAACCACACACCTTCACAAACAATTAATATGCAGAGTCATTTCCTACAAAACTATACTTATACTGCTCCAGAGAGTGCGTCGACACTGAACAAGATAGGCAAGCCTAGGTAATCGCCATTAAAGCGATTTGCGGCGTTTCATCACGTCACGTCCGTCCAAAGATAATTAATTCGTCGCGATTCGTACATGAGAAAGTTAACACGAGCCGCGAAAGTGGAGATTGGCATAACTTGCAGGATACATCGGGATACCTTCAACAGTCGAACTTTTCTTAGATTAATCGTTAGAAAAGGCATTCAAGCGTTGCGAGCGATTACGTGGGGCTTATATGCAAATTATATATCGAAAGCGTAGACTTGAATCGCGAATGATCGTCCGGAGGGGAGGATCGGTAATAACAATTGTAATATCTGCTAGCGTCGAAACCGTACGAGCATTTCTATCGTGCGAAACGAAACTGACATTCTTAGATGCACGCCAAGAGATAATGAGATTCAGCGTCATTCAACGTTCTCGCGTTACGAGCGAAACACCGTCAAACGCAATACTCAGTCACGCGTCGGCGATTCTCGTTTTTTTTTTTTTTACAGAAAGGAACAGAACGAGTCGCACGGCATTTGCGAATGATCTATTCGCGGGCGAAGCGCGATCCCGTTGCGGGTGGAATCGCGCGTTTGAGAAAGGGCGTTGAACCTCGACGTGGCCTTCAGCCTAGCCGCCCGCGCAATCAGCTGGATTTTCCGCTACGCGCCGCGCGTATATCCGAGTATACTCGGCATAGAGTTGCACGTACATTCATACATACATGCATACGCGATCCCTCGTAGATATTGCGTAAATGCAATGTAACGGCAAAAGCCAGGGACACGCTCGACGTCGACGGTAAACGCGGACCTTGAAGTTCAACGTCTAACGGTGTGGCTATAGACGCTCTTATCAGGCTTCGAACGAATGACGTCGCATAGATTTAGAGACAGCGCGAGGCTTACCTGTTTCTGGGCCTTGTCCATGATACGGTACGAGGGCGAATTGTGATGACCGGATGCTGCGACGACGGCGCCCGCCTTACGAGACACGCATTGCCCCATATAGATCCGCCAACCTTGTCCCGACACCGAACGCTGTCCAACATAAAAGTGTGCATTAGTAAAAGCACCTTGTAAGCAGGCGTTCATGCGCTCACGCTAATTGTTAAAGCCGTACAAAAGAGAGCGCGTAAAGAGACCGAGATACCACCCGTGTCAATTAGTAGGCGAGAGCTTTTTCCGTTAACACGCTATTGTACGCCCGCCGTCGACACGCATATAGCGGAAGGAGTTAAGTTATGCGTGTAACAGTCCTCATCCCGATTGCACACCTGCCTTCCCATTCACCTTCATTAATATTTCACTTCGCTTCGGTCGATCGACGGCGCGAAGAATCTTCGTTCGATGGAATCGGAACGGAGCGAAAATCGTATCGAGCGAAAAGAAAGTATAGGCGGCCGGAGGGATATACGGCCAAGGTGTCGCCGAGAAGTATAGACAAAGTACCGCCACCAGAAGTAACATGTAAGTCCGGGAAAAGTTTCGCGCTGATCGATACGTAAAGCCTGTTTCGAAAGGAGAAAATGCGCGATTTAACCAGAGCCACTGGTCGAGGTACATCATCTATGATTACCTTTCGCGTTACGGCACCGGTTCTCAATCTTGCAGGTCACGAACCGAAATCGCGTCCCCATTAGATACACAGTATTGCGTTATACAGAGTGTCTCCAGGAGGAGACATTAGCAGCGAAACCTCCGAGAAAAAAAAAATGTAAAACGTGTCACTTTTGCTCGCTGAAAAATGTAAAATGCGCTTTTGCTCGGTATTTGGTTTCCATTTTGACACTAAAGGGACCTCGAAAGAATATTTAAAAAGAAAATCAAATAGACATGTGTATTCAAAATAGAAGACAGACGTTCAATAAAATATTTTATTCCTCTGATGGGATTATTCAGAGAATATCACGGCAAGATAAATCCATAAGGGACGCGATGGCTAAATTCGGAAAATAGGACGCGGATTTTAAAGAGCCGAGTCTCTCGAGCGTCGCTCTCGTCGAAAATTCGGCACAGATCGAACGGAGATGGGTATTGACCCACAAGCGCAGAGCGTGATAGTGACTCACTAAACATTCGATCTCTTGCAAGAGATGAATATCATGAATTGATTGAATATCATGAATATCGTTATATAATATATATGCGTTTTTAAAATTTCATATTACATTTATTTATATATTCTCATATGTAATATAAAAATATATGAGAATACATTTTATATATATTTTATATATATTCTCATATATTTCCATATAACCTATTACATAAATATTATATTTAAAATAGCTAATTTTTAATGCAAAAATATTGAGAGTGACTAACTTCCTTCACACGTGGATGCCTTGAAATAACGTCCAAGCCTACCGACTTCGAAAAACCGTGTATCGTAGGGAGCCTTCGGGGAATTTTATTCGAAATGCATAGATGGTGAAAGGTGACCGGTGTGCTACGATCTCCAAATGTAGGACGATAAATGGCACTGGCCCGCTTTGTCGTAGAGAGCATTGCGGATTACATTAGCTCGCGTGGGATCGTCGGATAGAGAAGGATAATTCTGATAACTCGAGGATTTCAGAATCCGAAGCGAAGAAGCCCAGAGATACAGATGCATCGAAACCTATGACAGTGTAAAATATATAACATCAAAATCTAAGATCTAATATAAAATATAATACATAATATTGAGGATCATCTTGCTTCATCGTCTTCGAATCGATCGGCTTTATTACGTCGACGTAGAAAATTTATCCCTCCATTAATCTGAGCAAGTAAAGCGGGAAAATTTCTTTATCAAAGTTCCCTGATAAAGGGAATCGACGGATTATTTTCTGGATAAAAAAAAGTACCGAAGCGTAATTGTGTTGTCGCGAGAATTTTGTTTACCGCTTCATTCAGTGGAATATCGCAAAATTTTCCACAACAGCCTAACGACTTCGAATGTTTTTGATTTACCGTACGGAGCGACGGGGAAGCGATCGCCTCTGCATCGCGACCGGTGCCTCTCGCGCGTTGTGCCGTAAACGTGTGGAATCTGACCTTTCTTGTGCCGCATTCGACTCTCGCGCGAAATTCTCCGCTTACCGTTAGCGCGAAACGTTAGTGGCTACCGCGACGAGGTACCGAAGCAGGATGCCTCGACAGGTGCGAATAAGCTCTCTTAATTGATGCGTTTTCATTACGTTAATCCTTCCTGGAGGATACAAAAAACTTGCACGATTTCCGCGATATTCAAATGGAACGACAACCGTCGGCTGACTCGACGAATCATTTATTTCGCATTACTCGCAGATTCTTTAGTTCGCAACGGCCTCACAAAAAATCGGGGGACGAATCGCCATCCGTGTATCGGACTCTGGATCCTGGAATCTTCGGATCGTGCGGATCTTTCTCGGAACAGAGAATCCTTCCTCGAGTTCGCGAATTCCCCTCCTCGGATCTTTAAATCTCAGGCTGCTCCGTCGTGAATGGAATATTTTCCACGAGGCTCGAGAGTAAAAGGAGCAGAAGACAGATTGCGAAAGAAGGTAGAGAGAGAGAGAGAGAGAGAGAGAGAGAGAGAGAGAGAGAGAGAGAGAGAGAGAGAGAGAGAGAGATAGCGAGATGTGGTTAGTAGTGCGAGGAAACAACGTGCATGCACCTCTCCCCCTTTCCCGCGGATTAGAAGCATATGCGGATTCCCGGACGACAGCGCGTCTCCGCGATTCCTTACTCACAGAAACGCAAATCCCTGCGGTTTTATGCCTGGCCTGCCGTAGAGTAATCTCGAATACACTGCAAAAAAATCAAGTCGTCCACCTTCATACGAAGATCACAAAAACACGCCGCCTTCTCTCGTTCGCGGTGTAGACGTTATCGTCGGAAGGATGGTTTCGGCGGTTTGAAAAATATATCAAAATCAAAAGCGCGACGTGTGTGTGGTCCGAAGCGTAATCTACTCTCCGACAATCTCGTTCCGCGAATGACAGGACAGCATCGTTAACGCGTCGTCTTATCTCCCGCTATCAAATATCATCTTTCGGCGTATCGTCCGCGTCAACGGGCCGTCTCGGCGGCTCCGTGACGTAACGCATCGCTGAGCATACGTGCGAGCACGTCACGTTTATTTACGTGACGAGGATTAATTTGCGCGGCCGGTCGTTTCGAAAGCGTCGGGATCGCGAGGCCTCAGAATCACTTTCGCGAGGAAATTCCCCCGGCGACGATCCCTCCCGACTGTTTTTTTTCCCGCGGGTGAGGTTAAGGGACGCGACTGACCCTCGTCGCGGGGATGACCCTTACCTCTTCCGCAGCTGAATCTCCCGGGTGAGTCGCGCGGATACGTGGTACACATCGTAGGAACTGAACGCGGGGGTGGGAAGGAGCACCTACGAGCAGCGACGCACGGGCGACGGTGCGTGCATGTCACCGCGATTTGCACGATTCGGACGGGGATCGACGACGACGACGGGGGTCCCGGGTGCCGCTGGAGCTCCGAGTAAACACGACTCTCACGGCTGAATCGCCGAGTGGTAACTTCCTCTCGCGTTCGTTCCCTCGTCGTGGATGCGCTGGCGCACTTCTTTCACGCTTCTCGGCAGAGTAATGTCACACATTCACGAACGTCGTGCTGTCAAGCGTTCCTCGCGCGAGCGATCACGTAGCGAGTGTGTGCACGGGACGGCAAGTACGAGCCGAGCGGAGCCGAGCCGCGCCGCACCACCTGTCACTCGGATTCGATAGCACGGGACATGCGTCGTGCGACGTCATCCCGTCCCGCGCGCCGCAGCTCTCGCAGGGGGCACAAAGTGCGGAGAGTGCAGCAGCTCGGTATAGCTGAAAGAAGTTACGACTGGTTTCGACTCGTCGTCGGTTTAACCTCACTTTCGCACCTCGCCGAGGTTACGTAAAAGTGTTTGTATTAAATTATCCTGAATAATGAGCGCGACGGACGTCGGGAAAGAGAACGAGGACGATCAGTCCAAGGCAGTGATGCTGTTCGGTCGGGACATTAGAAAGATTCCCTGCTTCAAGGAGAGCATGCTGACCGGCATCTACAGCGGCCTCGCGGCCGGCCTGGTTACCTTCATGTTCACCAGCCGCGCGAAGCTGTCGACGAACGTGGCCCTGGGTTCCTACATGGGCGTCGTCGTGGTTTACTGGTGCTATTGCCGGTACAACTACGTGATGCAAAAATACGCCCTGCAGGACCTGCAGAATGTCCTTCGGCAAAGGTCTGGCAGCGACACGGAAGAGCTCGCGAAGGCAGTTCGCGAGCAGAAAAGTTGATAGATGCATAAAAATCCGTCTCCGATCACTAAAAATTTTCAAAACAATGTACGGCGATAATAAAGACATTATATGCAATTGTTATATATTGCGATCATAGCACAGGTGGTGTAACATGATGAAGATTATTTTATTGTTTATAAAATGCATGCAAAAGGATGTCTGAAGAATGTCTGAGTTATCTTTAATTTGTTGAATTGTGTATAACGTTTACACATTAATTACATTACATTGTCTATGAGATTGTTAGTTCGTTTGTATACTATATGTATATGTAATAAAAATGTTATTTTTTTTAAACATTGACAGCAAACTCATAAATTTAAACATTACATAGTTGTAATTGTAATAATTTAGTCACACAACTACATAATTGGATTGTATTATATTTTAGTTAATTCATAATGTGAAAAAATGATTGTTGTTCAAATGTATTNGATACAATACAATACATGAATTGTACTGTATAATAAAATTATTTTTTAAATTAAATGTTATGTTTAATTTCCCCTTAAACTCTGCAGGCATACACACGCAGTTATTAAATGAATCTAAAGTTATTTCTTACATTTCTATTCGATTTTTTGTGATATACGTTTTATTATTTTATAAATTATGAAAATCACATTTTTATAATAGTGTAAAGCACGTTCGATAGATATATTTCCTATATTTTAATTCAAATTTCTATAAGCTCTATGACGGTTTTCAATGAAACGTAAATAATCTATAGTGACCTCTGAGATCTCGTGAATACGAATGAAACCGTTTCTACAACAGTACTGTTTTCGGAGCCGCGATTGCAACACATTACACGGCGTAAATAAAATGCGTGAATGTAATAGAATTAACTTTTTGAATCAACCATAAATTTATATATAATAAAAGACAAAAACGGACACAGTTTGATAGTAATCATGTCTCAAAACGACATGAGTGATGATGAAACTGGCTTGCAAACACCACAGATATTCCTCAGTGCGACTTCTCAAGGCAGTCGTAACAATTCAGGTACATGTAAGAATAACAGAATGTGTTTATATCAACCCCTAGGACTACAAGCTGTGTTTTCGTACACGCGACATGAGAGTCTGAATTTCTAGACTCAATGAAATATTTTTATATACAGCTCAAATGAAGACGCGTATTCCTTGCAGGTTTTTTTTTCTAGGCAAATATATAAAATAATTCTAAGATTAAATTCAAATCCGCTGGTTAAGTTGCAAAATATAAAAGAATTAATAAAACTATTTTTAAGAACACGTTAGCAGCTTGTAATTTTCGCTGAATCAGAGAACCGTATTTGTGCTCCTGGGATCTATTGCAATCTGAATATAATTCCATAACGAATGTCCTCAAAGTTATGCGTAGCCCGAACAGTCCCTCTTCCTCCGTGTCGAGTTCTGTGATATTCGGACAGATTCCTGACGAAGTGCTGCGCGCCTGGGATCAACTGCCGGAGGCGATCCGCTTGGATCCGAGTTTGGCAGTCTTTCAGAGGGAATATGATCGACAAACGGAAACGAGGTGAGCGAAATAAAGAAAGATGAGAATGATGAGAAAGAGTTTCTATATAACGTGCTTCCAGAGCTTTCAATTGCGTGAAACAAGACTGCCTAATTGTAAATATGTCTCTCGAGAAACGGAACGTGGTACCAAGTAGGTAAGTCATATTTTTACATACCGCGACTAAGAGGGAACACAATAATCCTACGGATTTCTAGAACAAGCAAACGAGTAATAATCCTGATATCTTCACAGCGCGCAAAATCAGAGCAATAACGATGAAGATGGACAAGATGTACAGACGCAAGAGAAACAGAGGCCGTTTTGCCGTTATATGAAGTTAATTGTCCTCTCCTGCTGTTGGCTACTATTCACAGTAAGAAATTATCGCACCGATGTCAATTAACAAATGTTTCATGTCGATTATTATTGCAGATGATACTGATGTTTAAGAACGAAAGAACTGAAATGATGCATCAGTTGTCTGTGTCTAGCAGAGAAAATAAGAGTATCCTTTCAGTCGATCGGGAAATTTAAATTTTTGTCTATTTAGAGTTGAGATTCGAGAGAAACGAAATTTTATCATAAATTATATAATGGCAATCGATCGGGATACTCTCACCTCCTTAATGATATATAGATTATCAAATCAACGAGCGTGTTATAAGCAAGTTGATCAGCGTGACGATGGAAGGACCATTGATACCGTCGACCAAAAACAAGCATTATTTACCTGCGAATTTATCCACGAATTATTTAATGGTATGGCTGCAGCTTCTGGTGGACGAAAAAACTAATTCATGGCTCTCCTCGACCGACCTGAAGAACTCGAAGGTACCTACATCTTTAAATGCTTGCTTTGTTGCAAAATTATTCCGCGTACATTCACGTTTGCATTGTACGAACACGAAGCCAAAATCAACTGATTCTGAAACATAAAAAGAAAATAAGGAATTAGTTATATTCATAAATTGTTTTCCGATATTTCAAACATACTTCGGTCTTTCTTTTAGACATTTTATAAAAATAATATAGGAATCTTAATTATATTGTATATCGCGCGTATTTATCCAAATAGCTAAATCTGTCAAAAATATTTGCTAACATTTTGTTTACTGGATAATTACTAAACTAGTTACTGTGCAATATTTGCGATTGTTAGCTGCAGAACATAAGCGACGTGTGGATCTTGTCGGTGCTGCCTGAGAATTTGATGAATATCTTCCCCGATCAGAGGCACCAGAGAACTTTTCAAGTAAACGTCGACAGCAAGTGCGTTATTTTATATTTTACTCAAATTTAACGAAAATAGATTTTGTAAAGTACTTGCTACGAATTTTGTCGGCAAAACGCCAGCAGAAATATCTCAGAGTCTCCTAGCAAAACATGTTTTGTTTATAGGACGCTGTCGCACGGTAAAGTGTTCATCAAGCTACACACAAATTCAGAATCTAGTCTTTCGTTTTCGATAGCTTACGATCTGTCGCCAATAAATGCCAATACCGGCATACCGTACGCCGCTTTCATTCTGATTGGTTTATACATCTTGATCATTTTCGAGGTAAATCTTATACGCAAATTAAGATGTATTTACTTCTGTTACCTAATTCCTAAATATTTTATCATGTTTAATCGAATCAGGTCGTGCACAGAGCTCTGGCTGCTATGCTGGCGTCCACAATGTCCATAGCGACATTGGCAATTCTAAATGAGGTACACGCAAATATATCCTCTTCTAATTTTCACGTTTGCGATGGAATTTTTTAAGAGACAAATTTAAAAAGTGACACCTTATGCTTTAGCGACCGAGCATGGCCGAACTGATCTCTTGGATAGACATGGATACGTTGCTGCTGTTGTTTTCCATGATGGTGTTAGTTGCTATCATCGCCGAAACTGGGATATTCGACTGGCTGGCGGTCTACGCTTACAAAGTAAGAAAAAGAAATTGGTTAAAGTGAAAGAATTAAAGCGGTCCTGAGATGCCTTTATTCGCTATTCAATTTTTAGATAACCGCAGGAAGATTGTGGCCGTTGATAATGGCCCTCTGCTTCTTCACCGCATTTTTATCATCACTGCTGGACAACGTAACGACTGTGCTATTAATGACTCCGGTAAGTATTAGATTGTGCGAGGTGATGGAGTTGAACCCGGTACCGATATTGACTGCCATGGTGGTTTATTCCAACATCGGAGGTGCCATGACGCCGGTCGGTGATCCGCCGAATGTCATCATCGCCTCCAATCGAGATGTTAAGAACGCCGTAAGTTACATGAAGCTGCGTCGCTCAGAAATAAGAGAACATCTTCTGTTGATCTGATAATTAATTATCACGCTGTAGGAAATCGATTTCGGTACGTTCTCGTTGCACATGAGTATCGGGGTGATACTGGTGTTGATTGTGGTCAGCGCGCAGATTCGCTATATTTTTCGAGACGTTACGGTTCTTAGATTCGACGAGCCGCAAGATGTACAGGTAGGTTGCAATGTAAACTACAAATTATAATGCAAATCGTAATCTCGATTGTTCACCCGCAGGAATTGAGGCACACAATCGCTATTTGGCAACGAGCGGCGGCCAGTCTATCCAATTACAGCAAGGATGAGAATCTGGTGAGAGAGACGTTACTGAAAAAAGTGCAACGTTTGTTGTCGCAGCTAAAGAAGAAGCTAATCACAGGGAGCGCGGCATTAGAAAAGTACAAGACCACGCTCGAGGAATTACAAGAAAAGGTAAGCTGGATAATTCTTCGTCTATCGAGAACTATCGTACTCGGATTGTCTATCACAGCGGCATTTTTTTTACGATCGTGTTTCTTTTCCAGTATCCTATTAGGGACAAGTGGTTGCTAGCAAAATCGGGATGCGCGTTAGCCTTCGTTATTACACTCTTCTTCCTGCACAGTTTGCCTCATTTAAATCTATCTCTGGGCTGGATCGCTTTGATGGGCGTTTTGCTGCTTCTGATATTGGCCGACAGCGAGGATTTCGACGGTCTCATGGCGCGCGTCGAATGGAGCACCTTGTTATTCTTTGCATCGCTGTTCATTCTCATGGAGGTAGCATCGGGAAAAATCTACAAAAATTCCTATCAAATTTAATATAAATTTCTCGAGAGGGAGTTTTCTCGAACTGAAAGAAATCCATGGAAAATTTTAATAGCATTTAAAAAAATTCTGTAGGCTCTCTCGCGCTTGGGTCTCATCACCTGGATCGGCAAAAAAACCGAGGATTTCATTCTATCGGTCAACGAGGAATCCCGATTAGCAGTTGCTATATTGCTGCTGCTCTGGGTGTCGGCTTTCGCTAGCTGCTTCGTCGACAATGTACCGCTCGCTACCATGATGGTGAGAATCGCGACGAATCTCGCCCAAAATCGCGAGCTCGGTCTACCTATGCAACCTCTGATATGGGCTCTGACGTTCGGGGCTTGTATGGGAGGTAAGAAATTTTCTAGATCCGACGATCGTCCTGAAAAGTTGAATTAAAAACTGCAAAATTCACCATAAATATGATATTATCCTTTGTATAACATTATGACTCACACGATCGTATCGAATTAATTAAAAGTCATGCCTCGAAAATTGGCGCTTTAAACCATAACGCGAGAACGCCAGTTTTTCGAGTATTCGCATGACTGAATAGTAGGTGTCGTTTAGCTGAACAGTTATGTTTACAGGAAATGGCACTTTAATTGGAGCTACTGCCAACGTTGTTTGCATGGGCGTCGCGGAACAACACGGCTATAGATTCAGTTTCATGCAGTTCTTCAGGTAAGTGAGATCGCGACGTCACGAAGTTACGTCTTACGGTTAATGGAAAATGTGTCATCGCGTTTCGAAGATCTTGTCATTTCCCATCATTAAAGTGATAATTAAAGGCTGGAACTATGTGATTGTTTTGATGTATTGCAGGGTAGGATTTCCTATCATGCTAACGAGTACCATAACGATTATGGTATACCTGATGATTGCCCACGTCGTCTTTGGCTGGAACGGAAAATAATTAACAAAGACATATGAGTGAGGATCGATTTAATGTACAAGAAACAGTGGTACTTGTACTCGTAAATATATTATTATATAATTTTTTTAAAAGCGAAATATTTATTACGTAATATTGCCGAATATTCTGTAAAGTATTATATTACTGTCTCGGCGCGCCCCGCTGCTCGTAACTTGGCGCGCAAGACATTATTGTGCCTCTTAATAAAGAAAGAACATAAGATATGGACAAAGTCGTTTTACATTTCCAATATTTCTATATATATTTATATGAAACTGCAAAAAATTTGTATAACTCTTTGTACGGCCGAACCTCTCTAGTCCTCCTCTAAATCACATTCTTATTCTGACATACGTGTAAAATAAAAATGTTATACGTTTTGTCTTTCATTTGATTTTTTGTAAAAAAATTATGCATGTAATCACGTGATAAACATGCAATAGAGACAGCACTAAAGAATTTCAATTTACAAGAGGAACAGCATAAAATAGAAGTGTTCTGCTGTAAAATTAATCAAGTCATACGTATCATAATTGTCTTACAATTGTTATTGCAATAAAAATGTTTTCAAAATCTTTTCAGCCGTTTGCCTTTAAATGACAAAACTCAATGATAATATTAATGTAAAAGATTACAATTGTAATTGCAAAAAGGTTTAATGATCACACAAAATACACATATATGCTAGACAATTCGTTGAAATATTTTTATTAAAAATGAGGCTCCTTGGGAGAAGAGAAATAGATCTCAATTCCAAAGATTGCTGTCTGGCGGATTTCGACAAAATCAAATAACTTATCATAAGTTTATATTTATATCCTCCTAATTATACATGCCTAATAATTCAACGTAATACAGTCGCACTCGAATTCAACTAAACCGTCAAAACCTATTTCTTACAAAAACAATATACTAATAATTGACAGTAAATTATCGCGTGATGCATCGTTAACATGGAATTTATTAAAACTTATTAAAATATAAATCTATACATTATGAGAGCCGAACTCATATTTATTATATTTGCCAAACCTGTTTGCGTTCAGTAAACGACGTCTAGAAATTGTGTGCACAATGTACGAAATAAAAATTTCTCATAATCGATAAAAAAAAATTGCGTTGACTGCAAAAATATCGTATTTACATGAATATAACATATTAATAATGTCACGTTAAAAACGATGTCTCTGCTTTACTGTAATCCTGTTATCTGTAAGTACTACAATTTTTGATGCGTCAATTTGTTTCTCTTCCATTTGCGTAAAGTTTTATTCTCATACATGCACGTAGAAGCGACATACTTTTATATAAATTGTATGTTTTGGATTTCGAAGCTTTGGTAATCTGAAAAATAAAATCTATAAATTAATCGTTTATAAAATGCTGATTAAAATCATTTAGGCATACCCTGAATGTTATCTGCAAAAATTACAGAAAAATATTGCTGAAACATTCCATGAAAAATTATCAATTATCTTATCGTGAATGAGTAGTCCCATAGGTATAACGAAGGAAATCATCAGTTTGAGAAAAATTTATCTTAAATATGACTGGTCAATTTTACTACACAGTTACACTATAGATTATATTCGTATGAGTCTGATTTTATGCGATTATACAATGTTTTCGTCAAGTCATGCCTACGCTTCACCGAGATATGAATCGTAAACGAAAATCTGCGTCCGCGCTGCATCTGCTATCGCGAAAAAAAACTTAACTTTAAAGAAACGAATAAAATCCAGATACTTAGCACAGTAAAGGCATTATTCTTCGAGCTCGCGTAACTACCTGAGATATCTTATACAGTTTTCAGTCGTTGAAACGCACAGATTTCTATATAACACTGCTGGACTACTTAATACTCGGATATACCGCCAGAAAACATACACGAGCTAGCTAACGAAGTGTGTCCCAGTTTAGGAATAAAACGTGCGAGATCTGATTTTAAAAAATTACCGATTTGGAGAAGCCGATATACGTATCTCTCAACGGAACATTATATACACTAGTTGTGCGGAAAAATTGTTAAAAAAAAACACGGACCGGTACAAAACTGAGAGGACAAAAATCGCGAAGGATACAACTGGGATGAGATATGTAGTATCGCGTATATGTTTTTCCGAGCGGTGTAGCAGTCTTATATATTCGATATTCTAACGGTACAAAAAGAAAAAAAAAACGCACACATCCACAGTAAGATAGCGCCGAAAGCAACACCTAAAAACGTAAAATATCAAACGTTATTCTGTCATCCTTAATATTGCGATTAAATCTTTGATTTTCCGATGATGATACATAAAAAGGAGAGGAAACAAGTCGGAGTTACGTTCTAGGTATTGCTGACGATGTTATTACCCCAAAGAAACGATGGAAGAAGCAAGTCCTTATATTAATTATTACAACAAACCATGCAGTATTAGTAGCACTTGTGGAATGCCTGTCACGAGATTGGTTTGTATATGTGCCAAGGCGCGTATTAACAAGCGTATGATAGTTCTGTTTTCCGGAAATACTTCATCGAGAATAGCGACGCGCATATTTACACCCTTTGCAAGTGTACGAGCACGAAGGATACGAAAGCTCCTGTAAAGAGTAAGTACAAATTATTCAGCCACATTTATTCACCGGCAATGAGGTAACTAGGAAGTGCGTTTAGATGGCAAGTGTGTGCAAATAACAAATAAAGTATAAAGTTCGCTTAAAACCTATATATAAGACTTAAAAGAATCCTCTCGAGATCTTAGGGTAGTGTTTTACACAGTAGTTCATTAGAAACAGTACGCCTAAATAAATTTCTCTAGATTTGAAGATAAATTTATAGAATATTTAGAATTTATAGAATAATTACTACATTTCGACTAAATTACAATTCTGATCGTTTCGACACATTAAATAAATTAAGATAATTATACTTGATACTAACTATAATATATAAGAAATGAAAAATATATCATTCCATTAAATAAAATCAAAAATTTCAAAAAAGACTTCTGTATCACAATTGCATCTTAAATTATACAAGTTATACAAATCTTATACAAACATTCGTAACCTTCATCTTCAAATCTGAAAATATTAACCCAACCAGTTGTACTATTTCTGGTGAATCGATTGGTATATTCTTAAACAATATAGAAATTATTCGAAGATATATATGTATATGTACAGTAGTTTCCATACATATTAGCGATTAACGATCTCTCTCATTCTCACATTTATTTACTGGACTAAAAAAATCTTAATTGAACTAAGCATCATCAAATATAAAATGTAACATATTTGCTTTGTTTGCAAGAGATTGTACGTTCAATATTTCCACACTTTAACCCTTTACACTCAAATCTGAAATAATGAAAGATTAGCAGAATCAATGAAAATTTTATCAAGCATAATCTTAATAAACGTTAATATGTTTACTGCTTTTTGATGAGTTTTAAGCTATGAAAAGTACAATAGACATTAAATAATGATAATGCAATGATATCGTTGTATCAATGAATGGAAAGGGTTAAAGATGATGAAGTCATTATGGCTGTGTACTTTTTGTTTTACTTCATAACATTATTAGGAATACAGGGAATATGCGTGTTTCCAAGTATCACTAAGTGTACAGATCATCAATCCAAAAGAACGTCCATTTTCAAAGATTTTTCATTATTAATTATTCTACTAATATCATAATGTACATGCAAACGTAACGCAAAAATGACTTTTAATCATATGCTTATAAGTATGACGAAGAAAGAATGTATGATACATAGCTACTTTAATTTATAGATAATATAGCTTGACATTTAACGTATTATACGCGCAATTGCATTTTTCACAAAGACTTGGTAAGAATCTTTCAAAACAGACATTTCTCGCAAATTATAAACTGTATGTAAAAAAAATTAAGTGTAACGCAAAAGCTATGCTTTACGAATTACAGATCGTCCTGTATAAAACTACATAAGATTCCATTCGAGCAATCCTTGTCCGGTGTGTGTAGTGCATTGTAATAAACCTGTAATTGCATTTACATACTATGGCAATGTAACTTGTCATGTTCATAATTCAGGATGATTTTAATGAATAGCCGCCGGCTCCTCTTTTCTGGATGAAGTATCCCTCGACCTATGTTTGCGTCATATTTCGGATATATATACAATTTACCTACGGAACGTAATCGACCGAATAATTGTCTCACACCCATCAAACAATTAAAACGTCTCGATGCGGATTTACAGGGGACTGAAATGTACGCGATAATAGCTAATACTCATAAAAAAGTTGTACTTTCTCGCACATTGTGTCATGCTAACACGAAATAAAGACACATTGATTAAAACAAGCGCAAGAGACATCTGAATAACAGGTAATGCCACAGAGTGCTTTACAACATATGCCCCTAATGTATTATTGCTCTTTGCACTTTTCAAAATGTTCGAAACGTCGCTGGTTTTCCTATTCCTAAAAACTCGTGTAAAAGTTGCTTGATATCGAAACCCAACCAAGCCAACGACACATCTTAGTAAAATATGCCTGTCTCCGAGTACTTAGAGTAGATTCTAACTCATTTCAATTTGAATTAAGACAAACGGATCGCAACACGCGATCGTTCCCGATTCTCTCTTTTATCATAAGATATCGTTTCACGGATTTATATCAAGACTTCGTAAAATAGTGATGCCTATACTATAGCGACGAGACTGTATATTGTCATTAAAAATATTATATTTTCATGTGGATATTTTGGCAAGCATGCACGTCGATCTGGAAGATCTTTCCTTTTCATTTTCTTTTTCTAAGTGACGAGACCAAATGAAAGTCGATTGTATGAGAGCTAATGACAACTACGAGAGGACGGCTCGCAGTCTTTTCCAACGTGCTTCCCATTGAGACTTATTCCTGACGGGATTCCAATCGAACGCAAACCCAGGACTGGCTGTACTTTTATTTGAATAAGCAACGTTGCTGTGGCAATAGTCCGAATTGAGATTGGCCAGGTCGACAGTACTTAAAATTCGTACGGCGGACGAGAGTCGAAGCTTACTAATTGGGGAGCTAAATACCAATTTGCGGCCTTGCTTACTGTTGTTGCCGATGTCTCCAATACTGTTACAACTATTACGATCGTTCTGTAATTGTTTTACTTTGCGGGAATATTCGGCGAGAAACGATTTCGCCATAGATCATTGTCGATATGCCTGCGGCGATATACCATTCCCTGGAGTCACGTAGTCACCGATCATCAGGCTGGGATTCACTGGGTAATGAGAAGTGTTGCCGAGGACCAGCGATTGCTGGAAAGTAACACCAAGCTGTAGCGCGAAAGTCACGCAAGCAGACGTATTGCTTTAGTTTCCGTCTCTCACGTAAATTTTATTAAA
>JAJVSH010000083.1:597863-653824 GCA_021460005.1 Tetramorium alpestre | reverse complement strand
ATACTATATATATAATATATACACACACGCGTGCATATTGTAATTGTATTTTTCAGCGGAATAATTATTTCATGCTTGTATGATTTCGTCACTAAAACATTATTCTAAATAATTACATTTTTTTATATTGCTTTGATAGCTTATTGTAAAAATATGACTTATCGAATTGTACTTACAGTGGCAGGTGACGTAAACATATTTGGAGTTATTCCACCGCCGATTAATTGTGCCGCTTGTGTGCTTGTAGCCGTACCTCCTACGCGACCTCGTCCTGTACTCGAAATGGAACCTGGATGAATGTTTGGTTGTCCTCCTGTTACATAAAAATTCGTACATTTCGTTTACATGTACGAATAAATATTCATAAAACGAGTAAAACACAATTTTAAAGTATAAAACAATACATTAATATACTGAACATTAATGTACTGAACTACTTGTACTGAATTTTCACTAAAAATATTTAAAAGCGAAAATTATCTAGAGATCTAGAATTGTGTTTTAAACATTACAACAAATATTACAATATCGTTATAATAAAAATATTTTAACATTATGCAAAACGACTAGAGCGGAAAATATCTTATAATTCACTTAATAAAAAGATATGTATAAACCATATTATTATTTTCATCATGAATGGAAGATTAATAAAAAAGAGAATAATCTTTATTCTAGTATTTGATCGGTTTGTCGTCAATTCGAATGTTGCAATAAATAAGAGAATATTTCAGCTTATATCTAAGTGTTGGGAGGAAGAGAATACATAACTTTTTTAAATGGGATATTAGAGAGTATAGTTAAATATTTATAAATCCGTACTAAAAACAAGTTTATTTACATGAGTTGTAGATTCTACAAAATATGTATAAATTAGAACAATTACAAGGAACTTTTTCTTCTTTGTACAAATGTCTTCCATGATGCAGAATAATAAAATGTGTATCCATTCCGTAAGTACCAGTGCAATTAAAAGTCCAGCAATATAATTTGATAATTTGCTACTTATATAACAGATAATTAATCTGTAATTATAATATCAGCGAATGATAAAAAATAATTTACATTCAACATCTTTCATCTAAATGTTTTATTATAAAATATCAATTGTAATTGATATTTTATTTAGATCAATTGTAATTGTTATTATCCATAGGAATTTTTACTTCATAATTTTAATATGTATACACAAAAAAAATTTTCTACACTAAGAACATCTAATAATTTTAAATTATTCTTGTACAGTACTACATAAATAAAAGAATTGTAAAAATATTCTACATTTCATGCTAATATTTTCATTTAATTATATGTTTATATGGAAGAATTGTTAATAGAAGGTTTTAATCAAACAAAATAAAACTTTGGCAAAAAAATGTGGATTATAATATTCTTGTACAATACATTGTATAAAATGCGCTATGATAAATAATATATTCCGAAGAAAATAATGTAGTAGTCTTAAAAAGGAAATACACTTATTTTGAGCAATATTGGAATTTAGGATGTCTCAGATTATAAAGTCATTTATCATCACTGAGAGAAACGTTTTATATTTAGATATTTTATGTTTTAAATATTGCATATATCGAATACATAGAACGGTGAGCCAAGATCATCATTTAAATGACCATGTGGGCACCTTTCATACATTTTGCGACACAGAATTTTATAAATACGTTCTGCTTGAAAATTAGATGTCGAAGAATTAAAACCACTGGGACGTGTTGCATGTGGCAAGAACGTTGATTATAAATATTATATATTCCACATGGCACAATTAATACATGTAATGATATACTGAGGAGTCAAACCAAACCTTACCTATTGCCAGCAAATTATTTGGATTTACTGTTGCGCTTGTATCCATCGAGACTTCCCCGAGACCGTTAACCGACATTCCATTGACCATATTCACCGCCTGTCGGGCACCCTGTGCATCTAGTGTCGTCCAGTAGGATTCGCTAGGCGAAGTGTTATTTAAACCGGGAGGCGGCTGTGCTGCAGCGCCTGTATATCGGAAGTAAGGATTTTTCAAGTCTAAGGTATTGTTACTGCTTTCCAGATTCGTTCCTTCAAGCTTCAGTTCTATTGTTACGTCGTAGGATTGTCTGAAACAAATATGCTACGTATAGTACGCAAGATAATGGCAAAACGTTGAGAAATAAATTTGTAACTAAGCCAAGTACTGAAATCATAGATATATTCCCT
This sequence comes from Tetramorium alpestre, assembly GCA_021460005.1. Classification (NCBI taxonomy): domain Eukaryota; kingdom Metazoa; phylum Arthropoda; class Insecta; order Hymenoptera; family Formicidae; genus Tetramorium; species Tetramorium alpestre. Next base: position 651,613 of record JAJVSH010000083.1, on the reverse strand, counting down.
CACCTTTTATTTGCTATAAGAATGACTTTTCCGGAGAGTAGTTGCCCGCTTTTACAAAACAATGGATTCTCTAAAAGACAGCGTACTTGATACCAGTGTGTGAGAGGTTCTGTCGGAGCAGTACTTAACCAAACTTGTTGCGTTGATCCGATAAACGCTACATCGAACCAAAAAGCTAAACCATGGCATGTACCGCTCTCCAGTATATGAAAATCGACATTTATTTCTAAAACAAACACAATTTGAAGAATATTAGTGGCGTCACATTACATCTTGTTTCGTGTGTCATAATAATTTTTATTTTTCACACCATACCTATTTTATGTAAATCAGTCTCATCAGCTGTTTGGAAGTCTACTATGTGCCTTACAGATTTCGCCATACATATTCTAATATCAAAAGTATCGACAATCGGTTGTCTAAAATATTCTTTAATGGCGTTATTTCTCATGGCAGAGAGATCTACCCCATGGAAACATGTCTGATACCAAAAGTTGGCCTTATTAAATTGTTCCATGTAGAGATTTTCATCAGAAAAGGGTGCGATATGCAGATCACCTCTGGAGGGAAACATTCTTCCGCCTGTGTATAAAAATAATTAATGAAGAAAAAAATAAACAGCGAGATGAAAAATATAAGTCATAAATTTTTTTTCGAGACATTTACCTGGGCTTAACCATTTCTTCGCATGCAGATAGGTTTCGAGCATTCGTTCATTATACAACATGTATCCCATAGGCTCACTCACTACACAGTCTACCTGCTCGGGTAAATCAATCTCCTCTATTTTTCCAGCTATGACTATTATTTTATCTGATAAATTATTAGCTGCAACTAGAAGCTCGGCATGATTTGCCATATTGCTCGCTTCCACGGCATACACTTTTTTTGCGCCAGCTTGCACAGCGAAAAATGATAATATACCAGAACCAGCGCCTACGTCTAGTACAACTTTATCTTTAAAATCAGACAGATTCCCGAGGATCGCTCGCTGGTATGTGCTGGTTCTAATGTAATCCTGCATCATGTTTTGCTGTTGCGAGAGATAACCATAAAATTGGAAATACTGCATCGCCGAGGATTCTTCCGTTCTTTCATTAAACGCTGATACACCTTTCCCCATCTTGAGTTTTGCTATGTGCGAGTGAAAATTGCGGAAATCTGCGAATAAAGCATACGTGTTAAAATTCTGCTTCTTGTTTCTTACATTCGTACAAGTGAACTCTTTGGATATTCGCAGAATAAAAATATATGCTTTGTGGTTTCTATGATCCACAAAGATTGGGCTGCGAGTTGGTGGCTCACCTGTTTCATTAGCAAATGTAATCAGTAAGCTATCTGTATCAAGTGTAAAAACATAACTTCGAGATGATACACGAGAACATTCGGTACTGGGAGTCACTGGGAATTCCAACAGAGTCGCCTTATCCCTGTTGCTAACATCTCCTAAAATGGACATTAAAATCAATTTTCTTCCTTACATTTTATATATATATATATATATATCAAAGAGAACAAAGTAAAAAAAAAAAAAAAATGATAGAGCAGAAATGCTGTTAATAAAAATAGTCACAAAGACAATATTCTCTGAACAAGGCAATAGTTTCAAATCAATAACTTCCACATTTCAAATGTCCTCTACCCTCTTAATGAATAATAATACGGTAACCTTTCTGACACAACAATAGTTCTGTAAAGCACAACAATAGTCTCTTTATCGCGTAAACAATATAAATTTGAATGCAACTGTCATCCGCCGACCCATTATTGGAGTCAACACAAATAACGAGAAGCAAGTACAATTTGCTCCAACAGCACCCGAGAGATACACGAGAGAAAAAAAGATACACAAGCAGGAAAGATACACAAATTGAAGAAGGAGGGAAGGACGCGAATCTCTCCAGGCAGTGGACGAGATATCGACCGGCAATCCACCGGGAGGTCCTCGGGACTTCGACTCGGTCCAACGGAAGGGAAAAAAAGGGAGAAATCGGAGCGACGCGACGGGGAAGTGTGGTTATGTCGTCCGGGCGGGCAATCGGTCGCGTGATCGATCAGCCGAGCCGCGTCGCCGTCGGCCGCGTCGCCGTCGGGCGACGGTGCCGATGGGGCGCGAACCACCAGGCCGGGGCTATCGGCCGCGCACCGTACCTGAGACGAGCTCGACGCTGAGGCCCTGCGGGTCGTAATTGATATTGAGCGCGACCGGTTTGCTGTACTTCGGCGTGGACTGTCCATTGTTTGACAGAGTCGAGACCGTCACCGCGCGAAACGTCTTCGCCATTTTTCGCTGTACCGCGTGCCAGCGCTTCCCGACGCTGTTTCTCTCTCTCCCCCTTTCCGTCCTCCCCCCTCCCTCTCACTCTCGCTCTCGCTTGTCCACCACTCCTACTCCCGTCTGCCGCCTCCGCCGGTGGCTCGTAAACGCTGTACGTTAACGCCGCCGCTCCTCTCGCTTCGCGCCTGCCGCACCACTCGCGTGAGAAACAACGGGAGCCGTCGCCGTCGTTGCCCGCGATTATGTATGTACACCACCTCGGACGCAGGAAGAGTGAGAGAGAGAGAGAGACCAACCCCCGGCCAGGGCCGTCGCTGCGCTGCGCTGCGAAATCGCGCCGATTCTTCGGCTGGCTNGCTGGCTCGCTCGCTCGCTCGCTGGCGCGCGCGCCCCCCGTCGTGCCCGGATGCCGCGAGGTGCCGCGAGGATTCGCTCACGGCGCCGTCGCCGCCACCACCCTCGGCTCACCGGATACAAAGACGCGCAAATTCTACCGCCGCTGCGGACCGCCACCATTTTCGCCGTCGTCGGCGTTCAAACGACCGTGCTTTCCCGCCGTTCGCCTTTATCAGGAGCGTAGTCGAGCCCGGGCGAACCGGGTGACTGTCAGGAACGCTGGGATTGAAGCTCGAAGTCTCCAGTCGAGTCTCAATACTCAAAACTCAGCACTCGATACTCAGTTTCTAGAGTTCAACCATTCCAATGGAATGATAATGGTTGAAATCTAGAAACTGACGATGAGTATCGAGTGCTGAGTTTTGAGTATTGAGACTCGACTATAACTTCGAGCCTGACTCGCGAAATAAGAAATTGTTAACAACATTTTAGCCAGAAGAGCCGGTTGAGTTAACATTACAATTATCCTAAAATCTTCGTCCTATTTTTAACAAACACTCATCTCGGAATAATTACGCACGATTCCACATTATTCCACACATGTCTAACAATAAATCCAGGTAGAACAAACATTGTAATGATATCATATTGACATCAAAATAACGTCAAAGCAGTGATAAAGTGACATAATAATGACATTTTGCTGTCATTTTGACATCTTTGTGATTTCTTGTTCTACCTGGGAAGTTGTTTTTCATTACATTTATCAAAATTTTTAACTTGAACGCAACGATATCCGTTTATATTTCTCTGCAATCTGCTTTAATCTTTAATTTGCAATCTTCGCGGAGTGGAATTTTTACTCCCTACTAAAATACACGGAAGAACGAAAGCAAATACTTTGTGTACATAGACAGAAGATATCCTTATCCGGGATACTTACTATCGTCAGTCTATTAATACCATCATGATATATCTGTGAGGCTAGACTCTGCAGATATAAAACTTCCGCGGAAATGGAATAATAAAAGATGAGTTCAATGCAAACGATTATCTCGCGCGCTACAGCGATAACGCCCGGCGGATTGAACGAGTCGCTCCGTTATCGTCGCATCCGCCTCGCGTACTACATGCGTGCCGCGTTGATAAGCGTCGAAAATCGTCAGAGTTCGTGCACGCTCGACCGATCAAGGCAACTTTCTAAACGCGGCCGTGTTGCTCGCTCGGTCGAATGAACAGCTTTATTAAAGCGAAGGCGTTCCAATCCGAGCGCATCTCACCGACCTGTCTCGATTGCACGTGGTCCGGAACAAGCGCCGGTTCACGGAGCACGATCCTTATTCGACACGCCGATCTGTCCGGTATTTCCTCGAATGCCTTAAGCTCGATTCAGCCGATCTATAATTCGCGCCAGAACTCAGGATAAGTTTCTATTTATAATCTTATGCGCCATGTAATGCAGAAGGCATTTGAAGAGTCAGAATGCAACGCGCACAGATATAAGAATGTACTCTTAAATGTATAAAAATAATATGTATATCAAGAGCTGGCAGCGTGCCGAATATATTTTTTGTAAAATATATCTTTCAGACGAAACACGATTTACAGTAAAAATACTTCTTTGGGAATAAAACTTGTTGTTCTTTTTAAATAAGTAAATCGGTGTTATTGAAAAATAGATATTGGAGGAGAATATAAAGTTCTCTGATTACAGTAGTATGCTCATGAATGCAGCACATGATATGTAAATATGAATATGTATATGCATTTTTCTGATGTAAATATACACAATATTAAAATATACACATCAAAATACCCAAAGCTACTAAATTTTATAATGCTATCCTGAAATTTGAATTATAAACCGCCTAAGGCAAGCTTTGTTGGCGATAGTCTCCAGTGACCAGCGGTGCGATACTAACGTATTGATTTACATGCAAAATACACTCAATTGTATTTCGAGGGTCATGTGTCTATTGGAAAACCAATGCGAGACAACGAATATACATGTCGAGGGGCTGCATTCACCTGTTATATCACCGAGACAGTATCTCTTTTCCGCGAAGCGATTAACGATGATTAAACGCTTCATTCTGTTTTCCAACGTTCATTCCGCGTACCTTCGCGTTCTCTCAAAACAGTAGCTTAGTTACAATTAATTTCGATACTTTTTGTTCCTTTCGATCAGAGAATTTCGCGGAGAATTCAAGAACACAGTTTTCTAATTGCGTTCCCGCGCTACTTCGGGATTTGAAGTAATCCGGGGGAGGATTACCGTGGAGTTCCGTCTCTAATGGAACACCTCCCCTCGTATATACACGGAGCTAAAGGGCTAAGGTAGAGAGCGTTCGTAAGCGGACGAAGGGTCAGGAGCAGCTCTTTCGATCAGCCAGCCGTGGTGAACGGGCCGGCCGAAATGTCGAGCGTGCGCGCGCCTTGTACGGGTGCGTGTGTACGCGATATCACATATATCAGGCCGGCTGCGCGGCGCGGCGCGGCGCCTTTGCCACCCAGGGTACATGCGCGAATTCGCGTGCCGCAGCATGGAACGACGGTGGATTTGCCCCCTCCCGCTTTTTCCGGACGCACCAGCAACAGCAGCAGCGGCGGCCGCGACAGCAGCAGCAGCAGCAGTAGCAGCAGCAGTAGCAGCAGCAGTAGCAGCAGCAGTAGCGTTCCTCAAGCAGCGCGCTTTCCTCCGCAGTGTGGTGGCTGTCGCGGTTGCCGATCGACGGCTGTCACGACGGCGAAAGGTGGACGGCGAACAGGCACCCTCGTTACTATGGTGAGTAACGCAATGACGCCGCCGTGTCGACGGCGCGGGAACGCGAGAAATTCCGGAAATTCCGGGATGCGGAGAATTCATCGCCGTGACGAGCACCCCTGTCAACCGAATGTGCCCGTTCTCCTTTCTCGTGATGCTCCATTTTTTCTTTCCTTCGCCGAAAAGCGCGAGTTTCCGCAATTTGCGGGTGAATCCGGACGACCGGACCGGGGATTTCGCGACAGGGGTGCGTGCCATCTGGCCTGCTAACGGATTAATGCGGATTCGGCCGAGAAACATCTGCTCGCGATTAACGCGCGCGGAGAGACGGTGCGGTTTCATAGGGACGGCATTCACGTTTCGAATGCAAATGTGCATGTTGCGCTTGATGAATCGCGAATTGTGCTTGAACCTACGTTCAATTTTAAGTTTCAATTACTTGGGAAAATTCGTATGACTGTATTTAGCAGTACTTGGATATTTAATTTTGCACGAGCCTCGTAAGAGAATCTAACGTCGCTAAGTAGACAGAAGCGCGCCAACGTCTTGCGTTCCAAAAGGTTGATTATTTTGACAGATTGCCAGGATTAATCTAGATTAATGATCCGATAGCTTAACCTCAACCACAGTTCCTAAGAGTGAACTGTCCCAGCTAGATATCTGCGTCACTCGAACCGAGAGGGATGGAAACCGGCCCGGGCACGAGAAGCCAACGGGGGCGACAGCCGGTGTGTTTGAGGACCGCGTTCGGTACCCTTAATATCCATCCCAGACCCGTTTGCGGTGGTGAATGGTCTTCGACCGCGACGGTAGCGCTACCTTTACGTGGTGCCGATTACTGAGAGGGTTGCTATCGGGGGTGGGTGATACCGGAAGGTCAATAAAGGAAGTGGAAATGTATTTAACCGGCTTAACTTATCGAGAAATCCTGAAGAGCCGTCGGTAAGGACATTGACCAGGGTGTCCTAAGAGCAGTGAGAGGGTATGAGAAGTCGAACGTGGCGATTTTGATTCACTCGAGGTCGAAAATTTATGAGGGGACAGATAGGGAAGAGTTAGGCGAGAGCCCGGGAAGATTTCTTTCTGTAGTCGTAATTAGCGAAAAGTCGAGATTGATCGTTTCTCGTTAGCGACGAGCAGTAGAGTAGGTCGCGGAGGTTTGGAAGAGGAATTCCCCGAGGAAATTACAAAACATTATGTAAGGAAGCTTACGTATTCCGGCGCGATGGTTCTTGTAAGATAATTAGATTGAATCCAACGAACTGAATTACAAAAATACGCGCGGTATAAGCACACCTGATTTATCGTACGCGTACGGGCAAAGTAATACATATTCTATCGTTATCAATCTCTGCAGACCTTTGCAACAAAAAAATACCCCATATCGTTCAACACTATCCGATACGTTTATCGATTATATTTTTTCCTCTTGTAGAAGAGATAATAATATGAAGAAAAACGCAGTGGTGACATTCGATCGAATGTTTCCGCTAGACAGACACAATCGACCACGACCTTGATCGATCGCGAGTTGGCTTATCCGAGTACATGTTTCCGGGCACTATGCCAACTGTTCCTTATTGATAATCCCCACGTAATCTTCACATCGCGTCCCTCCGTGAGATCGGTCACGAAAGGCCCCTGTCGAGGGAGAGATGGTAGGCGAGATACTCGATTTACAACATTATACATCATACGTTGGTATTACAAGTCACGATCAATATGACGATGGAGGTAGAACGGACGGAAATGGATGGAGAATAGCAGTGAAAGGAAGAAAGAGAGAGAGGGCGGTAGGGAAAGGGAGTCACATGGGCGCCCGTGGGTAGAATGTAAGGGGATGCATCTTACAACCTTCTCCGGCTGTTCAAGACGACGCGTCGGTGGAGAAAAGTTTCATTAAAAGGCGTGCTATTTTGTTAGGCAGACTACAGGTGCTAATCGATAACGCGCATAAACGTGTTTAAACGAAGTTCCTCCTATTCAGGCATGCCGAAGTTTCTCCCATTCAAGTAAGCTAACGCGCCGACATCCGCTTCTCCCATTACCCTCGTTTTCTTCCATGAATTGCCGTCTCACACCACGTTACTTCGCGTTTTACTTAATTATTACTACCCCCTCTCCCTAATTGTCTTTACTACGATTCGTGATTTAATTGCGCAAGTTACGTATATGAGTATACGCCGAGTTAATCTTTCAGTGATTGCGCTATTTTTCGTAACACGAGCTGGCACGCGGAGTTTTGAAAGACCTCAATATAAAAAAATCAATTTATATCTTTTACAGTCGAGAACTCAAATATTTTCTTCGTTTAATTAGGTTTTTAGATTCATGGAGAATGTCAAGAAAGATTTTATTTTAGAAGTATTATTTATTCAAGATCCCGTGCGACGATTGGAGGATTAAGGGAATCCTGTAGCTGTATTCCGCGGTATTAAATTTTTGTAAAAGGATTTAAAAAAAAATTTTTTATTCAAAATTTTTGTGCTTTCAGCATAAATACTACAAAGCAGATACATATTAATGTCTATACTGTCATTTTGTAAAAGGATTTCCAAATCTAGAAAGTAATACGAAGAAATCCTTTTACAAAAATTTAGTACCGCGGACGACTATAATACAGGATCCCCATAAATATGATATATCTGGATATAAACTAGAAGTTTATCATTTTTCCGTCAAGCCTTAATAAAATAAAGTTAGAAAAACAAAGTTCTTTGAACAAAGACTAGAATGTTTTGTTATTGCTTTCCACGTATTCTTTCTTTCAATGACATATTTTACTTATTTATCGCAGTCAATATTTCATTATCGTTATTTTGTCGCTCACGCGAAAAATTCTGCCGACGCCCATGGGCGGCTATAGGTAAGAGGTATCGAGGGAAGGTAAAGGGGTATCAAAACTGAAAGAGAGGGAGAGAGAGAGAATCACATGGTGTCTGCCGAGCGGTGGTTATCGACCAGCAGCAGGGTGGCCATGTGCCCTCCAAATCAAAGGGCGCCATAGGAGGCTACAGGGTGCACCGGTAGGAAGGAACTTCTTATTAGTTGCCGGAGCCTCTCCGTCTGATACCGAAAGTTGCGTTACAAATTACGCGACCTCGCGAAATTGCGTCCTCTTCCTCCCCGAGAGTCCCGTCTGGACCGGCAACGTGCTCGGAAAACGAATGCGGAATCGCGGGGGCAGCTTGCACACAAATATCCGCCCTGAAATTCGTCTGACTTGAATGTGAATCGATCAAACTTCCTGTATCCTTCCCCGCGTCGTCAGCGGCGCGTTCGTTGTTTATATAGTGGGGGATTACCAGAGAAAAAAAAAAGAACCGGGGTAGTATTGAAATGTCGTGTCGTAGCTCGCGTGATTTTTATATTCGGACCAGGATTCTCACTCTACAGCCTCTGGTATGTAGTTATCGTACTCGGGAAACGATTGGCTTCGCACTCGAAGCCAACTGGCCATTGAAACTTTCGAGCGATTATCTAATGAATACTAAAGACACAGTCTAATCTTTCGAGTACTTTGTACGATAAAACGCGACGATTGGGTGTATCCTCGTTTGTTAGCACCTGATCGCTATGTAAAGCTTCCCTACGTGCTCAGTGCCGTGGTATGTATGTATATATAGGTATATATTTGATACGACATCAGGTATTTGCCATCCATTTGAGCTCAAGCCGGAAATTTTAATGAAATTAAACCGTCGCGTCAGATTACCTTTTGCGGCGGGGATAATCAATTGATCGCGAGCAATCAAGACCATTTCAAGATGATTTCACATCCCAGTTAATTAATTATTCGGGTCACGCCGGGTAAGAAGTTTCGATTCGATCGCCCCGTCGAACGATAACTCGGCGCCTTATCTATTCGGGGGGGAAAACGGTCTCTCATCGTCCTTCGTCATCGACCACTGCCTCATTTCTGCCGCGTGTTATTGATCATTATACAACTAGGTATACATTGTGTGTGCTTCTCTCTCTCCCCTTTCTTTTTCCCTCTCCCTCGCTCTCTCCCGTGTGTCGGCAATCGCGAGCACGTGCTACCATGCACGGTATCGTATCATTTTCGCCGTTAGCGTAAGGCATTCCGAGGCACGGCGACGGCGAGTTACAGCGTTATCCGATAACGTCGTAACGCGGGTCAAAATGCGGGCGGAATATATTTACCGCGACACGTCGCGCATTTATGGAGCTAATTGGAAGATTAATAATACGAGAGAGAGAGAGAGAGAGATTCATGAATTTTTCTGCGCGATCCGCGCGATTCCGGTAGATTAACCGCGTTGCATCTAATCGCGTTTGAGCCGCGACAAAAATTGCTCCCGCCGGGGCTGTTCGTGTGCCGGGCGATATTCCGCGCGCTTAACGAGATTGCTGACAATGCGTTTTTAACGCGTCGCGCGATGTGAGAAATGCGGCACGCACGGAACTTTGCGCGATTCGATGTAGTACACGAGGGCTTTACGACGCGCGGTAAGTTGCGATGTTTTTCGCACGTAATATTTCATGCAGGGAGAATATAAGAGAATGCGGGCGAGCTTTACATTGAGAAAGTAAAGCTTGCATCATAAAATGAAGACGCGAGGGGGAGGGCTACTTCGATTTGCTTTATTTGCCGGCGACGGGTATAAACGTGAGCGATACATATACGTTTGACAGAACCGATAAAAAGCTCGACAGCTAACACCGCTGGGGAATCCTGAAATACTTTTAAACTTTATTTTTATAGATGTGCACAAGAGATATTAGTAGCTATATCCTTCGATCCAACTTTTACAGAAACATCGACAGAAATAATTCCTAGAATAAAATTCCCGAATAAAATAATTCATGCACCGTCGTTGTCTGACATACTTCCAATATTAAGCGTCACACGTAGGCGGCCGTATTTTTTTGAGAGAAGCTAATCATATACATCGGGGAAAGATCGGAAGCACTGATATGTGCGCGAGCGGGTCGAATGTATTATTCGTAAAGTTCTCCAAAGTTGTCCGTGCTTCGATCTGAATTCTATTGTAAAACACCACGCTCGGAAATATCCTGCATTTGTAGTCGCGGGCGCAATGGACGCGGAATAACGTATGTCATTTATATTTTTACGAGAGTCCGCACGGCAACCGGATATAAATATCGTATGCTACGGAAAAATCGTGAAATCTGTGCAACGTACTCCCGCATCTCTCTCTTTCTCCAAATCTCTAATTGAAAATGATATTCACTTATCCCGCGTACGTCGCCTATGCCTCTCGCGAGGCGTCAAACGAGGTGAAAATCGACGTCGGCACGACGCGACGGTCGGCGGGTTAAACGTTCGCCGGCCTGAAAACGCTTTACTGCGCTGCCACTGAGTGCCGAATTACCGCAATCTGCTAATAGATTCTGCCACGTGATCTGATCCGTGGACCGTGCGCAGCACGCACACGTGGGACACGCGTCTCTCTCTTTCTCTCTCTTTCTCTCCCTCTCGTACAATGATCGGTCTTTCGATCGGCGTGGTGGGGCATGTTACGAACGACGTTATAGAAGTGAGTAGCCACGCGAGTAGGAGGAAACTGGAGGAAACGTTTCAGTGTCGAGTCGGCCGCGATTGCGTCGTCCTCGGCCTCGTCCTCGTCGATCTCATTTTCGTCGTCGTCATTAACGTCGACATCGATCGCGTGACTCCGATGGGACGGCACCGGTAAGACACACGTTTCTCGGCCGAGATGCGCGTTTCGATCGTTCCGTCCGATTCCGCGAGATCTCCCGTGGGTCAACTGGGTCAAGTGCCAGCGAAGTGGAGCGGCCTGATTAATGCCTCCGAAGAGACCGGCTCCGGAAACGGAGTGCTCCTCTTTCGGCCGCGAGCGATTAGAACGCGCTGTGTGTCGGGTCGGTGAAAAATTGATTCGCGCCGCGACGATGAGTGCGTTAATTTGTCTGGCTCTACGCGGAAGCCTACGGGTGATAAGTGGTTCTGGCTAAGGAAGCTGCGATTAATCGGCGCATTTATCGTGCTCCGGTTTCCGCCGGAGCCGAGCCAGTTGGTATGTAAAACGATTGAATAAATAACGGGCACACATTTACGGCGCTGAAACGTTGGCTAAAATCTATTTTAATGCTATTCACCTTGGAAAGTCTGCGCGGGCAATTATGCACATAATTATAGACATTTTAAATATATCTAAACTATGTAGAAAGTATTAAGGAATACTCGATAGCGACGAGCACGTGTGTTACTATCTCTAAAGCCATGCAAAACGCGTGGATACAATGTCAAACGAGCGTGTTATCCGCGAGTTTATCACTCGCGGAAGAAAAACCGATTCCGCGATTCGGAAATCGCGCAAAACATATTTTCGCGTGTAACAGAACTTATGTCGACAGTTTGGCACAGCTCGAGAAGAGATTCTCGCAAGATATATGTGAGACATAAATAAAAGCGCAAACAAAATTGCGGATACCGCGATAAGAGGTACTGCTGCGCACGCTTAAGTACACACGTGAGACTTGGGAAGGAAGATAGACAAAGTTTTCTGACTTAATGCAAACGAGCTCGGCTGCGAGAGCGCGAGGCATTAACTCGATAATGAATGTTCGCGTTCCTGTCGAAGTCGTGAAAATTTCGGTTAGTTCGGTTACTCGGCTCTCTAAAGCCAAGAGATTTAATTAATCCAAGTTGGAGCTCGCGCGCGACGTGTGTGTTGGTTGAGTGCCATGGGATGTGCGCGATATAAAAGTTTCGACCGCGAGTCGACGCGGTCTGGCGATATCGCGGCGTTTCTACTGCGAACACAATTTGCGTCGGCCGCGTGCACCTTGAACAGCGCAAAAAAAAGGAAGGAACGTATAATAATCGTGACTTGAATTCAAACGAGGGATTTGGCCGATTAGGCTCGTTTCTCATTAATGGCGCGCCGGTTCTCTGTAATCTTAATAGCAGGACAGAGCACCTGCACGAAACGTAAAGCATGGATTACCGAACTGATTCGAATCCGTAAATCCCTTGCCCTATAAACGTCACGACTTTTTATGCACGCGAGTGCGGAGTACATCGCCGCAGTACACGTTCGTTTTTACGTAGGTAGCTCAATAAGAACGCGTCTCTGATTAAATCAGACGGTAAATTGCCTCGTTGATGCCGCACCGATTTGCAAACTGATTTAGATTAGAGACCGACGATCCTATCTAGATTATCTAGGCGGCCGGGGTTAGTTAGTACGAGCCGATCAGCCAATGAAATTCTCATGTAGGCGAAGCATGGAAGCAAGAAGAATCCCGAGCTGGGCCACTCGTTTCCCGCATAATTAGTAATTTATGCGAATCCCCGCGGTGGGCGAGCGCGCGCGCGATGGCGTCTATCACAGTCGTGATTTAAGCCCCGCGATTTCAAAAGCTCGCGTAACAATGCGAAATTTCTGGCGAACACGACAGCCGTTGTAATTATTAATCGACAAAACCAATGACCAATCGAAAACAATTCCGAGCGCGACCGATCGATCGGTGAAATTTCTCGCGTGACGTATACATTGCTCGAAAAGAGATCGTTATCGCTGAATTGAATATATTATTTATACTATTTCCAACGCAAATGCATATTTGATGGTTTTTCCTCAGATCTGATTATTATTTCAGCGAAACATTACGAAAGGCAATTTATTTTTACTAAAATCAATTTCCAAATCGTACGCTACTCTCCTCGTTAAAAAGAAAGTTCATCAATTCACAACGTAACGCGAGAGATTTACTTTAGAAAATATTGAGCAAGATAAGCAAGACAAATATATGATGACACCTTTTCAACATGAGAATAAACTTCTGTTTTTTTACAGAACTCCGTTTGTACACTTTTAAAACCATGTTTGCACCTTACAATAGAAGGCCTTCTCAGAAAAACTTCACACACATTTCAATACACATTGTAAGCAAGTCGCGGCAATCAAACAATCTCAGGCAGGTGACTGAAATTCAAATAATCGTCGCGGTTATAAAATCCTGTTATATTAACCGTGCTACAACGATATCACAAATTCCATTTTTATCGAATCATGCGTTCGTGATTCGCATCGATTGAACGTAATGTTTCTGAAATGGACGCATTCAAGAAACCTTATTGGCTTCATGATTTATCGAGGAAGCCGTGTTACGCTGAATTAGACGCATTTGCCGTGGCACTTAATTACAACGATCGATCACCGCTTCTTTCGCCATTTAGTTAAACCGAAATTTACCAATGCGATTTTAACGATTCGCTCTTTCCATCTGAGCCGCGAGTATTTATACGACGTATGTCGAGTATTTATCAATTCGATTTATCGATTCGGCTTTTACTGGTTACGAAAGGCAGTAATTTTCTCGCGTAACCTTCCCTTTAGCAAAATGCAAAATGTAAACTCAGAGAAAAAGAAAAAGAGAGAGAGCACTTTGTAAAAAATAAAAATTAATAATATAGTTTGCACCGCACTTTATTTCGTCTGTAGATAAAAAAAATATAAAATATACAAAATATTAAAAAATGGCCAGCGTTCAATTTAAAAATATTTTAACTTTATTAACGACATTCGATAGAAAAGCTTTTATACTCGGTTCTATTTTTATTTCATTTCTACATTAAAAAACAATATTTCGCATTCGTCAGTCTAGAATTTTCAAAAAATCAGAAAATTGTTAGACAAGTTTGAGAATACTTTAAATACAGGAAAGAAGGAAAAAAAGTCATTAAGAAGTTCAAGTAGATTTTTAAATATGTTAGCACCAATATAATAAAGAAGAGAAAACCTCACGTAATTTTTTTTTTTTTCATCAATTATTCGTTTTTCTTCATACATACTTCGTCATTTCTACAATAGAATCAAGATTCGTATCGCATTTATAACTAATTTTACAATCGCGCATAACAGGGATTTAATCTTTAATCGACAAATTTCCGGTATTCTCCACCATTGTTGTTCGCTACGAAATGCCGCTTTGCGCTATTCGACGCATAAAAGATAAAGACGGTAGATCTTATCGGTCGACTTTTTTTTTTACTGCTGACGTCGCCAGACGAGGCGAAAAAGAGTGCGTTTGTGATGCACGCGATATAGGAGAGACGGCGTTAAATTCTCTCGGTGTCACGTAATTTAGAGCGGCCGTCCTGCACATGACGCGGCTTATGTAAGAACGTTGCGATAGCGACACGTTGAAAGTAAATTAGAGAAGAGAGCATTTTCAGACTATGTCGCGTTATCGTCAAAAGAATGTCATTATCGACTTTTAAAGAATGCACAGTCGCATTCTACGTTTAACGAACTGATGAGTTTCAAAAAGAAAGTTTCAAGAGATAGAATTTATTCAACACCGCAGCGTTAAACCGAAAGGATCCTGTGAAGAATAACAGAGATAAGGCTTAAACGAGTTGCTCCTAGCTCCATAACACGTTATCGCACATTGTGAATACTGTTGAACTATGTCTATTGTCTTCACGCGCTAAAGAGGCTATAAAATTGCGAGGGGGCGATACGTCGGATGGAAGACGGCGGTTATTAATGATAGACGTGGCTAACCCGCTTGATATCAGGGAGAAGAAATAGCGCAAGCAATTGATGCACTTCTGTCTCTCCTCTCTCTCTTTCTCGCAGGGTACGAGCTAGTAGGGTCGCCGAGTTTTATTAGAAAGACAGGCTGAAATTACGAGGCTGCCCACAGAATTCTCGGTTTCACGCGCCGCATCTCCCATGGGAGATCCGCAAACATGCGCGTATCTCGCGTCTCGTTCGTTAGATAAATCTCGAACGTTATCGTCGCTCGTTAGCGACGGCGACGGTCCTTCGCTTTAAACGTCGCTCGCTTTATCGCCAAAGTCCGCGGGATCCTGACGGATGTTCTTCCGGCGACCGCGCTATCGGCTTAGTCCGCACGCCTGCGCTCTCCTTCTCTTCTTCTTCTTCCTTCCTCGCCTTCCTCCCTCCGAGCGAATCCGGGCCTTCGGGAAATGCCACATGACCCACGAAAATAATCAAACCTCGGGAGGACCGTCCCTTCGATCGCGCCAGAATCTGCCCGGCCGTTGCGCATGTTTGCAAAGCGGACGCTAAGGAGATTCAGGGAATAATTAAGTTCACCACTCCAACACAGCCGCAATTAGCCGTAATTATCGATTCGCGGACGATGATCGAAAGATATTCATTTACTCACCGTAATTTTCAGCCCGCGAGTTCGTTCGTTCCCGCAAAGAAGTGTAATAAATTTATAGCGGCCGTATATCATGCCGTGCTCTAGATGTAAAAACCTTGCGGCAAGATACCACACGGGCATTACGACAGTTAATTACTTTTATGACAGGGCAAGAAGCAGCTCGCGATTCAGGAGAGGCAGAGGAAACGACGGAACAGCCGACACATGTAGCATTCGGGTGAGTGAGCACATCTTTGTTTCAACCTTCAGCGCCCGCCGGGGCTATTATGGCAACTCGACGTTTTCCGCTCGAGTTGACGCGGAAACGGGATCATCTGCGCGTCGAGCTTTAATACGCACGGTGGGAAATGCGTTTCAATGCTACGTCGGGGTTTTAATTCACGGACCTCATTCTACGGTTAATCCTCCTACTTTGTTTCGTCCGCTGTTAAATTTACATTTTATACGCGTATAAAATCCGCATTATATACATTTTATACGCTAATGCTCGGCGCGAATGGGGATACCACCCCCCTTTCCGGGAATGGGGATTGAACTGTGAATCAGATTAAAATTGGAAGCTCACGGTCCGAAGGAGATACGAGAATAGGACGTGAGAGTATCTGCCTCCCGCCAAGCGGGAAAGTTGGTGGCGTAAGTTGAGGTGTGGTAAATTTTTAATCTGCAACCCGATTCATCTTCCACTCTCATTCTCCGTGCGAGATTAAAAACGTTAAATATGGCTTAATGTGCGTTTTCAAAAATTTAATCAAATCATCCATTTTCTTTACTCTCTCTTTTATCATGCCACTCTGTTAAAATCACCATTGGCAATATATTATTTCTATCTTCGCTATTATTGTTTCTTTTTCCGAATTCAGGCATCAGTATAATGAAGCCGTCCATGAAAATGGGAGTGATCGCCTTGATAGGGATCTGCGTAGTCTTTTATCAATATCACCTGTCTACCGGCGTTACTTTCGATCAAGTAACGGCCTTCAATGCCGATACCTCTGCAGACGACGCCGGGGATTTGCCGATCGGCGAAGAGGGTGATAGCAAAACCCCAAGGCTCGCCGAGGAAATGGTAAGAAATAATGATTAATATTTACTGTGCAATGTCGAGATCAATATTTACGTCAATCCAAACTCGTCTTATCTGATAAAGTATCTGTTATAATATGTCAATTATCATTACGATCTATACTTTGTTAGACAATTGTTATTACTTCTTTTTGCAGATTCGATACGCCGTGTACCGAGTACAAATCACAAACGGCCTGAGTCCGGAAGTAAGTTCGATGCTCGTGCAGGAACTTATCAATCAGTTAAGCAAAAATGTCTCGGCGGCCTCCAGGAATAATTTCAAGTCCCCGCCGCAATCGCAACCCCCGGTGACGGCGATACACAAGACGGTGACGCCGTCTCGCCCGTCGCCTTCTTCGCCAAATTCCGAGGAATTGTCCGAAGAACCCTTGTACATCATCACGCCTACATATCGAAGACCCGAACAAATTCCCGAGCTCACGAGGATGGCCCACACGTTGATGCTGGTAAAAAATATACACTGGCTCGTCATCGAGGATGCTACCGTCGCTACCAAACAAGTTACCGACTTGTTGGAAAGGACGGGCTTGAAGTTCGATCATTTAATCGGTAAACGAATATCTGAGATAATAAATTTGCCGCAATATCGACTATGCGATATGAACGATTTGTGTTACGTTTGCAGCTCCGATGCCGGAGAAATACAAGCTGAAGAAGGGCGCCAAGCCGCGAGGGGTATCGAACAGAAATCGTGGTTTGCAGTGGATCAGAACGAACGCCACGAGAGGCGTGTTCTACTTCGCCGACGACGACAATACTTACGATATTGAACTTTTCGACGAGGTACGACCAGTTACGAATACGTATTTTAACTTTGCTAAAGACCCGAGGTCTCTTTCTAAAGGACTTGATCTTTTAGATTCGCAAGACGAAGACGGTATCGATGTTCCCGGTGGGGTTGTGCACCAAGTTCGGGCTGAGTTCGCCGATCTTGAAGAACGGCAAGTTTGCCGGGTTCTACGATGGCTGGGTGGCCGGCCGCAAGTTTCCGGTAGACATGGCCGGGTTCGCCGTGAGTGTCAAGTTCCTGCATCAACGGCCGAACGCCACCATGCCATTTCGCGCGGGATACGAGGAGGACGGCTTCCTAAAGAGCCTGGCACCGTTCGAACCGCGGGACGCCCAGCTGCTGGCGGACAATTGCACCAAGGTGCTCGCCTGGCACACGCAGACGAAGAAGAACGAGCCGAGCGCGCCGCTGGACATGAAGCTTTACGGCGCGACGAATCTGGTGAGGCTCAAGCAGCAGATAGTATGATGCCAGCCGGGACAACGAAGACGCGTAAACTCGAACCTGAGTCTTGTGTTGTGTGTAATCCCGCCCCTCCCTCGCACTAGTTCATCGGTGTCACTCCAGGGGAATTCCTAGGTGCGGAAAACTGTGCGATTCAGTGCCTAAAAGTATATCTATCCTCTCTCTCACGGCGAGAGCGGGAAAACCGTTGTTACCTTTAAGCATAGCCGGTAAAACGAATCGTTTTTTTATCAGCTTTTACACATCCGCAACAAGGTAGCTCGCCCCCCGAAGACGGTCCGACCTTGCTCCGAGAAAGAATACCGCGGGGGAGAAAAAAAAACAAATAGGATTCGCGGGGCAATGCTACGACCGCAGCGACTCGATACCGAGTTCGAAACCGTCTGTTACCTTTACTTTTTAGCATTTCCGCTTTCGTGCGTGCCGCATGAAGCGACGCGAACGCGAAAAGGAAGATGAATTCCTTATTAATAATACTAATCGATAAACATAGTGGAGTTTATTAGCGAAAAATCAATGCGATTTTGAAGTATAACGCGTATAAACAGCAAAGTCACGCACCGTGCAGATCAACGACCAAAGAGAGCAAACGAGTCACTCGCTTTAACGTTAAACTCTTAAACTTACTTTATTCTACCTGAGGAATACGTCCCGAGTTCTATATAAATAGATTCTCTACTCTCTATTCCATTCTATTCCATAGCAAAGTCCATTCCTAAACTTGCTCTAGTACGACGCAAAGTCAAAGATGATTCGATCAAAGAATGAAAATGTCCAGGCCAGATTTTATGCCGATCGATCTCTCGATGGTGAGCCTGATATTACTCGTTAATCTAATTACCAAGTATAATGTTTAACGACCGTCGTTTATTCCTGTTCCTCCTCATGCAATTAGCAAGCATAGACGATTACGAGAATTAGAGCAAGTCCCCTAATAAAAATTCCTTGTAGCTTTGAAAGATTTCGAAAGGAAAGATAAATGTTTAAAAGTCAAAGCACGAAAATCGAAGTTTAGTGTTAAGCTTTGTCGACAATTACGTTAGAAAAATTATATCATTTACGCGAGCAATTATGATTAAAATAATAAAAATTTTTTTCAGATATCGGTTTATCGATTGAAAAATATCAAGTTGAAATGCGCGAGATAGTCTTTAACTTATACTTATTTAGCCTTCGGCATAAATTAGCATGAATCAGCATTAAAAAAATGTCGATCATGCAGCATGCGCGTGGTTATCATAACTTATTGTTAGCCTGAATAAATTTTCCACAGATTTTAAAAAGAATCTGAAAAATTGATTTTACAACTGAAAATCTTTATATGTGTTAAGTAATATTTGCCGAAACAAACATCATGTGTATTTGACTGAATACAGATTCAGTCAGATTTTATTTATAATTTTCTATATTATTATTTTTAATTCTCAAAAGTTGCGCATATCGCTGCTTTTTCATTTCCGTTAATAATACATTTATTTTATCGTAACGTTGATTACGAGATCATGAACAAAATAACAAATCAATTATAATCAAATAGATGAGGGTTTCCATTGTTTACCAATGTACTTGCGTGCGTGTGTGTAGGAAACATGTACTTCCTAGAAAGGAATATAATATTTAAAGCTACGTTTGATTCCTCTTGCACAATACAGTTCGAGCGAGTTAGATAGTATTAAAAAAAATTAGGAAATAAGAAAGGATATATGCATTGCGAAATCTAAAGAATCCGTTTCGATTGCCTGCCGATGACATTATCAGAATAGTCGAATCATGATTGAACATACAGCGGAACCCTGATAATTCCGAACATTTCCATTAATATAACATATCGCTATAAAAGTTTGATCAACGTTAGATTAAATATACAACTTTATCTCTAATTTCCTACAACTTCATACAAATTTACACAAACACTTTTCGCGTATTTATTATTTATTATTATAATTTATTTAAACGAAAAATGATCAAAATAATTAAATTCAATTACAGGCAATATATGCATTTAAAATAATTTAAAAATATTAAAAATCAGTTATAAAAGTAACAATTAATTGTGATCAAATTGGGATCAAAATATTAACTAGTCAGTTCAATTTGTTCGGACATTAGGAGTTCTGCTGTACGAACGCTCGGAAGACTGCGGAAAAGTTTTTTTTCTCTTATCAAATTTCACATATCCTTGTAACATTATATATACATGTACAATATATATCTAGTATTTCTCGACCGTACGTCTTTAAAGTCGATATCGAAAAATTTCGTATTGTTAGTTAGATCAGGGTGCTAATTTTTAAAATATTTTCCTCTTTAAGAATTTCCAATAATTTCTTACGATACTTTGATTTTCGAAAGTGCTCTATTTCGTCTACCTTTTTGTAGCGTGTGACGCTTTATAGCGATAGATGTAACTCCAGCGTGTGGATGATAATAATTTCTCGCTATATCCTGTAAGATATATATAAATATTGTATATATATATGTATATACACATACATATAAGTATATGTATATGTATATATGTATATTCATTATGACACCAAAATTCGAGAAACTATAGTATATATAGATAATATATCTATAGGCTAATTGCACTATTTAGAAATTGATCAAATGTCCAAAGCGGGATGGTATTATGTTTTTCCCATTCATATATCCTACCGGAATGTGCGGAAGTTTGTGTACAGAAGATGCATTATTTACGTTTCAGATTGATTTATACGGATACGGTCCGCAATAAACTTATGACAAGCAATATGTGCGATTTTCGCGCAGTTAGATTGTATAGAGAGAGAGAGAGAGAGAGAGAGAGAGAGAAGCGAGAGAGAAAAAGCGAGTGAGAGAGTGGGAGAGAAATAGATAGATGAAAGATTACCCTTGTTTTATCAAAATATGTAGGGAGGAAGGAGTAAGACATTTTAGTTTTAATTTTGAGAAATCCTAGAGAGTACTTAGCGCGTTGATTCAAGACCATTTGTGATATACGATTATATTATTTTATAATATCGGTTCTAACGCGTAATATAGGTGGATAAAGACACCTCCATTGTGGGTAATGCTCAAATTTTCGGCAATCCAGAGGCTGAGTGTACATGCATAAGCCGGACATTGTACATACAAATATTTGTTTCTAAAAATAATTACTCTTTTGTTATATGTATATTCATATCACACCCAGATCTGAAAGAATTGGAGAGGATGGGAGCACTTTTTCATAGAAAATTACAGTACATATATATCTTTCTCATTACTTTCTACTCTTATAATTATCTCTTATAATTAACTCTTATAACGATTTAATTCAATTTTTTTCAATTTAGTACATTTGTAAATTCAGAATATACAGTCAAAATTAATCTGAGGCGTATAATACTCTTTTTTTATTTTTACGAAATTAACGTTTTATTATTTTATTTTTAATATCAGGCCTTTTCTCAAAATATAGATCTTTGCTATAAATAAGGAAAGAAGTTTAGAATAAGTGAAGAAGGTTCGCAAATTCCATCTCGGTACCTTTTACTATACCATTACGCGCATTTATATTCGATAAGGAAACGATAGCATAATGGCAAGATAACGATACGAAGGAGCGTAATAAAAATAGGAATTATAAAAAAATTTCTCGGTCGTCGATTGAATACGTTTAATATATTGTGCGCTGACGATAATATACGTGCCGTGAAATTACAAAATTGACAAGCTGTTGCTGTACAAAAACATCTAGCAGTTTTGCCACAAGTTTCAGTTGTGAACAATAAATTATTGTTCAAAGTATTTATCTCTTTTAATAATCCCTCCCTTTAAGTCTTATTTTTCTAAATCGACATTATCGCGCGTAGGAAAAGAATCGCGGAGGAAGGCATGGAATACTTGATGTCCAAATGGAATTTCTTTTTATTTACTACATTTGCATTCAAATGATAAATGTCACCAAGAAATTCGCTGAGTGTAGGGCTGATCCTCCCAGTAGAACACCTTGTTGGCGAAAATAAAAAATTGTAAACAATTGATCGCGAGAGTCGTGAGTGATTCGCAATAGATCTGCCACCTTTCAGGCCTCTTCATACTTAGACGATAAAACATATACGGCAAGATGAAGTAACGCGGTTCTACCAGTAATTGAGGTATCAGCACTAAGCACACGCAAATAGCATAATTAAATTGTGTGGGAAACCTCAGATGAGCGACGTTCCGCCACATGGCGAACAGGCTCGCGCTATAAATCGGTATCAGTAAATACTTGAATGTCGCGTATCGACCCATGAATCGATTCCACACGTAGAACACGTAATGCCGATTGTCAGCCAAAACGTACGGATGCACGAGCGTGTTGAAACGTACCGTCGCGGCCATCAACGCAACCGCGCAGATCGCGAGAAACGAGTATTGACGAAGGAATCGCAAATACGTTCGCCAATGAGGCACCACGTACGGCCACGAGAACAGAGAAACGAAAGCGGAGTAGTAAAGTACCTGGCAAAGGTGGATCGTCGCGACATGAGCGGTACGATCGCCGACCACTATGCCTCCGTTCCACGCGACGAAAGCAACGAACATGAGACACACCGTCAAGTGAGAAAGTAGACTACCGCATATCTGCGCGACGAATCTGATAAAGGACAGCGGACCTGTGCGCAATTCGTGTACGATCTGCTTCCAAATGAGCTAAAAGTGATTCAAGAAGTTTGCTAAATTAATCCACCTAATTGTACTTTCTCTCTCTTCACAGTTTGTAATATCTCGTTTAATGCTACTTACACGAAAATACAACGGAGTACCGAGCACTCTGGCTGGGACAGGCTGCTCCATTCTGCGATCAAATATATCTAATGCACGTTCTACGGTAAAGAAACCGAGCCAAATGATATTCGTCTGACGAACGAGTACGCCTAGCAAACCTGTGTGATTCATTACTTTTATTTGCATCGTATTCCCTCGAGTGACTTACATAACTGCAAAATAGTTACCTGCGAGGGCTGTCATCATCGTGCGTTCACATTGGTGCAGATATAACATTAAAAGCACCATGTTCACGGATACAACGTCCGTATAATAAAAGAAGCCATAAAAATACAATGGGGGGAAAAGGGTGAGATTGTACGCCAATGCGAGCGTCGACCAATTATTCCACCGGTCTGTTCCATTAGACTTACAATTCTTCTTTATAATGTTATAAAGAAGGTAGAGATTTATGCATGTCCCAAGTAAATTTGTGCATCTTATGTACGTAGTATTACAAAGATTAAAAGGCGACAATATCGCAGTAGTAATGAGGTATAAGCCTGGCAACGTAGTGATTTTAGGATCCCACTGAAAACAATTTGCGACTTATTTCTGCATGAAAGTTTACGTAAAGAGGTGCGCTCGGCACGCTCAGTGGCGTATCGATTATACAAAATGATCCTCCTCAAATGTGTTTACCTGCGTGAAGTTCCACGCACAATATCGCAATGTCTGAGGTATGTGGAAAGCCTCGTCGATGAAATAATCCGACTGCATACGATTCAAATACAGGAAAAGCGACATGGTACTCGTAAGAAATATAATCAATGTGCAGTACATGAACATCTTGTAGTTCAGTCTCACGTAACTGAGCCGAGACTCGAGGGCCATGGTTGTTTTACAAACGTGCCCGAGTACTCGGGAAACTCTCGTTAAATCGAGTAGAAATGCACGCGCGGAATAACTAATGCCACGTCGATCGCATTTTCGCGCACTTAGGTTAACCTAATCAATTGCATCGTGTTCCCAAACTTCTGCATGAACTGCGCCTGTATCGCTGTTATGTCATACATTTGACAGTAGGACGATTAATATCGCGATAAAATACGTCATAGCCAGAGTGAAATATTATTTTTGGTAGCCGACACGCGTTGCGATCCGCACAACGCGCGCCCGGCGTTGACAGTCTGTTGACAGTCGGCGCGGACAAAGTGAGGTTATGTCGCCCGCGGTTCGTCGCCCGAAAGTTGGCACGCCTTGGCAAACTAGCCTAGCGAGGAGGAGAGAGGCCGCACTGCGAGCATCTTGCGCGTGCGTACGCGGAGCAAACTTCAAATCGTTCCTGTCCTAACCACTTTCGCGCGCGATTTTGTTGAGATCGCGCCGCGCGACGATAATTCGTCCGTGCGCAAGCGGGACAAAGCGCTCGATATCGTATTGCAACGAATTAATGAACAATTAATGCGAACATGAATGAATCGACTCACCGTTCGCTGCCCGCGTCGCCACTGGCTGCTCCGTCGACTGCGACTCTCGTCCTTCCGTGCCTCCCGCTCGATCCGAGGTCCTTGCACATCACGATTCACACTTGACGCGAGTGCGCGACACTCGACTCGGCACACCCGATGCTCACTTTCGCACTCGAGACCGCGCGAAATGCGAAAGAAACGCGGCGAAAGAACGGCGACTTCATGCCGACCGACCGACCGACGCGTACTGCGTAAATCAAAATGGCGGACGCGCGAAAGCGCATTCAAACGAAGACTGTCCGAAGTGAGAGAAATGATTGGTCAAATCGATGTCGAATCGATATCGATTCGATATCTTTTGCGTCGAAAAAGGTATCGATTCGATGCCTTTTCGATCATCATTTCTCACCGGGCATGATTTCGGAACAGTGTGTAAAATGGTGTAAAACATGAATATGACGTACAAACGCGTGTTTTAAGACGCGATTGTGCAAATGTTACAGCACGTTAATTATGACGGCATTCAAATGCGTCGCGTTCGTTTTGACAATTTAAATAAAATGTTAATTAATAAATAGATATTCACGTCATATAAACGTCATATAAAATAAATCACGTCATATAAAATAAATTATACATCTTAATTTTACCTAGCGCATTGAAAAAACGCGTTTTTCTAACCTTACCTGCAGATTTCATTTGCGATATTTCATTGACGATTTAATTTTAATAAACGCGTTGATTATTTTCGTTAATTATACAATAATAACGACAAAGTCCAACAAACTTACGTTTCTTTTTTAGATAAATCGGGAAAAAGGTTTCTAGAAAAATAACAAAAGGATCTTCGAGCAAAGGATTAAACGTGGCGATTTGTTTATTAACCATTTTATTTTCTCCACATAATTCTTTTATATGTCGCGCGAAAACATAATAATTTAGCAGCTTTGTTGTGCCAAAAGACTGTAAAAGAAAGAAAGAAAAGAGTGTTTCGACTCTTAAGTACGGAATTTTTTCATCGTTTGATACGTTTAACGCGCGTTTCTCGAAACTTTGCATTTCTCTGTTGCGATTTGCCAAATTTTTTTCTATCTCGTGAAGAAACATGTAAAATGCAATGGGGACTTGCATGTCCGTTTTCTCAATCGAGGCGTCATGGAAGTGTGAGATGATCAATGTTACTTCACACTTAAGGGTCAAGTCCTACAGTTGACTGCTGCTAATGACATCAAACTCATTAAGTCTGCCTTTATTCACTGGATATCAAGTGTAAAAGCTACCTTTATAACATTATGGTAATAAATCTATGGCACAAACTGCGCGATGATATCTTCTAACTGTATATATAGCCGCGCGGAATAAAATTACACGCGTAATTCTTGGTTTTATTGTCATATAAAAAAATAACAAGAAAAACCTCTTGAGACTCTCGGTCATGTCAGATAATGATAAAGTCGTTTTCTCAGAGCACCGAATACATGTCGCTTTTCGCGAATTTTTCACGAGTTCTGCAATCATAAATGCAATCTTCAGAAGAAATGTAGATAACTCGGAAGAAAAAGCTGACCTACGAATTATGCGACTCGAACGAAATGTAACGTATTGTATAATATTCTGTAAGCGTAATTCTTCAAACGCAAAAATGGAAGACAGATATGTATATATGTATACATACAACATATACTTATACATTTTACAAGCAAATTCGCTTATTGTTAGTGGTGCCTACGATTTCTAAAATTAAAAATTATTTAGTTCAAGCACATCTCATATTCAAATCATTTAAAGAACGCTCCTTGCTCGCACCGCGAGCTACACGTTAATAACAATTTGGCTGCCGTATCATTTACGTATTTATATTTATATTTTGTATATCGCGGAACGGATGTCAATTAAGTGACTACAAATCCTTCTTTTTATAGTACTTGCATAACTGAATGAAGAAATTCGCATTCCGCGTGCGTTTATCGCAGATATGGCATTACAATACGGTGATACGGCTGATTTGCTCCCTTCGTTCGTAGTTTGGTTCACGTATAGGGTAACTAATATTAAACTGATTAAATAAAATAAAATAAAAACTGAACACTGAGTATGCAAGAAGTCAGGATCGCATCTCGCGATCATCGACTGTTGCGATATTGCAAGATTGAAAAACGTTGTAGATACCCGTTAACAGCGCTGTATTATATATATTCCTCGAAATTCTAGGATAACTTATAAAAACTCGAAAATTAGAAATCTCAGACATGACACGGCTGTAACAAGTAATATCATGTTGTCGTCAATAAATTTATTTATATTTTCTTAATGCTAATCCTTAATTTTAATTTATTTACTTGTATATATTTTTAATATTTTATATTTTTATATATTTTTAAATTCTCGGACTCGACTCCGACTCTTGCAAGTTCAAGAAATTATGGCAACATTCCAACGATAAGCCGCGCGATAAGTGCCGATGCGTTTGCTATGCGGGTGGATGGTCGATTCCCCGATCGCGAAACGGTCGGATTCGTTTCGTAATCGTCGAGGAGACGCGGTTTAAATATCAACAAACATCTCCGCTCATATCGACGTGGTTGCGTGACAATCAGCTCCGTTTTGCGTTTGCTGCGTGTGCGGCAATGACGCGAGCTCGTTCCTGCTGAGATGCTGAACGATCCCCGCGCCGAGCGAGTCACCGATGACATTCACGGTCGTTCTACATCGATCTCTGCAAATGCAAGCATAGATTAGAGATAGCTCGTTACAATCCTGATTGTTACGTAAGCGAGAACTTACAATAACCAATCGACCGCGACGATTAAGAAGACATCACTCGCCGGAAGTCGTACCGTCTCCAACACCATCACCATGGTCACTAGGCCGGCCTGCGGAATTCCAGCCGCGCCGATACTGGCAGCGGTAGCCGTGATACTGAAATAATCATTGGATAGATTAGATGATAATATATACCGCGAGACAAATAGAAAGAATTTTAACGAATAGGGAAACTCACCTTATCGCTACTAGCTGTCCAAAGGAAAGGGGGATCTTACGCACTTGCGAGATAAAAATGGCAGCTACAGCTTCATACAAGGCGGTACCGTCCATGTTTACGGTAGCACCTATTGGCATGACGAATCTGGTGACGCGCGAATCAATGCCGTTTTTCTCTTCGAGACAGCTGATGGCGATCGGCAGCGTCGCCGAGCTCGAGGATGTGCCGAAGGCGGTGACGAGCGCCTCTGCCATATGCGATATATAGACGTAGGGATTCTTCTTTGTAAAAAGGAAATACAGCCCGGGCAGGATCAGGAAGCCGTGAATGAGCAAGGCGACCAACACGGTCACAAAGTACATTCCGAGCAGGCTGACTATCTCGTCGAGCGACTTCATTGCCGTGATCTTTGAAGCGACCAGGGAAAGCACGCCGATCGGTGACAACCTGCGCACACATACAGAAATATTTCCCGAAATATTTCTTAATTCGCTGGCGACGCGAGTCAACATGGTACGATGGAATTATCTCGAAGCTGCGTGATCACGGTTACGCAACGCTTGTTCGAGTATTCCTCGAGAAAATTAATGCGTTTCCAGAACCGGATACTTATTTGCAAGTCGTACCATATGACCCAGTTGGTAATCAGCATCATAGCGCCGGACAGCGAGTCGAAGAAGCTCAACAGTGGCTTCGCCTGCCGTCCCATTTTACCGAGGGTGATGCCCATCACGACCGCGAAGACGACCAGTCCGAGAATATTGGAGCCTTGAACCACCTTCACGTCTAGTTCCCACAGCTCCTTGGGAACTAATTAAGGCAGGCAACTAATTAGTTTAAACGTGAAATTTACAAGCAAAAATAATTACAAATTAATTGATCTAAATTGATGCTGTCTGATCTAATCGGAAACATTCCTCTGTCGCTAAAGCAATTATTACCAGTGACATCTTCAGGCGGTATGGCCTCGAGCCGATGTTGGGCGATACAGGCTTCCACGATATTCGGCGGAAACATGTTTCTGACGAGGTCCATCAATGTGTCGACAGTGGAAACGTTTTGCGTCGGCTTTTTGGACTCCGAGGCGGAACTACCGACACCAGGTTTAATCGA
The DNA here is from genome assembly GCA_021460005.1 of Tetramorium alpestre. Taxonomy (NCBI): domain Eukaryota; kingdom Metazoa; phylum Arthropoda; class Insecta; order Hymenoptera; family Formicidae; genus Tetramorium; species Tetramorium alpestre. The sequence continues at coordinate 623,458 of JAJVSH010000083.1, read as the reverse complement.
GACAACGAGAATGATACCTAAGATCAAAGTTTAGCGCGCCATCAGCAATTAAATGTTTCGTATTGGTTTTCGTTCGCTAAACAATCGCGGGAGCAGACAAGCGGCGAACATTAGGCAATGAAAAATCAACGAGATAAGATGCAATGACGAGAAATAAAAGTTGTTCAGCTGGCGCGATAATGCTGCAAAAGAAGATTTCCAGAGGAAAAGTCAAGCGTGCGATACGTAAGCAAAGTTTCGAGTTACAACCGGTCTAATCTCCGGAGTAACGCAATATAAAACATCGTATTTGTGCGATATGTTGCAAAATATTGTAAAGCTCGCCGCGATAATGCCCCCGAGTAATCTGCCGCTAATTTGTGTTGTCTGACGCGTCGTTCGCTCTCGATTCGCCGCTCGGTCGTGCGCGTTAATTAACCGAGATGAGTCACGTGAATTCAGGGCTATCAGGCGCATTCCCTCCGACCAGATATGTAAATGTGGCGCGTACTGTTGTGCGGCATCTGCCGTATGTCGCATCGTTTACCGTTTCTGAGAAATGTCTCATTGCCCACGCGCTCGCGACGACGATGCCGCGAGACGCCCGAGATGCGACGATTCCTTGATCGCGAGCAATCGTTTCGTTTAACCTCATGATACGTTATTTAAAACGTTTCCAGCTGTACAAGAAGATAACGCAGTCATATTTACGCTTTCCTTCAATTGCACTTATATTTGGATGCATCCCTGGTAGAACAAGAATTATAATGATATCATATTCACATCAAAATAACGCTAAATAATGCTAAAATGACACATGACATTTTAGAGTCATTTTGATGTCATTTTGACATCTTTGTGATTTCTTGTTCTATCTAGGATGTTTCTTCGACTTGTCGCTCGGTTTTTATTTGCAATATCGCAGTGCAAAGTAATCCGGATAAGTCGCGACCGGAACGACGACCGGTGATAAGCATGACGAGCTAAATTAGGCTTTCACTGACCTAATATAACCGCCAAGATGGTCGTGATCATGTAATAGCCGATCGCGCGCGCGCCGATCTTGCCGCTGAGCGACAGATCGAGCGAGCCGATGGCCGATATCAGGCTCGAAATGATCAACGGCAGAATCAAGCTCTTGAGCATCCGCAGGAACAGGTCACCGAGGTAATTGATGTACATGATCTCGCGGGGCGTCCATTTCTCCCGTGAGCTTCGCAGGATTATGCCGAGCACCACGCCGCCGACGACGCCGGAGACTGTAAGGATTGTCAGCGCGTTATGGCTCAGGCATGATCGCACCTTCTGCCCCCGCGTCTTCGGCCTCTTGCTCGGTTCTTGGGGGTAATACGAGCTCCTCTCCTTGATTCTGTCCTGATTCTCCGTCCCCGATAGTGGCGACCTGGAACGCATTGATAACGTTTTCTTTTACAACTCTTCTCTCTTCGTGTGGCGAAAGGTCTTTCTTGTTTTCAAAGTTCGATCGTTTCCACTATGAGAGTTTTATTATTAAAGTTCAATATTGTAAATAACAGTTCAATATTATAAATAATCTTGAAAGATATGAGCTTTAATGGCTTTTAAATCTACGCAGTTTCTATTATAAGTACTATCTTGAGTTTCAAGCATAAAACGATCTCTCGCGGAAAGACACTGTTGTTTGTAAATATAATATCCACCCACATATTTAGTCTACTTTAAAAGACATTCTGTCTGGCACTCGATATGTAAACGCGCCGACTGCGAGACGACTACTGTAACATGCAGCAACAAATGCTCGGAAATTAATATCCTACACAGTGGTCGTGACTTTTTCGTATTTTTCATAAACCTTGAAGACGATAAGACGATGACATAAAACTCCTCGTAATAGGTGACTATTCTTATATACGTTGACAAACAATATAAATATGTCAGAAACTTTTCCGTCTTATGTTATATAGACTATATTTCTTCTAAATTACACCGACAAAATCGTGTAGTAATCTCTTATTACATTCACATACGAGATTATTAATGGCTAATTCCAATAATATCAACCCTAACGTTAGCTTTGAAAACGTCGAATTTTTATTTTTAAATTGTATATTTATTTATGATCGACAAAAGTTAAATAACGAGTCTTTTATTACCGTACCTCTTATCTTTAATAGCTATTATCATCTCATATAATGTTGCAAAAATCAAAGCAGAATATAATTTAATCAATGGCCTTAAACATATGCAAATTTAATTTGTACGAAATTTATTTATTGTTGTTCTCGTCATGATTATTGCGATCGTCTGATAAAATAATTTTTACTCTCGCGCCTCGCTCGAAATCCAAAATAGATTTTGCTTACCCTGTTTCGTTAGCATTCATAATACTCGTACGAGGAACAAAAGAAATTTATAAAACAATTATGAGAATTTATTCTGTGTAATTAATATTTTATATTAATATCGCTAAATATCGCGAAACGAATTACATTTGGAATTTTCGTTTCTGCACTTCTTTCAATACTCGAACAATCGTACAGTTTATTTCAATAATTAGCACTTATTTATGTATGTGGATCAGAGAGATTAACGTTCAATTTGCACGTTTCCCGATTGTTGGCAGCGGCACTTCACACGGCAATGTTGCCACAATTCTTTTTAAAACCCAGATTAATAGAAGCTGGCACTTTTTTGAAAGATTACCGGTCACTTCTGCAGTTAAATGGGAACTGTTTTAAACCATCGACTATTTCAAGCTGACAAGGTTCCAATCCACCAATTCTCTATAGCGCATATAACGCAATCTCAGCAACCTTTACGAGGAAATATAACTGGGAGCTATACTGCATGCGCGCTATATGTTCCTTTACGAGGAAATATAACTGGGAGCTATACTCCATGCGCGCGTGTCATGCGGAAAAAGAAGATAATTCCGATTCGAAAACGCAAAATACAATTACGATGATCGATCAGGATTTGATAACCGTTTGGACAGCCGAAATCGTCGCTGCCAAATCGAATCGTTTGTATCGCGATACAGTAAGTGACAACAATATGGATATCTGAGTATCGACAGCATCCACGCGCGTTATATTTGCATGCAGTTGGCAAGAAGCGAGAAATTACACTGCGAAATTGTCATTGCAGGTACTCTTTTAACATTGCAAGATAACGATCTGTCGTTCTCTTATTGGAGAACGCCGCTATGTATTTGTGACAATTAAGAATGTATTTTCATGTATTATGTTATTATGTTCTTGTCAGACAAAGCTCTTACGGAATTAAGCGGATCAAGCGAATGATAGGTTTTAGCCTCACGCTTATTGCTTTAATTCGACAATGTAGTGCAGCTGTAGTTGTTTTGATATATACGTGAAAAACAAATTAAATTAAATTAAAGTGCCTACGATGCTTTTTCATCATTCTTTTTTAATTAAAAGCCAATATTTTAAATTGCTAGCTTTTATTAGATTTCGTAAAATATTTTGGAAGAATAAAATGTAATCAACTGTAACATCTCTCTGATTATTTATAGCTCACTACGCCTCGCCCCTATTCATCGAGTGTTTCCACTTAACTGGTATAAATAAATACATCTCGCATATGCAATCACACGACTTTTGTTATAACTCAAGTTCCTAGCAGTTTTTACGATCCGTGCGATAAGATTTAAACACAAAATTCGTCCCACGCGATTATGCGTGTGACGACGTAAAAGGCAAGGCGGAGGTGAACCGTGAGCCCATTTGCATGCGATGAAAAGAGAGAGTTATTAGAACTAACCCACACTTGTCAGTCATCTGTCTTAGGCTTAGGCAAAAATCGTCCCTGTAAAAAAATGTCACTGACTCCCGATGGCGAGTATCTCGCACGTGACGCTCAGGAAACCGGTCAGAGATACACGCGCCAGTGTGAATTTTTTATTCACGGTTGCATCATCGATCAAGGACACGGCTCGTCCGTGTCTAACGCCGTCATGAAAGACGGCAGGAAAGACGCTATTGCGTCCTAATGCTAATGATCGCTGTGACATCATCGTAGTATTAATATGTAACATCGCCGATAAATCGTTCGATTTCGCTTATTTCGTCCATGGGGAACAGGTATCGGATTACTGTAATTTAACAAGAGGAATGTGTTCGGAGCTTGCATAGCAAATGTTGAAAACCCAGCGGTCTCTGCCAAGTTCTTCCAAGTACCTCGAAGATCTTCCGGGTGCGTAGCCGCGTGAGCGTAAATCGGTACGCAACGTGGGCTCGCGCCCATCGCGAACACCCTCTCTCGCGTGTTTCGCGTTAATAACACGAAGAGAATAAAAAGGAGCAATGTCGCGTCAAAATTTCCCGACTAACGAAACCTCCGACTACGGGGACGATGGAGAGCACGATAGCCGCGCACGCGACGTGGGCGTTCGTCATGGATCGTTTCGCGGACGTTTCCATTATTTCCGTCTCTCGTACCGAAGTTCCGGCGCGAACCCGTGCCGATAGTGTCACGAGGGGGGATCGTGGCCTAGTTCCTTACTGACACACTGGCCGGTATTTTTATCTTATCGTCCAGAATTCTTTAAACAGCTGTACTCGGACGCCTGGTCGTCGGGATTTTTCCATTAGGTTTCGCAATATTCATGGCGAGCACGTGTTCCGCCGGCGAATAGGAATTTCGAGGTAAATGAACGATGTATGGGATGACTTTAATTGTGCCAATTAATCCGCCGATAGCGCGACACGATACTCGGCGCGTAACGTCACTCGCAGATGCTGGATGACACGATTAGCCTCACGCGACCGTTGAAAAACAGTCCCGGACTCGCAGACAGATGGGAAAATGTCGTCCCTGAGAATTAATGTCGGGCTACGTTGATGGAACCCGCGCGCGTTTCCGGTCGGGTCTCTTTATATATGTATAGTTTTGCATTGTACGCTTTTTTTCCGCGGTTTTATATTACGGTTAATCGACAGCGCTCGTGAATTGCACTGAATACCAAGTTAAGAGGTATCACCTTGCCGCGCTCGTCTCGAATAACGGTCAACTGGAGCCTTTTTTTTATTAAGAGACGTTTTTTTATTAAGAGATGACGTCGGAAACACAAATTTTACGGTTTTTTAGCACCAATTGGCACCATGCGTGCTTCGTGGAAGGCGTAAAATCAGCGATCGGCGAGCATGTTTGCGGAGACTGCGCTATTAAAGCGTCCGCAACTAGTTAAAATGGATTAGAGCGCGAAAGAATTATGCATGGTTAGAAATAGAATAATAAGTAGCCGCAATTTGTTACGAGAGATCAGCGTGAAAGAAAGAATTAAACACAGTTTAGAAACGGGAATGATAAGACGTCCTCCGGGCACCGTCTTTCTCACGCTCCAGTTTCTAATTGTCCCAAATATATAAAGCGGCGCGATGAATGGATGAATAAATCAATATTAATCATTGTATTAATTGTATTTAAGGTGTTGCAGTATGTCACGTGCTAAATACTCAATGCCACGACGTTGGCTCGTGTAAAAGTTCCAAAATTATCCTCGCCAAACAACTTGTTGAATACGTACGCTTACGTAAGAAATTGCATACAGATGCAAGATTTACGATGCAGGTAGATCCCTCTCTTTCTCTGTCTCTTGTTTATTTTGAAAGGCTGACGTCATTGGACGTAAGCCTAAAAAGATTCTCTGCATTTTTCATAATCTCGTTGATGCTTAATATTTCATTCATGAAAGAAGGAGGAAAGAGACAAGGACGATATATAAAGACAGACATTTACTGCTTCGTAAATATATCGCCTCGAATTTTTGGCATCTCGGTTATGATTATTTCACGTAAATCATAATTATTGTGCAAAGATCTTAAGTGCGTGTCAGAATAATGTCTGATTTCACACCGATATGCGGCCGACAGGCAAAAACTTGTATAAAAACAGCCTTTTGACTCGTCTGTCTTTATCGTCTATCCTTCTACATTTGAATAATTAGCACTCGAGTTACAGTAACCGGTTCCACGCGTATTACGCATGCACATCGTAAACTATCTTTACGCACGATCGAAAGATACAAAGCTTCGATGAAAAGCAACAGTGAAATCGTAGACGGGAGGAATTACTTTCTCATTAATCTCTCGACGTTAAGTTATTGACTCAGGAATCTTATACCGAAGCATCCCTTATCCCGGATCAATACAATGCGGTTGCAAAGCCCATTAAGAGCAGGCAATTCCACGTAAGATCGCTCACGATACAAAAATAAACGAAGACGGCACACGCTTAGTATGCTAAATCAAACTCTATCGACCACGCGATCGCACGAGATACGAGATAAATGCAGTTGTAGCGTTTAGCGCGATAGAGACGGAGCGTGTATTTCCTTATCAGCAATAAGGATAAACGTGTGCAACCTCTATGCGTTCAGTTTCGCATTCGCGATAATATATTTCATTGGCGTATTCCCATCGAATGTGTCTCAACCTCGCATTTTTCACTCAGCTATAAATTTTGTTAATTGCATATTTCGTAGTCTTTTCTAAATCTATTTTTAACCATCTTCTCCTGCACATTTTTGTCGCGTCAAGAATCGAGAAAGCATTATTAGACTTCAAGATAAGAATTTGAACGATTTACGATTCGCGCAGAATTTTTTTGCCAAGTAAAGGAGAGCTAAAAAAGCAAAATGCGTGCACGCGCAGGCCACACGTGGCAGAATAAACGATATGTTAAATTGTAAATAGAATTCTGCTGCGAATTATAATCTGTGCCACATTTAGAAGAGGCACGTTCTCTCGAGACAAGAGACTTATCAACAGACTGCACCGTCGCGAAAGCTGCATCTATACGCACACTCTTATTAGAATTGGCGAAGATTTCTTACGCGCTGCGCGCAACCGTCGTCTTCCCCTCTGTTCCTTATCACAAAGAACGGGCTTAACAATGATTTAATGAGCAGCCGTCGTGCACCGCTGTTGCCATTATAGAATTCTGTGCCAATGAATCTCGCTGCCGCTGAATGCGATATACGTCGCGGCGTATAATGGATCAACTGCATATACACAAGCAGGGTGACTTCCATTCACGGCGCGAATACCTATTTCGTCGTTGAAATGCGACTTGCGATTTCTTATAATTCGCGATGATTTAATGACTTTAAATATCTCGTCTTATGATTAATCTCCAGACGTAACACGAATTTTCAATGTGTATCGCAACTGTAGTATGAGATAAAAGCGTATTACATGTCTCTTTTTTCTTTTTATAATGTTCATTTTCTAATCATTGCTGCTGATAACCATATGCCACTATTTCTTTCTATGTCAGCCGCAAAGCGAACGATTACTTAGAAGTTCAGTTACTTATCGTATCGTGATAAAATATGCGTCAGACGATTTTAATCGCTTTACGCGTTTCAGTTGAATTCTAAGTTATTATGTATTATTTATAATTAGTACGTCATTAACTTCTACTGGACCAGACTAGATCATAATTCTTTATTTACAGTTTAATCGCTATATCGTAAATGAAGACTTATTTACGACTTATTTACGGTAGAAGTTGATGATATACTAAAATTTTATAAAATTTAGCTTTTAAATATGATTGAAATCGTTGTAACTCACGCATATTTTATCACGTGACTATCGCATGAGATGTAGTAAAAAAGTATCATAAAAATTAAAAAAAAAGAGGAAAAAGAGACATGCGATATAACGAGATAGAACTGAGGTTATTTCTACTATATAATTTATTAGTAATTAAACTCCATACTTTTAATCAAGCCTAAAAGTCAACCTAAATAAACCAATATAAATTATTTATGTCTTGCCACGCGACAAACGCATGCACGCAAAAAAAGGTGATAATTCTTGGAATTAAAAGTATTAAAACATGCTATAAAGATAATGTGTACTTAAAAGTTTGAAAAAACAATGTCAATCAACACATTTGCAAAATAAATGTGAGAAATTAAAAGGTTTATGCTTATATTATAAATAAAAAACACATTCGTATAAAATAATATGTGGATAAAATTATTTTTGACGTGGATAAAGTTGATTTTTAAAACTGTCCTTATCGAAAGTTGCGTGGCATTTTTTATTAGTCTAGACACCAAATTCCGCGGAAAACTAGGTCGAAAGTTTCAAATGGCAGAGGGCAAAGTTTATTTGATACACGTGAGGCATATGATTATCAGCAGCCTGGTATGATGACAGCTCATCATAAAAGGTAGTACAATCTAAACAAATGATGAAGTAATTGAATCAAAATAAGGAAAAAATCGAAGAAGAATATTCACGACGAGCACACGGACTCGATCAAGATTTCATTGTTCATTAATCAATCGCGTCATTTGCAAGTCGAGGCAATCATTAAATGAGAGCAAATAAAAATAGCGATATCTCACGCGACAGATTGTACTTACAGCTCGCTTGCCACTTCCATGATGCGCTTCCTGTGTCCTGTGTGTTTCAATGAGACCCGCGCTCGGCAATCGTTTACATAGAGCGTTCACTTCCAGTTAGCCGGAAGCGGCGGGCGTCCCGATGGGGAAGAGAATCGCCGGAGCTGGATCGTCGAGGGGCACTAAGAGCGAATTTGCTTGCCTCTCCCCTCCCTCTCCTCCCTCCTCACGTCGCCGTTTCTTCGATGAGATGGTGACGCTGATGGCGGCGCGATTTAAGCTGAGAGGGATGAGACGCGGTGGAGAACGAAGGAGAGGAAAAAAAAGAGGTCGAGGATGACGGGGCGCGCGGATGACGGGGGATGAAGGATTAGACGATGCTTCAATGTCGAGAGCTAATTCCGACCGATCTTCCTCCCTTTCTCCTTCCAACTCTCGCGTCAGAATTTTTCGCAATTCAGCGTTCGCAGAATTTGAGTGGAGTTGGCCCGGCCGGATCGGAAGCCGGATCGGAAGCTGACGCACCACGTCGTCGACGAGCGGCGACGAGCGGCGTAACGGCGCGCAACGGCGAACTGGATGGGCTCACTCGGTATCTCGTTAGCCAGGAGAGGATGTATGCTGATGGGGCTCTCAATCTGTGCCACCTTGGGTGGTACGATTAGCTATGGCGATCTCCCCCTACGACGATCTCTTCCTGCCGCTACCGGCTAGCCTATCATCGCGATATACCGCTACGAATACGCGCGCGCGCTGCGTACGGCTACGACCCCATCGGAAGCCACCGGCCCAGGTCCCTATTGTTTGTCGGCGGTTTGTCCACTCGATTATGATGATCCGTTAGTCCCGCGTTAGTACCGCGGACACGGCGGGAGGGGAGAGGGTGATTCTTCTCCCGTTTCGGCTACGAGCCCTCCCTTCGTTCGAGAACGAATTCCCAAGCGCTTCAGATTATCCTCCCTTTCTCTCTCCCTCCTCCTTTCCTCCAATGTAAATCTCGCTCCTGTTGTTAATCCTTCGGCGAGGATCGTTTAAGCCACTTTGATCGATGCCGATGACGGCAGCCTCTCGGAGCACGGCGGAAGACTCGGAAATGCAATAACCACGGCTGCTCTTCGAGATTCGCAAGGACGATATCCGCGCCGATCGATGAACAAACAGTTGTCTTTGTCGTTATCTGCAACAGAACATTAATGATGCGCCGTGATATTGATAACGTGCTGAATCTTGATATCACTAAAGCGCGCTTTTTAAAACTCGTATTACAGGATTCTGCCTGTCATTTAGCGTTTATTTTTAACGTCGCCGCGTACGCGGCTTATGATCGAGCGCACGATATTAATGAGCGATAAACGCCAATCGTGTTTTTTACGTAATGCGTGTCGCGGAACAAGTGCTCTCCTCGCCAGCGCAAACAAATCCGCTTGAATACATAATCCGATCTCGTTACTGTTTACTCATTTCGCGCCCGGCAGATGTTGGCAGGAGTCGTTAAGCTTTGACACTTGTCATCCCGTTAACGGAAAGTACACATTAAATTTGACATCTCTATTTTTTTTCTTCAATTTCCCCGTTTATTTTCAATATTACTTGAAAAGAATCTCTCTTTCCTCTCCCACCCCGTTTCTTTCTCGCTCTCTTTCCCTTTCCCTTTATCTCTCTCTATCCTTTTGAACGAGCCGATCGATGAATTCTAGTCAACGCAACTGATGCAACACGTGCGCGGCGTGTAATCTGTTACATAACGCGTTACATTTATCGTAAAAAGAAAAACAGCTGTTGATACAAGACGACGTAGTAAATCAGTCGTAAGGAAAATTACAGTTCCACCCGTGTCTCGTCGAATTGCACATTCTCACTCCGCTCTTCCCCCTTTTTCTCGACTCGCCGGCGATACTGTTGCCACAATTTCAATAAATACAAATTTGCCGGATATTTGCTTGGAATGCTGTTTATCGCGTTAGAAGATTGCAAAGCGCCCCAGGCGCGATGTAATTTATTCGCTGTTATTGAACAAGTTGACGTATCGCATGCATCCGATTCGATTAGCATCGGCGGCACAGAAACGGAAGGAGCTCGGGACGCGACGATTACGAGGCGCGTCGAGTGGTTTGACAGCTTTAATTACGGCGCACAGAAGAGATCGGACTCGTGTGCGGGCTAATCGCGCGGAACAGCACCATTTCACGCTCCGGTGGGCAGCGGTAACGTCGATTCGGCGTTATACCCGGCCTCAGCCCTAAGCAGTCCCTTCGCCGGTGCCCTTGGTCCAAATTTAAAGCTCCTCCGCTTCCGCGCCGCCTCGTTCTCGATTAATTCCGATAACCTTCGGACCCCATAATCGTCCGCACGATTTGTCAATCGAGTTGTACACAACGGCCACAACGCGCGACCTTCGTAAACTTTTTTTGCCACTTTAGATTTTCCTAGCGGAAGGAGATAGGACGACGCGACAAAAACTGTCGATCGCGCGGAAAAAAAGAGCGCACGTGGAAGATTAAATTGAAAGAAGCGAGACACGTTGTGTCATATCGAGACGCGTCCGTTCCCGAGCAGAAGGCTTCAGCGAGGAGACGCGCGTTTCTGCAAAAAAAAAAAAAAAAAAACACCTGTGTGTAACTAAGTGGATTGAGGTCGCGCGGGTGACAACTTGATTTTATAACTTGAGGCCGGAGACATATGGGATCTTTTCGCGAATCGATAGGAGAGAACAAACGAGACACACGAGTTGTCAATCCGAGGCGATCCCGTGCACTGTCGTCCGCGGGTAAACACGTCGCGCACCAAAGGGAACCGAAGTGGCTTTTTCCCCCCCGTTTTCACCCCCGCGGATGGTACCCTACACCGGACGGAGTACTCTCTCTCATTCGCTGCGCGTCGACGCTGGTCGTCGCGGACGACGCGCGTTTCTAAGTCATCGCGTCGAACGACGACGTTGCAAAACACCTCGAATCGCGCGTCGCGCCGACGACGGGGGACAACGGCGATTATCGGTAACGCGCCGCGCAACTGGTCGCTGCGCACCGGGAGACGAGCGAGCGGATGGACGTTGCGTGCGTGCGTGCGATACATACACGTCGGTCGACCGCGCTCCTGGATAAACGAAGATCTCGTTTCTGCGCGCGACGCGGCGACGATCGCGAGACTGGTGGAGGCGCGGCGTAAAGTTGCTTCTTTATAGCGCGATGTGCACGGCTAGGAGAGCGCGCGCGCTCGTGTGTGCGTGTGACGTTTACGCCGCGCGTTCGAAAAGCGCGCGAGAGGAGGGTGTGGAGTTGGCGGGGCGAGAAACAAGGAAAAAGAGGAAAGAGAGAGAGAGAGAGAGAGAGAGAGGGAGAGAAGAGATAAATCGACGGGAGCAGCGCGCGTGATGGGCGAAGCAAAAAGTCATCGCTGAATCTACGCGCGCGCGCCACCGAGGATCCTCAATGATCCGCGTCGGGGAAGAGGAGAACCGGAGGTCGCGCCTTTCTCTTTCGGTACTCCAGCTCCGGGCTTTTTTTCGGAAGAGGGACACGCCATTATTACTGTATCGCGGTCTCTCCGGTGTCATCCGGCGAAAACCGGCGGGAAGCTGGACTCGCGCCGGTAAGAACCGGCGAGAGGGAACGTGAATGACTCTTCGGCGTTCGCCACCGGTGGGGGTTGTTTCCCTCTCGCAGAGGGGGAGGGAAAGAGGGGGAAGTGGGGGAGGGAGAGGAGGACGCGGCGCATCCCGCGCTCGCGCTCTATCCGTCTCCACCACCTCGCGACTTGGCGACGGTCGCCATGGCGAATTCATTGTCACCCCGGATTCTATCTGGGCGCCTCTATTTCCGTCTGATGTGCGGCGACGAATCGGATGTCAGGAGATACTACCCACGCGACGTATGTAGGATCGATAATACGCCTCCTCCTGAAATTCGGACGAGCCTAGGGCCCGCTTCGCACATCTCGCGTTTGAATCTCGAATCGGTCGCGTCCACGTGCGGAGAAAAGAACGTCGCGCCCCGGTAGAAACACGTGTTCGAAGGGAGAGGGACGCAACCATCGACATAGAGGTCATAGAGCATGGACTGAGCCATGGCATCCATGTGGCCGACAAAAATGAGTGAGATAGGATATGAAGAGAGATTACATTAGAAAGAGAGCTTGGTTGTCTTCACGTTCTTTCTCTCTTCGTTTTGCCGACCATATTTGGTATATTATTTAGATACGGATGGCGCAATTCATGTTCTATGATCTCTACGACCTCTAGCCGACGCGACAGGTTTCGCGGCTTTCCGCAGCCTCCTCGTTGAGAGGAATGAGAAATTCGGCAAACTCGCAGCCGCCGTGCGATCGAAGAGGAAACGTCACCCCTCTCTCTCTCTCTTTCTCTCTCTCTCCCGTCCTGAAATGAACGCTTCCTCTCTCATCCTTTTTTATCGATTTTCAGGACTCGGCGTCTCGTGCGCGTGAGGAAGAGAAAGAGAAAATGGTGGAGAGAGACTGAGAATTTTGCCTTTCTTTCCTTCAATTACGCCTCCACTTTACGAGATTAAACTCGTTTGTTTCGTCTTCGTCTTGACCGTAACTCGCGCAATATCGCACGAGTATCTATAGCGCGAGGTGAATTACCGTATCCGGCAGCCGCGAGACTACTTGGCTACACGCACAATGTGACGCGTCGCTCCTGTTGCGCCGCGCCGCGCGGAATAGAGCCAGCGCGGGGGTAATTCGAGCTGAAGCGCGCGCGACGTTCGAAAAGCGCGCGAGCGGCGTGGCGGGACGGGGAAGTGGGCCGCTCTCTTACTCCTCGACTCGTCGCGCCTTCGTAGGTGGAGCCAGCGACCGCTTCCTCGCGCCGATGGATCACTCTCACTCCGCTGTCTCAAGCTATATTTGTACCTGAAGCGATATCACGATGAGAGAGAGAGAGAGAGAGAGAGAGAAAGAATTAACCTTGTATGCGTAACTGATGAATTTTGTAACAGCTTACAAAATTGCCTTGATGATTTCGTGATTGAACAGTATCGAAAAATATTCTTAAAGTTTCCTTGAAAGTTATCCAAAATACCTACTTGAAAAAAGAAAAAAGAATTGTCAGATTATTGAAACATCGAATAGGAAACATCGAAAATAAATATTGCATGATCTCATGCATTGAAGAAAGAAATAGTTTTATGATATCATGTTTGAGGAAAAGAATTATAGATATTTGTTTCGCAATAAATATCATCGTGCTGCGTTATCAGGAAATTTCGCAATGTAAACAGTTTCTCATAATTTCTCATGTTACTTAATGTAAATCCATGTTTCGCTAATTCGCATAGAAGTGAGAGTAGATTGATCTTTATACTTGTCATTTCAGCAAAAATTGTTTAATGCGTTACAGTTATAAGATAAAGATTCTCGACGACATGTATATATATTTATTTAATACATATACAGAAATTTTAGAAATAGTGTAAATTAGCTTACAATTAGCATTTGTTTAATAGCCATAAAAGAAAAGAGGAGATGCGCTATTTTTTTCCAACGGCAGCAGTTCGATCTTTCAGTTCATAATAACGAAAATGCATGGTCGATATTAACGATATTAAACGTCAATATTGAACATCATTTAAGTCTGACAAATGGGAAGTTGATACATCTCACAATTCGCAATTCCACATATAAAAGCTACTTCGATTATCCTCTCGACGGGTATCATACAGATCGAGTTGCCCTATTCAGCCGAAACGCTGCTCTCGGCCCTCCCCCTCTCTCCCTCACGCCACTGAAAATATAAAGAATAACCTCGACATTTTTTTTCTCTTTCAATTCGCGAGAAGTATTTGAATGGAGGTCGCACATAAATAACATCATACATTTGCTATTGTAATTTAGAGCGGCACGTGTTTCGTGAGGCAGACGCTCGTCACCCGCGCGGGTCTGAGCCCGGCTTCGGGGAGGAGGGACGGGGTTAACGGGATTATTAATCTCAAGCAGCGCCCCGGTTGAGAACCGCTGACGCGTGTGCGGCGCGGATGCGCGGATGCGAGCCGCGAGTCGCGCGACACGAGGATAGGAGCGTTGCGTATGTACATACATACATACATACAACCAGCCGCGTCAACGGTGCCCAAATGATATCCTCGTTCTCTCTCCTTCCCTCCCTTTACATTATTTTCCCTTGCAATGTTTCAGAATCGCACAATTTAATTCGCGTCTCTCATTCGTGAAACGCGAGAGGCGAATTGGCGAGTAGTGCGTTAAACCGGATATCGTTAACGCAGCCAGCTGTACGCACTTGCGCGCGCGCGTATATGAAAATTACGCGTTCGTCCGAGAACGAATATTCCCGGGGCCGCACGCAAATGCGTCCTTGTGCGGATTAATTGCGGCGTGCGCGCGCGCACGCGGTCGCATTAATTGCGTGCTCTCTTTTCCACGCCCCAACCTCTTTTACCCTGCGCTTCCTCCCTGCCGCGCGCGCGCGGACGCGAAACGTCGCCCAATTGCGAGCAATTTACTCGGCCCGCCGTGGGTCAATGCTAGATCCAACATGTCGACGTTCGCGAAGGGATTCCACGCGAATCGTCGCCGCCATCGGGTATCCGTGACTGGAATTATTCGAACGGAGATGAGACCCGGGCTCTTCTCGCATGCGGGATGATCTCTTCAAGTATGCTTAGGTATCTACAGGAAGGGACTTTGAATGACCAGTCACTGGTCACTTAAACGATTTTAGAGTCAAGAAAGTAAAATGGCTTGTTTTGTATTTCTTTCGGTAAAGTCGGAACATAAAGGACTATTCGTATAAGTGTCTACAAAATCTCGAACGTTTATCCCGGGTAGAACAGAGTCATGATAATGCCAAAGTGACCTCAAATGATGTTAAAATGACAAATAATTAAATTATGATTGAAGGTGAATTTTGTAATCATGTTCTCGTCATTTTGGAGTGACTTTGACATTATCCTGATTTCCTGTTCTACCTGGGATTGTTCCCAGACTTGAGACTTGACTTACAATTAGGCTTGGGCTTCAGTGAGTGAGTTTGAAGTATTCCTGATGTATTTTGAGACTTAGGGCTGCAGACGCAACGCAGCTCAGCCAACTGACGAGTTTATTCTTGCTGAAACATTTATAAAGTCCACGATAAACAGCGAGAATTATTCGAAGACTAGGGTATAAAATCTTTTTATTAGCCTTTCTTAAAACAGCTACGTGATGTCGCTTCTCACCTCTTCGACATGGTCCGCAACAACTCCTGCGACAGACACGGGTGCAATTGCAGGAATGGCGTGCCAACAATCGGGTGAATCGCTTGTGATAATTCCGTGTAATTTAATTTGGAGCCGTAGACCGTTTGAGCCTCATCTACGCTCACTGGGTTAATGCCGGGGAAATCTAAAAAAAAAGGAGACAAAGTGAAAAAACCGGACATCAGATCTCTCACGACAATTGGCGTGATCCGTTCGCTAATGAATATGTAAAAGATAATCAATGTTAATTAATCTAAATGACCTGACGTATTTCCGCTCCACCGAAATGCGTTATCGGGATTAATTAATACCGTCCGCGTATCTGCGCGAATATTGAAATAGTCGGACACGTTTGCGTTTATAATCAATAAAACGATGCACGCGAGGCAGGGATAACGCGAATGCACGGTGCCGACAACCGCAAAATTTCATGCTGCGTCGCTATTCCCGTAACTTTCGAAATTCCGAAATGGTGCCCCGAAATGCCGCGCCCTTCTCAAAAAACGGGCGTTCTTTCGGCGTACTTTAATCCCTCGTAATAGCTCTTTTCCTCTATGAATGTGTCACGCAGACAGATCTTCCTCTTCAACCTGCAGGTAGCCTCGCAAGTACTCTCGCTCCGGATTACCTGACTTCCATCCATTGAAGAAGAGAACTGGGACGCTGTAGCTAATGGACCATAGAATGTGATGCTCGATGATGAAAGGCGTTTCGCTCGTGCTGGTAGCCTCGTGCGGGTCTTCCTGAAATTTCACGTGAAACTCTTCGGCATCGTTATCGTCGCCGGTCGATCCGTCCTCTCCCGTGTTCGAGTCACACGGTACAAAGTATTTAGCCCTCCTGACTAGATACGCTTGTCCAGGAATATCCTAGCGTGCATATAATTGTCACATGGTTGAGGAAGTAAGAAGATGACGCCAAATATCACGCGGTACGCGATAAATGTACTTCACGATCGTCGGTTTGCGTTTAAGTGGCCATAACTTTTGACCAATCCCTCCGAAAACTTTGTGAGCTAGCCAACACAGAATATTGCAGTGATATTGTAACATTCCAGTTATATCGCAGTAATATGTTACTATATTGCAATATTCTGCGTTGGCTGGGAAATAATACTACATTTCGAGCACTAAATTGTTAATTTGTAAATTTCATGACTTGATGTGCAAAATTTTTAACGACTACTCAATTGATGAAATTTCTTCACAAAGTTTTGTATTTACAGGAAGCGGCACGCGAATAGCGCATAATTGCGAATTTTGTCGACAATGCTAATGAAATGATTCAATCTACATTTTTATATACGTCCGCTTAGCAGAGTATTAAGCGACTCGTCGGTACACGATGTACCTTGTTCCCATGAAGCTCCCATCCATCCGATATCTTGTCTGAAACAACAAGAAAACTTTCTGCATTCTCAAGAAATTCCTCCCATGTAACCGTGCCCGGGCCATCCATCTGTACACGAGTCTAAACATAGAGAAATTTATTTTAATTAATGTGCTATTTATGAATAACGCGTTGTAACGGATTTTCGCGATTGCGTTCGCAATTTTTGAATTCTTCAGTTTTCAAGTTTCGAGACGGCACCTTGCGATTAATTCTCCACAGTTCTCATTAGTTAATGCCACGCGATTATCTTCGTATCATCGCTCGAACGAGCGAGAAGGAAGAAAGAAAAGGAGAGAAAGAGAAAAAGAGCAAACAACAGATTCATAACAGAATTATAAAAGATTTCGTTTAATTTTGCGTAGCGACGTCCGAGTTGCGACGTCGATCGCATGATAAAATTGAAAAAGGGGAAGCGGTTCACCCGAGAGAACAGCGTGCCTTCTCCCGCCCCCTCCCTGCCCGCCACCCGATGCCGCTACCTTCTCGCCAAACTCTCTATCGCGTCAATTGTCGACTATTTCGCGTCGGACATGTCCGCCGACGTTCGGGCACAGTCGGGCCTCACGCTCGCCTCCCGATCCGGCACCGCGTCGTTCCCCCCCTCTGGCTCCTCGCACCGTTCACCTCTCCCGCTTCCAGGGACTGTCGACTTATGCACGCCGATAGCGTACTCGATAGTGTGCGCGCATCGGTGTCGCGCGGCTCCGTATACGTGTGCGGTACCTCGGTCGCGGTCCAATCGGACGCGGAGTTGCGGCCAGTGCCGTACCGCGAGCGGGCGCGCGAGCGGGCGTTCCGTTCCCCCTCGCCGCCGCTAGTCCTTTTTGGGACAGCTTCGTCCTTTATTCGACAATGTGCCGTGTCGGCGTGTCGTCGCGCGATAGAATTTCTCGCTTGTTTTACGCCTGCGCCTTTATCGCAAATTCGAAGTATCGACCTATCCCAATATCGCGCAGTGCGTTTTTAACAACAACGATATTCCATGACGACAAGCCGCGTCAGCGATATGTCGCTCGTGCCGCTTCATTGACGACGACGACGACTCGCAAAGATTCTTTCACGAGAAATAGCCTGGCGCGCGGAAAACGCTCCGTTCCGCCAGTCCTCTCGGCGGCTTCGCTCGGCGAGATAACACGTTTTGCCTTGCATGCCGATTTGTTACCGTTAATAACACGAGACTAATAACGCGAGGTCGGCAAGAGATAAAATATTGTAACTCGCTAATTGATTCAGAAGTATTTTAAAAATATTAATAATAAAAAAGCTGTCATATATAAATAATGTATACATCGCAAGCACGTCAAACGAAGGAATATCTAATGCGAGAAAGAACGATATGGCTTCCACGAGCTTGATTAACATTATTTCATATTAATTATAATAAGAAATAATGTTTATAATAATTTTAGGCGATTTTAAATCTATCATCTAATTTAAATCTATCATGTTTTTCTATATTAAAATATTACCTAGAATTCGAAATAAAATTCAAGTTTGATTGATTTATGATTATTACTCTATCTTTCTAATTGTAATTTAAGTATCGATGGTTCTCGGTTTGTTTTACGAATACGTAAACAAACTTGTAGAAATATGAATAAAATATCGTTTCTTTTCTCTCGAAAACTTTCTCTCTATACAAAGATTGCCATCAAATCTTAGACAAAGAGTAATACTCTTAGAGATAATATGAAGATTTCTCAGACCGATTTTTTTTACTGCAGTAGAAAGTAAGGTGATCAGTCTTTCGTTGGAGCTCAATTTTAAGTAATATAGACTTAAAAATGGACGACAATAGAAACCTAAAGTGGACATACTTGTATTCTCACTTGGATGTTCTAAAGTTTCAGCATTTATTTCGATTCCCCGCGCGCAAATGATTTATTTTCGATGAATCTATGAGAATGCGACAGTAGCAACAAGAGTTAGCACGATCATCTATAGAGAAAATTACTCGCAGTAAGCGGAAAACCGTCAAGGCAATCAAAGTAAATTATTTCAAGTTACGAGCGGAAATATGCTAAATATACTTGTTCATATCGACGATACAAAGAAAATGGCGGGGTATCGAGAGAAAGGTGGGGCTCTCGCGCCTCGCGAGAGCCGCTACGGCCCTGGCATACAAACGGCGATGCGCGCGCAACGTTCCCGGCCGGTGCGAGGAACGAGGACGGCGCGACGCGACGGCGGGAGACGGTGCGAGCGAGGAACGGCGTGAAGGGGACGGCGCGAGCGAGCGAGACAGAGCGTAACGGTGGATAGACGAGGGAGAGAAGGCGCGGGAGGGAGGGGGGGAGGGAGGACGGGTGTACACCGCCGACTCATCTGCGTGTAGTCGTGCAGCGCGTGCGAAATCTACGAGTCACACTTCCGAACTTGCTCGTGTTTACACGACAGTAAGTTCAGTCCGCTCCCACTCTTCCCGCTCCGTTCCCGACGTCGTTCCATCTCACCCGCTGGCCGTCTCTCTGTCGGGCGCGCGCGTTACGTGTGCGCGTGCGGTGCGTACGTGTGCACTCAGTGCCTGTGTGTGTGTGTGTTGGTGTGCGTGAAGTTTACGTGCGCGCGCATGGAGCACGTATGCGTTATGTACATCGTGCGGCCGCAGTGATACACCGTTCCCGTGTTGCGAGACGCTTACGGGCTGAGCGCGCGCGACAAAGCGGAGGATTCGCCGAGGACGAAGGCCGCGTCCGGCGGCGGCAACAACAACAACGACGACAACGACGACCGACCGAGTCCTCGATACGAGGGCGGTTGCGATGCGCGATATGCAACGGCGGAGTCGAGCGTACGGAGTGAAGTGAGCGGACGACGGCGACGGCGACGTCGGTGACGAGTGAACGGTGTTGGCGATCGTGATCGAGGACAATAGGGCGCGGGCGCGCGCGTGTGTACGGAGCACGACACCGGAAAGAGACGAAAGGCGAGAGGTTCACGTAGAAGGAAGTGCCGAGGAACGATGAGGACTTCGACGGCGGCGGCGGTGGCGACGACCGTAACGATAGTGGTGGCGACGACGACGAGGCGCCCCCAGCGACGCACCTGAACCGCTGATGACGACGACGACGACGACGTCGTGATGCGTCGCACCGTGTCGCTCTAGTACCGCGTAGCAGCAGGCACCTCGCTTCAGTTGTGACGCGACGAAAGCGGGACGGAGAAGACCTTCTTCTTGTCAGTGCGCGAGTGAGCGTGCGAGCGAGCGAGACGGAGGACTAGCAAGGAAGAGAGAGAGAGAGAGAGAGAGAGAGAAACGGAAACACTGCGACTCCTTTCTGCGTGTAGCGAAACAGAGGACAAGGACAGGCAGATAAAGAGTGAGAGAGAGAGAGAGAAAGAGACAGACATAGAGACTGAAAGAGTGGCGTGCGCGCGAGCGCGAGCGTCGAAGTGCGGTGCACCTTTTCCTCGGGTCGCGCGTCTCGTTTGACACGACGTCGCACGTCGTCGACGTAAGCACGCCGCGCGATTACCGTTCGCCGTTCGCTCGAGCGAGCGAGACAGACGCCGTCGCGCGCACAGAGGGGAAACGCGCGTAAGCGTGTGCGCGCGCGCGCGCGCGCGAGTCCCCGATATCTCCCGTTCTTTTCACCACTCCGGCCGTCAGTGGCGGCCGCACGAAGGAACGGCGGCGCACTTGTGTTTACGCTAGAAGCATTGACCGGCCACCACGGCGACCATGTACGCGAAGGGAAAAGGGTCGTCAGTGCCCTCGGACTCTCAGGCGAGAGAAAAGTACGTATCGCATCGTCAGCGAGACAGAATGGAAGAGAGAACGGGCGAGGGGAGGTGGGGGGAGGGTGAAAAAAAAATAAAGACGATTGGCGTTCCGTCGTGAAAATTCCAACCGGCCATTGATCGCTCGGTGTAACTCCATTTTTCTCGGGCATCCTCCTGACTCTACCGCCCCCCTTCGCGCCCTGCGCGCACCCAGCTCCCCTCCGTCCGCGCGGGCTCTTCCCTTCCTTCCTCTCGCCGACCCGCCGCGCCCCCACCATCCTCTTCGCCGTCGCCGGTTCTTTTTGCTCGGAGCGTGCATCGCGCGTATATCGTGCGACCGGAGAACCCGGTTCGTCGGGTTAATCCAGTTTACCTACCGATGGCCGATGAGCCCCATTTCGTTTGTCTTCCTTCTCTCGCTTACCTCTTTGTACGTTTCTCGTTCGAATGTACGCGAATGATGCTCCCCCTCCTCCCTGCTGTCAGCCACCGCGCGGCTCTTCCCCGCTCCTCGCCCCCCTCTCGCGAGATCGATTCGAGACTTGATGTGCGAAAGGCTCGATCGTCGACACGCGCCATCGCGAGGAGAAAACTCGCGAGGTGAAAAATAAGAGAGTCCTTGGGCTTTCGTTTCTGACAGATCAGTTTTCGACAGATCAGTTTTCCCGTTCGATCGAATCTCCCTCGAGAGTCTCAATGGCGCGAAATGAGCGCCGAACGTATGGGCGGTATTGAGATTGGCAGGGAATTAAGTCGCACTGCCATTAGAAAGTTGAGTTGTAATTAATTAACCGGCCAGAAACCTCGGTGCAACTTTAATTCGAATTTGTCCGAATTTGACCGCGCGAACTTGCCGGCGTATCGATCTTTTTCGTCCGCGGCATCAGGCGCGATCTGGCGAGCCGTCGCGTATGAGTTTTTAAAACTAGGTTTCTCGCACTCGCGTTTCACCCTCTTTCGCCGAATGTCTCGCGCGTCAGATACGGTGACTCGGACGGACAAACTTGACTCGTCTAGTCGCGAAATGGAGTCGGGGGTAGCTGGAATTAGCCAGCTGTCGACGCGATTGATTGCCATACAACAGTCGCAATTAACTCCAATCCGTTCGATACCTCGATTACCAGATCGCGGTCCTAATTGCAATGCGAATTGAGCATTGTGATTCGATCGATCGGTCGATCGATCGGCTTCGAGTGCCAGACGCGGAAGAATACGAAAGAACCCGGAAAATCGAGGATGGAAGAAAAAAAATGAGATCGACCGGGCCAGGGAAGATCGTCCAGGCCGGGATTCGCGCGTAACCCGCTTTCTCGCGCGAGGCGATTGATCCGCGCGCGCTGTCAGTCATCGGGGGAGCCGCGCGCGTACGCGTTCCTCTCCGCTCCGCTCCGATTCGCGGATCGGCGGTTTCCGATTCCCGCGCCATGTTTCTATCGCCCCGCGGGGCCGGCTCTTCTTCCCTCGGCCCGCGATGCATCCAGCCGCGCGCGTTTACCTGCCTCGCGCGGGGAAAGTCGGCGTTAAACTTCGCGTTTAACTTCACCGAATCCGTGTGGAAACGCTATTGTTGAGGCGACTTGGAGTTAAGTACGGGCTTTCTAAAAAAAAAAAAAAAAAACGAGAGAAAGACGAATGACGGATACCGATTCCTCGTTTGCGTAACCCGTCTCCTCGCGCTCCCCTATCGCCAAGTTCGCTTTTTGTACTGCTATTCGAAATTGCCTCCTTAATTTCAAATAGCTAATAGATGATTGTGTTTTCAGGTTGGCGCTTTACGTGTATGAGTACTTGTTACATGTAGGAGCACAAAAAGCAGCACAAACGTTTCTGTCGGAGGTACAATGATATGTTCTTGATTTTTTTGTAACACTTTCACGTGTCTATTATTGCGAAATACTATTTTACTACAATGTAACTCGTTCTACGATTGTCTAGATTCGATGGGAGAAAAATATTACACTGGGAGAACCGCCTGGGTTTTTACACTCTTGGTGGTGGTGAGTACGACACCACGTTACCATCAAAGAAAATATCTCAGGGATGTTTCAATGTAAAATAATTATTATGAAATTTCTTTTTAGTGTCTTTTGGGATCTGTACTGTGCAGCGCCCGAGAGAAGAGATTCTTGTGAACACAGCAGCGAGGCCAAAGCGTTTCATGACTATGTAATTATATTAGTGGTTATAATATTCTTTGTAATTTTCATAAAATTATTATCCATTGCTCAGTGATAATTTTAATTTTAAATGTATAAGCATTTATAACATTTTGCATATTATTTATGATATGTGTTCTGTTATCAGGGATTCGTAAATAGTGCTTACAACGTCAATGGCATTGCACACGTAAGTTGAAAAATTTATATCAAACATATTAATATTCATCATTATAAACATATTTAAATTTTTTATTTTAATATTTGTTTAATACATGTTGCAATTTTAGAGAATCATTGTAATTTGATAAACTTTTTTTAATCACATTTTTGCAAAGAAACAAGTTAACATTAGAGAATAAGACTATGAAATATTTACAGAATGCTGGACCAGCCCCATCTCCAATTGGTCAAATGCCACCAAACGATGGAATGCCTGGCGGCCCCATGCCTCCTGCTTTCTTTCCAGTGAGTTTTTATTTTTTAACAGAAATGTCTTAACATCATTTGTTTTGATCTTTACTTACAGAATATATAAAATAAAATATTTTTTCGTTAAGTCGGTCGTCACAAAATTGCATTTTAATTGCATTTCACTTATTACATCTGTCAAAATATATTTTGATTTTACTGAATTAGAAGATTTATTCCATTTCCATTTATTCATTATTATAGTAATTGCTTCTTTTCTGATATAGTTTCAAGTAGCGACAAAAATTATTAAATGTTTTGGAAAAAAGATATTAACGTTTTAAATAAAATTAAGAATTTCCTATATTTCCTCTAATGCGTATATATACATATATCTACACATTAAATATATGTATATGTGTGTGTATGTGTCTCTCACACACACACACACATAGCCGTCTATCTGTTATTATTGTTATGCATAGTCCTTGTTTAAATTTTACACTTGATTCAAAGCATAATAAGCTATTTCATAAAATAAAAACTGTAATCAAATTTAGTAATGGAGCAAAAGATAATTTTAATTTATTTAATAAATCAAGAGGAAATAGATAATATTTAAATAAATGTCTTAACTTAGATTATTGTTTAAATGTCGACATAGAAAAAGTTTTTAAATAAGTTATACGAATAAGTGACAGAACCGATCTTTAAGCAATTTTTTTCTTTTTTTGTTGAGTTTGAAAAACGAGTTATATGTTAAATAATTTTACATGAAAGATGCACAGTTATTTAACTAATCATATTTATATATCCCTGAATATGATAAATGAATATACACACACACACACACACACACACACACTAGCCGTAGTCGTGATTAACTTGTTTTGAAACAAGTGTACATTCAAAAGACGTTCTTATGTCATGCTTGTTTATACTGTATATATGTACTTACTTTCTCTCTGCTCTCTATCTAATACTTGTATGTGCGTTCTTGTACCATTTTCACTGTTTCATCTTCTTGGCGCATAAAACAAATCTAGAAACTCTATGAAGAACAGGATTATATAGATGTTAGAATACATTTAGAGCACAATATTGTGGTACAGTAAACATATCATGAGGAGTATTACTTTGTGCTGATCATGCCATAGTAGTGAAAATATAAGTACAGATATTATTTTATTCATATTATACAAACGTTTACAAAATACAAATTTTAACATTTTTCTAGACTACATAATCAGCCGAAGTAATACTCTCTAGAATGTATGGGACAACTAACATGGAAGCTTGCTTAGAATGTAGTCTAGTTTTTTCACAAATGGTCTACGACTTCTTTATTGAACGTTAATTTAAATAATAAAGATTAATTATATATAATTTTATGATTTAATGGTCATATATTTATTGAAAATTGCAGTTACATAGACTTTTTTATTTTTATTTTTTATTAATTATAATTTTTTATTTGTTTTTTTATAACGATTTTATAAATATGTCTTATACAATTGATGTATCATTGATTTTCATTGATAACAATTGTGTCAACTATTTATTATATATATAAAAAAGATATAAAAGATATAAAGAAATAATATAAAGATATAAAATATATGTGGAAACAAGAAAATGATGAAAAATTATGCATCTATTGCTTGTCAAAGTAGTCGTCCCTTACTAGATTAGACAAAAATAATATGCTACACAATATATAAGCGATACAGTTTGTTTCTAGATCTCTCTACATAGGTATCCTGTAATGCTTAGGAGTTACATCTTTCCAACGAAGTTCTATAACGCTGTACATTTTATAATTAATTGGCTATCTTTTCATACTCTTGTATGTCTCGTTTCATAGTTTAATGTTAAAAACGATTTCGCATACAGGTTGTAATTATGAAAAAAAGGTGTACAACGACAGACTGACACTGAAACGTCATTAGAACGATTTTTCCTAATTACAACTTTCTTCCGGATAACTTAAGATGCTGAAACCGATCATAGTATTAACACAATCATCCCCCAAGCCTTCTAGTCTAGCTGTTGCCTGGATCGCAGTGTTGCTACATGTCTGTCGTTTGCGTTGCTTGTTGCAGAACAACTCAACAATGCGACCATCTCCGCCCACACACCCCTCATCACAGCCATCCCCCCAGCACCCCCAGCCACCCCCGCCCCCACACTCGCAGATGATGTCCACCCAGGTAAGCCTCATTCAACACATACACTCTCACTCATGAAGAATCACTTGTTCCGCTGTGTCATCGCACCATATCATGGTATAACCGAAACTTCATAACTATCGTTACAATCGCTATAATTGTGTTTCTTCGTGATGTCCTTCATGACTTTATCATT